>CM050216.1:13420938-13445938 GCA_027475355.1 Coilia nasus | reverse complement strand
AGTGGCCCTAGAGCTACAGCAGGCCCCGGGGTGCTTCCCCACCACATAATGTGTCCCATCATTATGGTGCACCCTATGCTTATCTTTATCCTGCTTTTACATTTACTTGTTACTGTTTTTTGCTTTTATTTATATAGAGCACACTTGACGCAACGCTAAGTCGTTTTTTCAACCTTAAAATAATGTTTCCGAAATTGTTTCAGTGGTTCATCCACTTGTAACTGGGTGAAAGGCACTGTTAAATTCGCTTTGCCACCCTCAATGGGCTACAGCCACACTAAGTATATTTTGGAGGAGCGGACCGTCTCTCTGTAGCTCAAATGAGAGACAATTTCACTTCTAACCTACAGGGCAACCAAAGACGGAAACTACTTAGCGTTGCTTTAACTGCCTCTTTGTATGAAATGCAGTGTAAAAATAAACTTGCCTTGCCTTCAGCTGCTGCTGGAGGAGACATCCACCGCAGTGAGGACTGATGCCCAGTGCACTTAAAGGTCACACAGCTTGATCAAAGCCCCACTGGCCACATCCTAAGCTTTCTTATTAGGCTTAGCCCACTCCGACTGCTGCAGCAGGCCAGATGGGAGCGGGCTGTGCAAAATGAATCTGGACCAGAAGCAAGGCGAGATCTGTCATCGATCCACCCTGATCTATTTAGATCTAGTGGTGATCCGACCCTTAATTTAGTGCCATTCGGCCCCTGTTCAGGAATCGATTGTCTGCCATAGGAGTCCTCTTAATGTCTGCTATAAGGGCGTATGACTTGCCACTGAATCATGTGTATGGTTTCTTTTTACAGACGCTATTATTCAGAAGCTCTTCTCTGCTCTCTTCCTCCTCCCTCCCATCTCCGCTGCATCTGGGTCTGGTAGCCCGGTCTCATATGAAACAGATGGGTCGCAATATAACGCAGCTCCAGCAAGAAATTCAATTTCGGGAAAATCATCAAGGCTGCTTACTGAGAGCAGTTACATGGCACTGTGGGAGGGAGGGAGGGCTGCCCTGTACTTGTGCATGCGGTTTCTTTTTAATTGGACGAGCGCAATTTGTCATGCATGACTTGGAGTGTTTATTGGTTGTCAAGCGTGACCATGAGCAGTAAGTTTATGAGGGAAAAAAGAGGCACCTGGTGAACGTTTTAGAGGAGCGTGAAATGAGGTCACTTGGAACAATGCTCCTCGGATGACGCACAGAGCGGGTTTGACCACGGCCAGTCACACAGGTGAAGCGCAGGGCACGGTGACCAGCGGTCACCACCGCTGACTGCATCCAGGCCACTGCAACCGGTCAGGATCACCCCTAGCTGTTTGTTCAATGGTCAACAAAGGGGAACAGATGTGTGAGTGTCATCAACAGCATTGATAAAAAAACAGGAATAACAAACAAGTGATAAACCTGATTGAGTTAACCCAAAGGTAGTTATAAACCTATTAGTACTGTAGATGAACCCAGGGGTTTATTCTCTTAACTAAACAAATGCCAAACTACCTCTGGGTTAAATACACCAGGTTTGTCACTTAACCATTTGTGTATGTATGAAAACGCATCTGACATGTTAATTGTAAGCAGTGATTAAATGGGCTTTTGTAAGGAGGGGAGCCTTTCTTTACTCACAGTGGTCAATATCTCACTATTGTATTACTATAAATGCTGTAGCAGAGGGAGCTCGGCTCTGGCTGGCTCTGTTGCCAAGGTGAGGAGGCGGAGCAGAGCTCCGGAGGGCTCCGGCCCAATTTAAACTCTGGTTGTAAGTAAAAGCACGAGAGCTGACAACACAATACTGATTTTTTTTTTTTTAAAGTGTGCAACACAGCAGTGCCGAATGGAACAAAAACAACTACGGCCCCCCCAGAGTCTTCGTGGGCATTTTCCATTCTCCATAACACCTGTCTATTAATAGAACGATGCTTATGTAATCTGTGTGTCAGTGGCAAATCAATTTCAGTTCCACCCGGCAATCAATTGGGTGCTTATTTGTCGCAGAAAGAAAGAGGAAGAGAGACAGAGAAAGAGAGAGAGAGAAGGAGAGATAGAAAATGGAAAAGGAGAGAGAGGTAGAGTAGGTGACAGATGAATAGAAAGAGAGAAAGAGAGAGACACAGAGAGAGAGCAAGAGAGGGACAGCGAGAGAGAAAGAGAGAGAGAACAGATTATGTCTGTCATACTCTAGCGGCAGTGCTTGGCTGTTGTTGTCCCTGCTGGTGGTTCCCATAGCCAGTAGGAAGCCACATGGGCCTACTTTGAGAGGGCGGCTGTTGCTGGAGCACTGCTCTGATAACTGTGTGTTCTGCTTGACATCACAGCTGTTATTGCACATGCACCACCGATGAGGGAAAAGGAATCAATTCTATTCTCCAGAAATGAAAATAACAAAAGTCCTTCTGGAAAGGACACAAGGGAAAATGCCATTTTTAAAAGGTAACCTCACAAACCCTTGAAATACAATGAGTATGTTCACATGTATGTTTGAACAGACGTAGACAGGTAAACAAACACAGATCATATTACCAAATCACATTACTTAAAACAAACCATGTTAGGAAGCACATAGGATCATGATATTTTTTCAACACAAGTCAGTTAAATGCTATAAAATGAAGAAAAGTTTGAGCAGCAGGAAACAATCTCGGTGGTGAACTTTTCAGATAAAACATCATGTCTTTAAAGGTCTACACTGCAATGTCCCCTGGGCTTGTGGCTTGTAAGGTGAATAACCCGTTTAGATATTACCTCTTCAACCCCTTATATTGTCTTTTTATTATTGTACACCAGCACGCACACACACACACACACACACACACACACACACACACACACACACACACACACACACACACACACACACACACACACACACACACACACACACACACACACACATAGGTTAACAAACAGATACACACACAAACACACACACACACACATACAGGTTAACCAACACATATACACACGTGCACGCCCACAGCCAAAGATAAACATGCAGCATGAAATCATACTTTGTGCAAGAGTGACAGTGAGAGTGAGAGTGTCCACGTGCCAGTCCTGTGCTGGGAGAGAGGGCCGACTATTTCTATATAAATAGCCTGAACTTTCATGTCAGCTCAGGCCCCGCACCATCTGTGGGGATGCCTGGCACAGGGCACTGTCATTGTGCCCCGCTGGCAGAGCCAGAGTATCAACTTGCTGATGCTTGCTCTCTCTCTCTTTCTCTCTCTCTCTCTCTCTCTCTCTCTCTCTCTCACTGTCACTATCTCCCTCTCTTCCTACCTCTCCTCTTTCACTCTTCCTCTTTCTCGCTCTCTCTCTCTCTTTCTTTCACTCTCTCTTTCCCTCTTTCGTCTTTCTTTCTCTGTCTCTCTTTCTCTCTGTCTCTCTCCCTCTCCTCTTTCAGTCTCTCTGTCTCTCTCCCTCTTTTTGTTTTTTTTTGCTTTCCTGCAGCTCTCCTGTCTGTCTAAGCGATCATCTATCATGGTGCCAATCTGTTGCATGCAGAAGGGGAAATCTGTCAGGGCCTTACCGCGTCCTCATAAATCACCTGAGGGAAAAGTTAAGAGGATGCCATTTCTTTTCACACAC
Source organism: Coilia nasus (assembly GCA_027475355.1). Taxonomy (NCBI): domain Eukaryota; kingdom Metazoa; phylum Chordata; class Actinopteri; order Clupeiformes; family Engraulidae; genus Coilia; species Coilia nasus. Next base: position 13,442,362 of record CM050216.1, on the reverse strand, counting down.
CCCCCATCCCCCACATCTCTCTCACAGAGCATTGATCCTCTGTTTAAAAAAGGAAGAAAAGAAAAACACCTCCTCAAATAGAACATGTGAGGACTCAGACAAACGAAGACATACACAATTGCTACACCACCCACTTAACCTTTGCATTGGCCTCCCAATCACTTGCTCCCTCTCCACCTCTCCACCTCTCTCTCCTCTCGCTGTCTCTTTCACTCCCTCCCTCTCTTTCACCCCTCCATTCACATCACGTTACCCTTGCTGTGTGTCCAACACCCCAAGCTCATTAACATCTGGCATGCGGTGGCTGGGTGTGATGCAGCACTTAAATGTCACCTGCGCCATGAATAAAAAAAAGCAGGAAAACCGTTGCCATGACAACTTTGACATAGCTGCTTGAACCAGCAGGACCTTAAGGGACCTTTTTTTTTCTTTCCGGAAACTTTCCTTTACTGCTGTTTTTTTTAATGTAACGAGGACGGCTAATGGCGGGTTTGGCAGGGTTGCCATGAATTTTGGGTAGGGGTCTGAGACAGTGTTGATGACTGAACTCCAGAGAACCCAGGACACATGTGAACAAGTGAATGATCCCTAAAGGTCTTAGCGTGGGTCTTAATGGGTTGTGAAGATTGTGTGTCATTCAGAAGTAATTAGTACCATACACGTCAATATCTCCTCGCTTATCCTTTGACCTCAGACAAGCCTCACTGAGGTTTTATGGTCGGGCATTGTTTCTGAAGAATCGATGTGACCATTTTGAGAAAGCTCACCTTGAAAACACACATTTGTTGACAGACATAATATGTAATTTCATTACACACACAAGATAGACTATATAGACAAGATAAACAATTTGAGCACACAGTACCCTGAAAGGAGGCATAGAACACACGTTTTTGATTGGAAACTGTTATTTGAGCCAGATAGGCAGATAGGCTACGTGCTAGCAGCAAACGGCACTGTACCAGCACCATGACGACATGTTGGTCTTGTCCTTCTTTAACTAGCAGGATGATTCCATGTATAAATAACAGCTGCTGCTGAGCTGACATCTGTGTTCCACTGTGTCCCATCAAAATTAATCAGCATCAGGTTTGAAATTCATTATGTTATATTAATGAAAGCAGATAACGCATTTCAGACCTGAAGCTGATATAGTGTATGTAGACTAACATCATGACCCTCCCAGTCCCCCACCCAACCCCTCATCTGGTCTCACCTCATGTGCCCATTACGTGGGAATGGAACAAAGTCATGTCAGTGGTGATGTGCCACTTGACATTTTCTGTGTTAGCTGGAAGCCTCTTGCCCTGTTTGTCACTGGTAGTCACAGCCCTGAAGTAAAAGGTGCAGTTAGCATAGTCCATGCTATGACATGGGGTACAATCACACTACTTAGAAAAAGTCTTTTACATACACAATTACTGAATAATATATAATATTTTTAATATATATTTATTGTTAAAATGCAATTCTAAGTAGTTCTAAATATGAAATACTACCATAATGGAGCATCAGATGGAGCTCATTATGGAGCCCACTTCTCAACTGAACTTTCTGTCCCCTAACAACATTTACTCAGTCGTGGACATGATGAGTCTGTTTGGAGAGCACACATTACACGGTCGATTTAAGAGACAAGACCATATGCATGTGCAAATGCTAACAACAGCAATGACGCATCACACAGCTGCCTTCTATATGTAGAGCTTGCTATGACATGCTGTGATTGTTTTGTGTGTGTGTGTGTGTGTGTGCATGTGTGTATGTGTATGTGTATGGGTGTTTGTGTGTATGTGTTTGCATGTGTGTTATTGTGTGTATTTCTGCATGTACATGTACTTGTGTGTCTGTGTGCATGTGATTGTGTGCATGTGTGGGTTTGTGTGTGAGTGTGTGTGTGTGTACGTCTGTGTGCATTTGTGATTGTGTGCATTTGTGCATATATGTGTGCTTGTATGTGCTGGTCAGAATGTAGTATGTGCGCATGTGTGGGTTTGTGTGTGTGTGTGATTGTCTGCATTTGTGCATGTACGTGTGCTTGTGTGTGCTGGTGAGTGTGTACAGTATGTGCGCATGTATGGGTTTGTGTGTGTGTACGTGTGTGTGATTGTGTGCATTTGTGCATGTATGTGTGCTTGTGTGTGCTGGTGAGTGTGTACTGTATTTGTGCATGTGTAGGTTTAGGGGGACATTGAGGGCAGTGGTGGCCTAGCGGCTAAGGCATCGGACCTGTGACCGCAAGGATCGCAGGTTCGAATCCCAAGTCGCCAGTAGTGCCACTGAGGTACCCTGAGCATGGTACCGTCCCCACTCACTGCTCCCCGGGCGCCGTTGTCATGGCTGCCCCCTGCTCACATGTGTGATGGGTTAAATGCAGAGGTTGAATTTCGTTGTGTGCACTGTGTGCTGTGCTGTGCCGTGTGATCACAATGACAGAAATGGGAGACTTTCACATGTGTGACTGAGAGGGTAGTGCAGGTTTAGGGGGACATGTGTGACTGAGAGGGTAGTGCAGGTTTAGGGGGACATGTGTGACTGAGAGGGTAGTGCAGGTTTAGGGGGACATGTGTGACTGAGAGGGTAGTGCAGCAGCAGCTGTTGCTCTGACAGTTGTGCCTCACATCAGCAAAAATACCTTCGTCAAAAAAAAAACAAAAAAAAAAACTCAAGACTAGCAACTTCTTAGATGGTCACTGAAGAATAAACAATGTCCCATGCCCCACTGAAACAGATGACAATGACGTAAAGATGTAAAGATGTGTGACTATGTGGCCCTTGCAAACAAACGCGCCTGTGATGGAGTGCCCATCACTAGAGTTGTGGATGTGCTCTGACTGCCATCCCAACGAACCTGGCTCTTTGGCGCTGCGGTCAGAGCCCCTGTTTGGTACCCCGGGTGGGGTGACTTCTCCTCCCCTTCGCTACAGCGCCCCTTTTTAAAAGTAACCAATGCCCAGGACACAGAAGTACCACAGGAGAACAGCATTGATAAAAAATATAAACAGCTTTAATTTGAATAAACAGTCTGTCAACTGACGACTTTAAGAGAGCACAAGCTCATTAAAAATGTCACACAGGTTAAAACACAGCCTCTGCCGAGAATGGGTAGGCATGGGGGGTCACAGGCAGTCCATCAACAGCAACAACAACAAAAAAGTCCAAGATTCGCGGTGGGGGAATCCCAGCACGTGACGTCACCCATAACACCTCCTCGTGACAGTGGATAGTCGTCATCATGTCAGTAGCTCGTCTGTTCAGCTGGGCAGCAGTCATCCCCCTTTCCACCATCTTCACCCGCAAGGCTGAAAAACACCTCATTTTATAACTCCTCTGTCTGCTCTTCGACTGCATGGATACACTAGGTAGCAACTGTCCAGGTAATTGTCCAACTCAAAGCAATTCTGAGTGAGTTGAGAGCACCAACAGGAGTCTACATGGGAATGGCGGTCTTGACAAGCCACACGTGAAAACAATCAAGAAAACCCCACAGCAAGTCACAGCAATCAATCAATTATTTTAACACGAGCACAGCAGAGCAAAATCTCAACACACAAAGCACACCACACCATCCTCCCAACAGGCTGACAAAGGCACATGTGTAACCAGAGGTCAGTGTGTCAATAGATTGATTGACTGACTAACAGAGGGACAGACAGACAGATAGAGAAACAGATGGACAAACAAACTAGCAAATAGATGACCATGGTTAATAATTAAGATGGGGAGCAGGTCAATAGTAACAGCAAAGCTAGTCTTGTGACAGCATGTCAAAGGCGTATTTGTATTGGCTTCACTCTCGTCAGGCTGGGGTCATTGCCACAGCTGGGCCTCTGCTTTAACCACCAATCAGAACGTGCCGGAAATCCGGCACTGTAGGTTTAAATGGCATGTTAAGCAACTTCATCAGCTAATATGGCTTTTGTACAAGGATACGATTTCACTGCATGTCCCACTCTACCCAGTGTGTCTACGCGTGTGACAATAAAATATCCTTGTATCCTAGTAATACGGCTTTCCTAACAGGCTGTCACTAGTACTGGCTTTTACTATATTGTTGCTCTTGTGATGATTTAAACAGAAATGTAGATCCCTGTCCGTGCTTGAATGGGAAACCTTAACTCGTTTGAAAGCTCGGATGTGTTTTTAGTCACTGTAAATATAATGTCTGCATTCTTTGGGGGGTTGGTGGTTGGGATGGGGGTGTGGGGGGTGATATTCATAGAGAGGCAAGTGTGAGCACATGCCCGAGAAATATGTGAGTGTTTGTTCCTGTCCTGGCTGCTGTGTGTGTGTGGTGTGTGTGTCTGTGTGTGTGTGTGTGTGTGTGTGTGTGTGTGTGTGTGTGTGTGTGTGTGTGTATGTGTGTGTGTCTGTCTGTGTGTGTGTGTGTGTGTGTCTGTGTGTGTGTGTGTAGGTGTGTGTGTGTGTGTGTGTGTGTGTGTGTGTGTGTGTGTGTGTGTGTGTGTGTGTGTGTGTGTGTGTTTGTGTGTGTGTATGTGTGTGTGTGTGTGCGAGACTGGGCACAGCGCCATCTTCAAACTGGCCCATCTGCAAACATCTGCACAGGATGTGCCTCAGAATCCAGATATTCTGGGAGTGTTTGCTCAGCGCTCTCAGCCCATTTTTTCCCTTTTAACCTTTGCCCTCCCCCTCACACCCCCTACTCCACCACCCTTCACCCCCCACCTACTGCCTGCCCTTCCCCGCTGAGGTACATGTTTATCAGCCTCGCAGTTTTCGTTTTTTGGTTCATGAATATGGAGATTGCACCCCTTTCGATGCCTCCCTTCTGCCTGCTGCCCAGGCCCATCTACCTGTTGCCTGACCTTAGTAGAGGTTTTGCAGTGCATACTGTACATTGCACAGGCTGTAAGCCAAGCACGCCTCATGCATGAAGTACAAAGGGTGAAGGTGGCTGTTGGCTGCCACACAAATATATGTTCATGCAACTGCTGTGACCCACTGGTTGCCAATGCTAAATTCAGTCTTCTGACGTCCTCAGGCAGCATGTCAAACTTGCAGATCATATTTATGCATGTGAGCAAGAACCTAGCGGCACCCTACGGAGGCCTTCTGGAGTCAAAAAGCCTTCTGCTTAACCCTTAAACAGCCAGCAGGGAAGAAGCAGGGCTAGCGAGAGGTGGAGATGGTGTAATGTGACTGTTTATGTTGTCTGAACATTACAGATAACAGTAGGTGAGGTTTGAGGTTGGTTGGTGTCGATATGGCAAGAAAATGCCATGAACCCTGAAGATCTGAACACAAACTACACCTCATGAACCCTCAAAATGAGCACACAAGCTATTCCTCATGAGCCCTGTAGATCTGGACACAAACTACACAAACCAGGCTTCTGGGGCTCCTGCTATAGACTGGTAAACCAGCCCCTTGTACTTCATTTCCTTTTGTACAGACGGTCTGGCAGTGCTGTATTGAGAAACGATTTCTTCCTGGAGGTGTGGAAAACAAGTGGCTCTGCCTGTGCCCAATGGTCTGGTCGTGACGTATGCAATTAGCCTGCCTATGCACTACAATTGAAATGTAGCACACAAAGTCAGCGCCATCGCTCATGAACACTCCCTCTGTTCGCTGATTGGCTAGGCAAAATTCTGCCTAAGACAGCAATGTCAATGGAAGAAGTGCCAGACACTCTGTACAAAACGAAATTAAGTACAAGGGACTGGTGTACCAGGCCACTCCTGATATCCCTTAAAGGAGCATGACAAGGGGGTGTAGATGTAAACAAGGCAGGTTCATCATTGAGCAGTGCTCAGTGCTCAGTGCAAGATCAGTGCTAGTCTAAATGTACACCAAACTGTTTGAATATGAAAATGGGTTTCCTGTTAAACACATGGGCAGCACAGGCAGCGTGTGTTCAGGAGTTTCCTCATTTGGTTCAGGTTCTCCGCAGTCCCCATTTGTGAATGAGAAGTGAGAGGAGACACAGACAGAGATACAGACAGTAGAGAGAGAGAATTGCTGTGAGTATTGTGCCAAAAAGAGGACACTTAATGGACACCAAGAAGCTGATGTCTTTTTGTGGGGCTGTTTTGGAAGTTGAAGGGTGTGACTTATTCTCATGCTTAAAATCAACCACTTCCCTGTTTCTCTTCGCTGACTTTCACCCTATAAAGCCTTTGTTTGTGTTCTGTGGAAATGTGAAACACAAACAAATGCCAAGAATCCTTGAAGGATGCATCTTACACAATACAACTGAGATCAAATTTGCCGTCATGGGTTTTCCAAGATTCCTTTCTGGGTGATCGGGTTTGGTTTTGGGATAGTTTGAATCACTGGGAGGTACAACCCACATAGCACAACCGAAGGACACAATCCACTTACACCTAGCCCACATAGGGCAGTGAGTTATTGTCCATTAGTGAGCCACCTCTGATAGCCACTGCGTAGTATATACTATTTACAACACAGTGGCCACCATACGTTCCCATATGTACTACGTAGTGGCTATCAGAGGTGGCCCACTAATGGACCATAATTCTTTGTTTTATGTGGGCCAGGAGGGAGTGGAATGTGCGGGCTACGTCTGAGCCAGACCAACTTTGCTATGTTGGTCCCGGACAACAGACCCAATCGCTACAGTAACATCCACACGTGCAGCATCTCCCCATCCTGCAGTGCAGTTTACAACAGACCCAATCGCTACAGTAACATCCACACGTGCAGCATCTCCCCATCCTGCAGTGCAGTTTACGGGGGAAGCAGGAACAGCCAGGTGTTGCTAGATCCATAATAAACAAATGGCGAATGGTTGAACTTTGAGGATAGTGTTGCGCACATCCAAAAGAAACGTGGCGGAAAACAAACATATACAAATGAAACAAAATGGAATGTCCGCACAGTTGCTGAAGCCTAATGAAGAGCGTAAGCTGGAAAACGTTCACTTGTGGTGATCATTACAAAAAACTAAACAGGAGCAACTGTGCGGACATTCCATTTTGTCTCATTTGAATGTTTGAACTCTGGAATGCATTAGTCAGCCACCCGTAATTCGTCTGCCGTGAATGCAGAGCGGGCCCGGAGGAGTGGTGAACGCAGCGGAGGGGACATTTGTTCCGCTCATCTCTTCATCGTCTCCCTGTCTACTATGATTCCAGTCCTCATTTATCAGAACTCCCCCCCAAACCCCCCCACCCCCGTGGCCCCCGCTAGGTGCTCCAGATTTTCTGGCACTTTTAATTCCTGTCATGCTCTTAATTGCTCACCGCCTGCTTCCGGCTTCATTTTTCATCCTTTTTCGTTCTTTGTTGTTTTGTTTTTTTTTTTTTTCTTGGAAGCTCATGAGACATGCACACACACACACACATACACATGCTCACAATCCTCAGTTTCTTCCTACTACTCTGTCTGTATCACTACTCTGTCCATCTTCACAACAGCTGTTTTGTCCTATATGTGGCCTTCAAAAAACATCTCATCTGACTTTATTATGACCGCCGCTATCGAAGCTAGCGAAAGCGGTCATTATAGTGTTGCCGTGACTTTTTTCCCTTTTTTTTTTTTCCCAGCAATTTTCCGTCAACGGTTTCCGGGACACTGGAAGTCTGGGAGACATGAATCTTTGTAGGCATGTAGCCCTAGAACTTTTTCAGCGACTAGAAGCTTTTGGCCCCCAAGGGCCACCCCCCTGCTGTGCCAGTGTCCGTCAAAGAGGGGGAGACCGGCAAAAGTTTCACCCAATGACATGAAATTTTTGTGATATGTCGGTGTTACAGAGACGTATCGACCCAGCCCATAAACACTCACTTGAAGCATAGCGCCACCTAGTGATATGGGTAAATGCAAAAATTGGTATTTTGAGTTGCCAATATCCTGGACCGAGAAGGTGTAAATTTGCACAAAGTACATCATGCATGATCACTACAAAGACCTCTAACACCACAGCACATGCCTTAAAATGTGGTCCATAGGGGGCGCTGTAATTGTAGAAAATGCATAGAGTTAAAACTAGAGAGAGAGCACTGGTGACGTAATCCTGTGATTCCATGGAGACCCGCCACCATGATCGAAACGGGAATGTATCGTCCATTGATCGCATAGAAATCAATAGTGTCGTCTTCTTCAAATACAGCATGCCTGAGTCCTGTGCCTGTTACAACTGCACCAATAATTGCAAAAAGCGTCTGGAATGTCCTTCCATAAGTAGGTAACCCTACAGTATACAATTTTTGGAGAGAATTTATGAAGAAAAACCGTCTTTAAACTGTCCTAACACAGTGTAAATTTCAAGGTCGAGAGACTGTTTGCCCTCGTTTTTCTGGCAATTTCTTTACAAGAAATGTATAATATATGGCTGTCTGAATCACCAGATGTATGTTAATAACTGAGGACGCATGTCAAAGTAATAAGGTGAACTGTTGTAATGCAAAAAGCGAGTAAAATATTAAAATGGACTGAAAATGCATAGTAGCTACAGGGCTACAGAACGAACTCGTCATAGGCCGTTCATGTGAATCTCACCAAATTTGGTATATGTCATCTACAGACAATGCTGACAAAAAGTTATCAAAGGATTTATCTTGAGATAAACCGTTTCGAAGTTACACGTCAATGAACATTTAACACGTAGCTTAAAATTCTTCAAAAGTCAAAGTTGACATACCATCTCTAAACCGCTTTCTTTTCATGTGTACTCAATTTTGTGACATTTCGTCATAGGGGGCGATGTTTATTGGCGAAACTAAGTGTCAAAAAACAGTTTTTGTTAAATAATTCGTCAACAATTTTGCCCAAGACAACAATTTTGTGTTAGTATGTCGGTGTTACAGAGGCGTATCGGCCCAGCCCATAAACACTCACTTGAAGCATAGCGCCACCTAGTGATAAGGGTAAATGCAAAAATGTGGATTTTGAGTTGCTAATATCTTTGACCGAGAAGGTGGGAACTGCACAAAATACGTCATGCATCAAAGGAATTTTCTTGAGATAAACCGTTTCGAAGTTAAATGTCAATGAACATTTAACACGTAGCTTAAAATTCTTCAAAAGTCCATATCTTAGCTTTTAATTCTTCAAATTTGGTCAAATTTGACATGCCAACTCTAAACAGCCTTCTTTTGATGTGTACTAAATTTTGTGACATTTCACCGTAGGGGGCGATGTTTTTCGTTTTTGTTAAATAATTTCCCAACAATTTTGCCCAAGACAACGATTTTGCATTAGTATGTCGGTGTTACAGAGGCATATCGACCCAGCCCATAAACACTCACTTGAAGCATAGCGCCACCTAATGATATGGGTAAATGCATAAATTGGGATTTTGAATTGCCAATATTTTGGACTAAGAAGGTAGGAACTGCATAAAATATCTCATGCACGATCAACACAAAGACCTCTAAAAGCACAGCACATGCCATAAAATTGGGCCTATGGGGCCCGCTGTAATTGTACAAAATCTCATTTTGCCTATTCCTTTCACAAATCACTCCTACACACTATACAAACACACACATGTGTGTCATTCATTCAAAACCCACATTCATTCCCACTTCCAGGAAATCATTTCCACACAAATTCTCACCTCACAACACTGCTCTACCACACACTCATCATACCAACAGTTCCCACATTTCAATACACTGCGGCGGTCATACCATGTACCGCTATGCGATACATCTAGTTATATAATACCATTATGACTAACACAAAAAATAAAATCAAACAAAACAATTTAGAAACACTGTGTGCCCATAAATATCTTGTGCCGATCATCAGCATTGATCTGAGCTCCAAGGCCAGTCTTCCTCCTTTATGTTTTTACGAGTCCCACACCACCTCAGACTGCCGATCCATAAAAACCTCGATCCCTTTGACTGAGGAAGGGACACCTTCTCGTCGGGTGAACGTCCCACTTCCCCTTTACCTCACGCCCCTTCCTTCATCTGCTACTTCACCCTCCCCTCTGACTGCCCCCCCCCCCCCCCCCCCCCATTAACACTAGCCTTCCTAAAACTTAAAACACCTCAGAGGCTTTGAGCTTCCAGTTGCTTACCCGACACCCCTGTCGTATACGGCCCCCGTTTGATGGTCATCTGTCAGGATACTCCACCCCCACCTTCACCTTCCCCGCTCTGGGACCCCATGGTCAAGTATTCACAGCTCAGCAGGCATAGGTTACACTAGGATGTACCATTGGTTCAGAGAACTAAAAATAAGATTGCGTTCTCCTCAAGGCTGTGTTACTAATGGGAGTATGGGTTCTGCAAAAGTCTCTTTCAAGTAATCTTGGTCAGTTGCAACCTCATCTGACAAAAAACGCTGGTAGACTTTCACCAGGCAGAAAATATATAAGTAATTTCTTGATTTGATTATAAAATAGTGCCTCGTGAATCTCCTACATTAAAATTCAGCAGCTCCGGCATGCGACATAAATAAAAGAGGAGTACATTAGAGCTGCCACAGAGAGAGTGAAAAATTGCCACGATTCGTTTCTGCACTTTATGGCACAGGGATTCCATTTAATCACAAATATGAAAGGATGAATCACTGCTAATGCACTGTCTGAACGGTGCACTTTCACACATCAAACACAAGTGGTGTGTACGCGTGTAGTACTTTGAGGTGACAGAGGAGAAAGGAGAATGAAAAAAGCAGAAATATTTTAGGCATAAATTTCTGTTGTGTTAGTTAGTTAGTGTGTCTTAGTATTGCTGATAATACCTGTCTGTAGAGGAGGACCAGAGGGACACATTTGGTTAAAAAAAAATCTGGTTGGTCCTTGTGCTGTGCTCAGCACCATTTCTTGCTCCATCCATTTTAAAAATGGTGCCTTAATGCATGATGTTGGGTGACGGTAAATACCCACAGCATTTCACCGCCCTACTCATGCTTTCTCATTAGTGAAGTGAGTCGGTCCCGGGTCGCCAAGAAGGGGATCTTTTTTTTTTAAATCATTTCAGTGGGATTCATTTTACGCCTTCAGTGCCCCGAGAATGCCCTCTCATGTCAGCTGAAAGCAGGGCCACCTGACCTATTGACTCCTCCTCCCCCTCCTCCTCCTCCTCCCTGCCAGACCCTGCTAATTCATTCAGTCGACCAAGAGCATGTGACAGTAGGCACTGCAAGCAGAACATGAAGAGAAACTGGACGCCTGATTAACAGTGACCTGGGTGAATGGTTCCACATTGAGCACAGCAATGTTATGCCTTCATCATGGGGTGTTTCTTTGTACTGTATTCTGTGTAAGCCTCACAAATTGTGTGTGTGTGTGTGTGTGGGGGGGGGGGGGGGGGGGGGGGGTTAGCCCTTTTCTCTGCTTGCTCATAACGAATGAATGTATGCTACTGACAAATAGAGGGAGGGAGAGAGGGAGAGAGAAAATAAGTCAACCATACAATATAGCATTTAAATTCAAATGAAAAAGCTGGTTCAATTCTGCTTATGGCAAGATGGTAAGACTTTTGGGCTACCAGTTCTCCTGTAAATGTCCACAGTCTAGTTCAGATGTGCACATTTGTGTATTTTCGCATTGGTGAGCAGCATGGACAGTGTGGAGAGTAACACAGCTCTATTTGTGCTCCACATTCAGAATCACATCCTGTTGTGAACTGAGGTCCTTAAAAATCTATTAATCACAATGATATGCTGTTGTCTTGTTGGTCATTTGTTAACTTTTACGGGAAAAGGTGATGGTGGTGGTAACTGAAAAACTGTTATTTGTTTTTTTGGGGGTTTTTTGCGAAGCGCATTGAACTGCTTCTGTGTGAAATATGCTGCAGTAACACACTTGCCTTGCCTGGTCAAAAACCATTTTCAGAGTTATCAGACTTTTTCCATATTTTCTTGTAAAAGGGTACATGCATTATTACGTAAAGTGATAAAGGTTGGGCCATAAGTGGTTGGAAAAGTTATTGTTATGCTTATTGAGCTAAAGCAGATTATGAATCTGTGCTTCTCAGACAGCGTAAACAACACTGGAGCATTGACCTCAGCATGAATTATGTAATGGACTGGGATATGGAGGCAACCAGCATGGAAAATACTGACGATCCAGAGATCAAAACTCTGTGATGGTGTGTCCTTGTTTACCAGATATCGACTGTGTTTGATGTGTTTCTTTGGGATTTTGGGATTTGATTTCTTAGCAGACTCCACAGATGGAGACTAATTTAAACACGCTAAACATACCATATGCCGGCATCATACAAACCTAACAAAAACATACCTAAACCTAACCCACTGTATCCACTACACAGCAGATGACCATGGTTGTGTTGTCTGGTAGAGATGCTAGCACAACCTATTCTATTACCTAGCTAGCATCACATACAAACTAAGGGTTTGGCAGCATTTGCATGTTCTCTTGTCTTCCTGAAGAGCAGGTTGCCCTGGCAAGGCTTAAAGCTCATTTAAAGGTCTCCCAAGGTCCGTCAACCAGCTAGCTAAGGCATAAACACTTAAGAGGCATTCCACTGGTCATGATCTTATACCCCTGCCCGATTTACAAGGCTTCCTTTGAGCAAAGATTTTTTTTTTTTAATCAGTATAAGAATTCTAAGCAAAATGAGGTTTTCTTGGCCAAGTATTTTAATACACATGCATAATTGGGTTCCTGTCTATTGGTGACCCTCAGATACTATAGGTGCTATGCACAGATGATTAATAAATAAATGATGGGGCAGTGTACTAGAGGTGAGAAGTTTCAAAGAGTAAATGTCCTGTCATGTATTAGTCCTATTTGTGTACTTCACACACCTACCTGAGTGAAGAGTTGTGCTAACCGGAATGAACTGAATTAGTAATCATTGATGAAAATGTGTGTATGTGTGATCTTTGCAATGTACCTATATTACTTTTCCAGCAGTACCGTATTTTCAGTGAAGTATGACAGATTGTATAGCTTGTAATTTAAAGCTCATACTGACAACAGCCTCCTCTAAAGAACAAAAAAAAACTAGCCAGCGTTTTGCTAATGCCTCCTTTTAGATAACTTTCTCTTTATCTGCGTCCTCATCCTCTGCCAACACCACCATCCTGTCATCCCCCTCTATCCCTACCCCCACCCTTCTCTCATCTCCTTCACACGTCCCTCTCCACAACACATCAAAGACACAGAGCATCTGTTTATTGTGCAAACTCCACTCCAGCCTCCATGTTAGGTAATAACAGTGACGTCAAAAGCCTAGCGTCTGACCACGGTCTGACAGGGAGGCGAGGGAGAGAGAGAGGGAGAGGGAGGGGGTAGAGAGAGAGGGAGATAGAGGGACAGGGAGGGGGTAGAGAGAGAGAGAGGGAGAGTGGGAGAAAGAGGGAGAGGGAGGGGGGTGAGAGCTGGTTGGGAAGAGGGAGGTGAGTTAAGCAGGTTTACTGACTCCTGCCCAGTGAGATCTGTGCGTTCGTGAGCTTCTGTGGGGAAGCACTTCAATCAGAGAATTAGAGCCTGGTGCTTGGTAATGTTTCCCAATACATCAGCTTGAGCTGCTCTTTTTTCTTTTCTTGCTTTTTCCTTTTTTTTCTTTGTTTTTTTTTTTCGTCTTCCTTTTTTTTGCTGCTGGCTGAAACCGAAATATCACAGATCATTAGGCAGGGCCATGCATAAGCACATTTCTCCCCGTGCCACAGACAGAACTGCAGGAGACAAGCACTCCTATCAGTCAGTCACAGAGAACACACGGGCGCACCTGTGCAATAAGACAACAAAACCTACATATTCATCGCACGCTATGCAGACGAAGGACACCTGCTGTAACCCAGTCGCTGTGTACGAGACGTTGTCAAGTACAGGAATACAGAGGAGAAAAAGAGCCCCATGTAAAAATGAATTAGCAGTCATTCCTTGTTCTCGGTTTATATAAGATGGAGGCAGAATTAGCAGTCCTTCCTAGTCCCCAGATTACATAAGAGCACACAATATGTTTCAGAAACTAATTAAGATTATGGTTCTTTTAAATTGTAGACTATCAGAAGAGGAAGCCATAGCAAAGAGTGGAGCTTGTTGGATTTCAACACAAGACAAATACCCAACTGCTTCTGATGTCATTACGGTCACCTTCAATATTCAAGGGTAACATGAAAACTAGGTGGGAAAAGATACATAATACAAGCAGGGAGTTACAAGTAGAAGTGTGATGCCCTTGGTCATTCCTGGCCACATCACCACAGTTACTGTATAATTTTTCCAGTATTTACTAATGTTGCCCACTGATTAAAATACTTCCATAGACAAAATGTGAATGGTGTGCTATTCTTTTGTTTAGCTTGATCCACCCCCAGAATGGGAAAAAGGAAACGTAAAGAGCAGATACCCATATGGGATGGACCACCATTGACTAAATGCTCCCCAGGAATGCATGTGAGCGGATTCTTTTGGGTTGTTTGCTGTCCAAATAGTTCAGAATGCCCTGCCAGCACTGTTTAGGCTGTGGTGCTTTTGAGAGTCAGGCTTCTACTCAATGCAAGCCTAGCTGTGGCCTTTACCACACTGTGTTTTAGGCCCTGACTACAAAACTTCCCACTCAGTGGATTCCTTTGTGTGCTCACAATTCACTGTAACATGTGATGTTCAGCTCAACTGTGTTTCCAAGCTAGTTTTGTTTGAGGTCTGTTTTCTCGGGCAATTATAAATCTGTTTAAGCAGTCTACATTTTGGCCTCATAAGTATAGCACAAACCTGCTAGGCAAGTTCACAAAGTATACAGAAAATATGGTGGAGAGACTTGGACCTCCTCGGCTTGAGGGTATGTCAAATAATGTACCTCTTTAAAATTCAAAACTCACAATATGACGTCTTATACGACATCAGCACCCTGGATACGGACAAACCATTCAGGGTGAGCTCCTGCCCTGTTTTAAGCCAATCAGCACGCGTGTTTTTCCTCATACAACCACCGACGAAATGTAACTTCACCTAGGATCCCTTGGCTCTTCGCGAGGAAACGAATCCCGACTCGAGTCACAGTTGGCTGTTCAGACACGCCTACTAAGCTGCCTCGATAAACACCAAAATTCTCAGTTCTTAGGATCACCAAAGCGTCAGATATATTCTGAAGAGACGCTTGTTTGGTTGTATTCCAAGCTCGTTCAGGTTGCCGATGTGAAATGCTGATTGTATCGTCGATTACAGGCGTTTCAAATGTCCAAGGCTACTGCATGTACTCTGAGCAAAGAACTGTCAAACAGAATATAACTAAAGAATGGGTGTGTACTGCTTATAGAAAGACTCCACATATAATGCTAAGCGTATGTTTAACGATACCAGCTCTATGAATAGATCATTGACTGTAGCCTATGGGAAGTGCTGTTTTTAAACCACCTTTAAACGTGCACCCTGTTATGCATGGCCAGTCTACATGGATCAGACAACAAACGAATTAAGCTCAAATGACAAGATATGGTTGAAATAATTACATTAAACGACGTATCTCCTGTAATGACTGTTCTGGGCGATATAGTGGTGGAACTAGGTAATGTGTGACGCAAATGTTCTGTACATAGGCGTGACTTCGTCCCATAAAATCGTATGCCACTGAGAGATAGTACCTAGAAACCAATCAGTGCGCAAGCCTTTGGCACATGGGCGGGCTTATTTCATTAAAAGCACCAATGGCTGACTCAGACGCTGTCTTCGTATTGTTTTGACCTCTGAAACCGCATCACCGCCTACCGCGTGTCCGTGGCGGAGGAAACCTATAAATACACCGTGAGCTCCATGGTACAGACTGAAGTTGTAAAAACAGCCAGGTGTAGAGAAGAGAGACCTAGCCTGTCGAAAGGTGAAAACACGAAATCGCCGAAAAAGAAACAGAAGCAAGATAATCTAGCCTACAGACAGCTACACTTACTGGAACATTTTTTATGCTATATGTGAAGAAAATATTTATATCCACTCTTTCCTATTTGCACTAACGGTACTTTAGAACTACTGAGAATCTTTTTTTATCGTGAAAGTAAGTATTTCCCACTATCTATTTATCTTTGTTAGTTTAGTGAAATGTTGAGTGCTAACGTTTTATAAATGCCAACAACTGTCACCATTATTTTGGCAAGAAACTCAATAGTTCTAGTCGATAATCGTCTTGTATTAAATCCTAACCAACTTGCTGCGTCAGTCGTTGTTATATTGTAACAGGGAGGGGTTGTCGTGACAGAATATTTGTCTTGAATGCAATGAGATGTTAATTTGAACACCGTTATAAGCTATAACGACCAAGCAGTACAGTTGCTTTCGGCTTTTTAGCCGTTATTATAATAGGCTATCTAAAATCGGCGAATTGGAAGTCAGGCGCTGTTGAATTTAAACGTTTACATTGTTTGTCGAAGACAGATTATATTATCTTCCTTAGCACATTTGCCACTGTGCCTTTTTCATTTGTGAATCAATTGGGCTGGTGCGGGATCTCTGTACGAATAAGGCTATACATTTTTTGTTACACCCAAGTGGCTGCAGGCATAGCGTACAAACATTTCATCACTTGGCGAGAACATTTCCATAATCAAACTCACTAAATAGGACTGGATGTTAAATGGTAGTTTTTTAAACGGTCTTTGTGGGCTGTGAGAAGCAGTTTCTACTGTTAACCGATAACTTCATTCGATTGGAAAAACCAAGCCCGTGCAGTGCAACCGCTTTGAATAGGTGATACATTGTAAGGCTCTCGAGCGAGGTAGGCTGGTTATTATGTAACACGAGATCAGCTCTGCGAGTCCCTCTACTGGGGCTACGGACTGAGCACAGACTCGTATAGCTTCTATATCGAAAACAGAACGAGTGTTGCAAATGTATACCGTGGCGGATATAAACAGATATGTTAAATAGTAAAAAAAAAAAAAAAAAAACAATAAAACGGATTGAGATGTATTTTTAAAAATATGGCAAACAAGAAGGCTAGCAGGCGGGCCTTTTTCCTCTCTTTCTCTCAGTTTGACAGGACGCATTAGGAAGGATCCGATATTTGTACTTTTCTCTTGTATTTCAGTTGATCACCCATCATTTAAAACGTCAGTTCAGTTTAACTCTTGCATTCATCTCTAAATGACAAAGATGTACGAGGTGAACAAAAGGTGTTTCTGCGTTTTTGCGTTTAATTAACAGTGGAGTTAAAAGCCACTGTTCCTGTCACTAGCTTTGGAATACATTAGGCTTGTTTTATGGCACCAATAACATGACTAATTTACTTTTTCTCTCTCTCTCTCTTAAAGGGCCAGAATCACTCATCTGTGAACGAAGACATTTCCTCTGCAATCAGCACTTTGTTTTGAAATTTTGCAAAGTTCTTGTTTCCCTCTCTGTTACGCTGCCTGGTGTCAGGAGACTGTGCAGACAATACTGCTGACGTGCCAATCTCAAAGTCAACGGAAGTACTTTTTTATTTTTCCAAGGAAAAATCAAAAGATTTATTTGCACTTGGGCAATTCAGCAGCTATGCAGCTTGAAATCCAAGTAGCACTCAACTTTATAATTTCATATCTGTACAACAAGCTGCCACGACGACGTGTGAATATCTTCGGGGAGGAGCTGGAGCGCCAGTTGAAACAGAAGTACGAGGGCCACTGGTACCCCGAAAAGCCATACAAAGGGTCCGGCTTCCGATGCATACACGTCGGGGAGAAGGTGGACCCTGTGGTAGAGCAAGCTGCCAAAGAGAGCGGGTTGGACATTGAGGACGTGCGCAACAACCTGCCTCAGGACCTCAGTGTATGGATCGACCCCTTCGAGGTGTCCTACCAGATTGGGGAGAAGGGACCCGTCAAGGTGCTCTATGTGGACGATAGCAACGACAACGGGCTGGAGCTGGACAAGGAGATCAAGAACAGTTTTAACCCCGAGGCGCAGGTGTTCATGCCCATCAGCGAGCCTCCGTCCGGGGCCTCTCCGACGTCCAGCTCCCCCTCCCCTCCCTTCGGCCAGTCGGCCTCGGTCAGCCCCACCTTCATGCCCCGCTCCGCTCAGCCCTTAACCTTCACCACGGCCACCTTTGCCGCCACCAAGTTCGGCTCCACCAAGATGAAGAGCAGTGGTCGCAACGGCAACGGCGGCAGCAGCAATGGCGGCGGCGGCAGTGGCAAGGTGGCCCGCACCTCCCCCACCAACCTGGGCCTGAATGTGAACAGCCTGCTGAAGCAAAAAGCCATCTCCACGTCCATGCACTCACTCTACGGCCTGGGGCTGGGCGCTCCACCCCAGCAGCAGCAGCAGCAGCAGCCCAAGCCCTCTGCCCTGTCCCCCAACGCCAAGGAGTTTGTGTTCCCCAGCCTGCAGGGCCAGGGCAGCCCGAGCGGGGTGTTTCCTGGGGATGGCTCCCTGGGCCTGGGCCCTCTCCCGTACAGCAATGCCTTTGACGTTTTCGCGGCCTACGGTGGCCTCAACGAGAAGTCCCTCATGGATGGCTTGAATTTCAGCTTGAACAACATGCAGTATTCTAACCAGCAATTCCAGCCAGTCATGGCCAACTAGGAAAAACTAAAAAAAAAAAAAATGGGAGGAAAAAAAGGTGAACGACCAGAGACGCGAGGGAGAAAAACGCACATTTGGAAAAGAAACAAAAAAAAAAGAAACAAAAATGAGGAAAAAAAAAATGGATAAAGCTCCATGTCCACTGTAAAGTCCCGGCGTATCAGTCCAAACACATGAGCCCAAGGGTGATTTTACTTTCAGCCCCCTTGAGTTGCTTTTCTCTGTTTTTGTTATTTTATTATTTTTTTACGATGAAAAGCTTGTAGTACAACATGTTTCAAGCTTGGTTACCTAAAACTCAAACTCAATGCATTTTTATTTCTTTCTTTTGCCAACCAAGCACAAAATTATTTTTATGGACTGTTTTACGGTATCTCTTTAAAGACAAAAAAAAAAAAACTTGTCATGGCCTCTTACAGTATTTAAGACATAGCTGGACAGCCAATTTTTTTTGTCAAAGGATTGGCATCAATAAGTGGGATTTCCTGGTCTTTTTCTAATTGTATAATTTAATTTAGTACAGAGTTTGTAAAATATCAGAGTATATATATTGTTTCTACGACATGGTATTGCATTTCTATCTTTTTACTACTCCAGTGATCTGTGATGGCTGCCTCAGCTTTACGTTCTCTTTTTTTATTGAAATTGTAAAATGAATCCATCTTTAAAAACATCGAAGATTGTGTACAGAATATTCCGTAGTGGTGAAAAATTTAAGAATATTTGCTTTTTTGAAAAAAAAAAAAGAAAAAGAAAACAGAGTTGTATTTTCTGTTTAAGAGTTTAAAGATTTTTGCTATATTATGGACAAAATGTAATCGTATATTAATTTTGTACCTACATTGTGCAATACTTGATAAAAACAAACGATATAACAAAGTATTTGGAGTCAGTGTCTTACATGTTGAGAGGGACTGATAGTTTATTAAGTTTGTATTAAAATGCTTGAAAATATGTTCTTGTCTTAATCTTTTCATTTTTAGTATGAGCATAACAGGGCCTCTATACCTACCCACAGGGATGTAAGTAGGCGTTTCTCTGACATGTTTGTGTGAAATTAAATTTGTAGGATACAGAGAAATTCAGAAATGTGTAAACTTAAACATTGAACATGCCTCATGAAGCACCCAGTAGAGTTTAGAAATAATTACAGGATTGATAGAGTAGGAAACATGCTGACATGCTGAAGTTGACAATTCCTTCAGATTACTAGACTACTAGATTATTTCAGACTTTTTTAATAATAGTATCGTTAAGCATTCATCTTGATGCTGGAGAAAAATAGAACCAAACTGCTATTGCTAGTCTGGTCAGGAGTGGCATGTTGTGACTGAGTGGAGCCTGTGTGGCAGCAGCCAATGACAGGGGTGTCCTTGTGCAGGGTTGAGCCTTGGGATGGCGGAGCAAATGGTCATGGGGATGTCTTTGAGGGATTAGCACCGTGCTCTGCCCCCTAATCTGTTTTGGATTCACTGGAGCGGTTCTGGTTTCACTTGGGATGTTTCGACCAGGCCTGGGATTTGATGAGTGTGCTTGTGGGGGCGGGGGTGGGGTGTGGAGTGTCACTGTGCACTAGTCACAGCCTCATCTGAACAGATACAGCCTTCAGATACAGCCCTCTTTCTCCCTCTCTCTTTCTTTCTCTCTCTCTGTCTCTGTCTCTCTGCCATGAGTACAGGTGGAGATTGCTGGCTAAATAGCAGACAAGGTGTTGTGCAAAAATGTCAAGCATCTCGCTGAAAGCGTTTTAATGGCTTTTCCAAGCAGGCTATTTTTAGCTTCGATTATCTTGATTGAGCAGTGACAGCTTGGGGGAAGAAATGACTTCACAGATGAGTTAACCCCACCAACCCACCTCCTCCCATACCATTGTCATTATGCCAAGGATCCTGCCACCCACCCACTGCCTGCAGGGTCTCCTAATTAGACATGGCTAGAAGCTTCTGTAATTTTTAGAGGGGAAAAACAGCATGTTTTAGCACTAAACAAGGAACACTCACACAGCACACAGCAATCAGACTCCATTTTGTGTTTTTTTTTTTTCTTTCTTTTTTCTTTTTTTGACAGACTTGGCATCAGCAGTGCCATTTGCAGGACAAGTTGCAGCTCAAGCATCAGCTCTGTGCTACAGACTATTTTTACCAGCTAATTTCTTTGCTTGCCAAATGTCTTTATTTCATTAATCTTAATCATCATCGTCATCATCATCATCACTGGGCTTCTGTGCATGTTTTATTATTAACTGGCCGGAGACATCTGCTGCCGGGGGCCACATCTCCATTTGCCCCAGGAAATGAGAGCTCAAGCCCAGTGAGCTGGCCTTCAAAAGCTGCTTAACAGAAGTGGACATCCTGGTTCAGAATGAAGCCTGAAACCCTGCCACATATTTCATCCTACCATTTTTCTAAACCAGCTGATTTTAATGAGCACACAAATCATGAGTCAGAGTTGGAGAAGCTAATTAGTAAAATCACCTGTGTTAAGTACACAGGCGAAAAGGAATACATGGCAGGGATTTTACTTTCCGAAGCCGGAGTCCCTACCTCTGTTGCTTAACTGCTTAACAGAGATCCTGCATTAGTAATAAGATTTAATTCCCCTTTTAGTCTGCAGTGAGCCATATGACAGTGTGATATAACAGTCAAATCTACAGAGAGCAACTGGTTCTGTCCTCAGGTATACTGTATCTGAGATTCGAGAACTTTGTTGTACTTCTGAATATGCCCTTGGTCTCCTAAATATTCAACTGGGTAATGGCTCACTAAAGAAGGCCTCACACTGTCACCGGAGCCGTCACCTGAGCCCAGCCACCCAAGGACAAGAGTGTGGCGACAGAATGCAGTGGGCACTGTAGTCCGAGACACGGCCCGAGGTATAGAACACCGAGGTCAGACCAGCAGCTAACGTTAATAAGAGTGTTTTAGGAAGCGCTCTTTGTCTGTGTTACACAGGAGAGGCTGTGTTTTGGAAACAGCAAGGGGACATGCTGTTCAAACTACTACCATTGTTCATGGT
>CM050216.1:13415938-13418438 GCA_027475355.1 Coilia nasus | reverse complement strand
GAGTATCCAGGATCCCACGCAAATTCAGGCTCGGGTCCAGAGCAACAAGGAATGACTCACTGCTGAGCATTTGCATGAAGCACACAACAGCGTTCAAGCCTCCAGTTTACTCCCGTGAAGAGGCTGTCCGCCCCACTGTTGTGTTTACCGCCGTGATGATGATGATGTGACAAACACAAACATGTTTTGCTATGGGCAGCACAATGCACACTGTAGCTTAATTACTACATTTTATATGTAGATGATCTGGTGGTGAGGATGCCAGAAACAAATGGTTGCCCTTGGATACGCTAGAGTTAAAGTTCAATTTTCTACGTTCTTAAATTGTGCAGAACTCACTGACGTATTCCAGACCCCAGACCCAGACCCAGGTCCAGTTCCAGTTCTAGAGCACTGGTAGCCTGGTGGAACACATACTTTTACTCCGTTTCACTGTGTGCAAAGAGTCTGGCTACTCTTCATAGGCATATGTTAACTTCCTGGTGAGCGGATACTTTCTGTGAACTTTGCACTCTGAGCAACGTCGCCATCCCTCTGTTTGTTGACTGGTAACCAAAACACTTGGTCTGGGCAAACCCAATCCTTAGTAGGGTTGCCTGACGTGAAATTTATCACTGAGCAGAAGTGGTACAGCAACGTTTGCCTGGGCAGCTGACTGGGGTACCACCTGAATTTTTTAACCCCCTACCCACCATCAACCCTCCTGCCCCTACAGAGCCTTACCCATTTATTTAGCCTGACTCGAATGCCTGGAGGGTGGGGGAATAGAAAGAAAACAACTAAGGGGGTCACGCACTCTGAAATATTAGGCTGTTTTCTGTTTGACCTGGATAAGGAGCCCAGCCCATGACCACATGGCTCTGCAGAATTTCAAGTTTACGTGTGAAAGAAGACATGCTGGTGGGTCATGGTGCACTTGTTGACTTACGACCCAGGGCTGGCAGGCATCTCAGTGAAGGGGAACCACTGGAGGGATCTCGCTACCATGACCTTAATTAATTACCAAAAAAACTGGGTCAGATGACGTAACAACTGTTTTGAAGAATCCAGTGTTGTAAGCCAGTGCTTTTACAAATGTGTTGGAGAGCATAAAAATTACAGACACTTTACAGGTTTCCAGAGGGTCAGGAAAAAAATATATTTATATATATATATTTTTTTATATTTATATATAATAGTATATTATAAAAGTACACCTTGTTTAAGCGACCTACCAAGCTCAGTTATCTTGTGCATTGAGCCAGGCAATTTTTCATTTCAGCACTGATATCAGGTCATGTGTTATACACAGAACCAAAGCACCATGGGTGTAATGTGAAACAGACATAGCTGGCTATGTAGACAACACTGGCAGTGGCACAAAAGCAACAACAGTGATAACATGAACGATTTCTTGAGTAGATTTCCCGCTTCATGCTGTTCTTGCTCCACTCTGTTTGCTGCTCATATGGCTGCCAAGTCAGTCAGCTTGTCTGAAAAAATCAGTCAGGAGTTTGAGCCCAACTGATCACATCAAATGCCTTTCACTATTCAACAGTGTCATGCATGCTAATGCATAGCTAGCTATCCATGCTAGCTTAACATATCTTACCGTAACAAAATACTACAGCTTCCTATGTGCCGCTGGGCTGCCGACTGCCACACAGTCAGCTTGAGAGTCACGCAAAAGGCCATTTTCTCTTTTCTCAAGTAGCTATTCATCTCCCCCCTGCTATGAACATCGCAACCAGTACCAATGCATCCCCCATAGAATAGACACCTTGTACCATCATGCAGTGGATATGCAACACAGGTACTTCAGCCCCCCCCCCACCCTCGACCCCCTAATCTGACCTGTTGGCACGCCCCAAACCGCCACCACACCCCCAATCTTAAGCCAAGCTGAATTAAAAAGTTGTTTCTTGTTTCACCAGTTTGGTGGCTCTCCGTGTCTGGAGGTGCTCTATGTGTTTGAGCCCTATACTAGTTTGGCTTGAGGGAGAGAAAGAGCGATAGAGAGAGAGAGAGATGGAGGAGGGAGAGAGGGAGGAAAAGAGAGAGGGAAGGAGGGGGAAAAAAGAGAGATGGAGCCTCTGGCTTCTCCTGGAGCAGATTTGAGAAGGCGTGGGAGACTAGAGAAGCAGCCATGTATTGCTGTGGGTGGGTGGCGTTGCATAACTCCATCAGAGTGGATTGCACTTCTGTCTCGCTGTTCACCGTCAGAAGGGGAATGAAAAGACGGCTTTTTATCACAGAAGGGTAGGGAGGGCCTGCCTTACACTAAGAAGCTATACATTTTCTTTAAAGGGAGTGAGTGAGAGTGTGCGAGATGTGGTGCCGATGAATCTATTCAAAGGCAACAAGCAAAAGAGAGAAAATGTGAAAATGTGCTATTAAATTACTGGACACTCGTAGACAATGTCATTTGCTTTACAAAAATAAAACAGGCTGTCTAAATCAGCACATTCCTGTGAACTGTATCATGTTGAGTGTGTAAGGTCTGCCATCACTCGCTCTGGAT
>CM050216.1:13398438-13410938 GCA_027475355.1 Coilia nasus | reverse complement strand
GGGGTGAGCTGCGCACCCTTGGCTGCGGGTGAGTGAGCGGGCGGCTGGGCGGGCGAACTGGAGGCCACAGTAGGCACGCTAATAGCCAGCTACGCAGACAAAAGCCTGGGGTTGCGGAGAGCCAACATGGTGGAAATCACCATTTTCTCCTCGGGTGCAGGAAACCAGTGACACTGATTACAGCTCTTTGGAGCAGGGGGTGGAGGAGGGAGAGGAGGGAGGAAAAGAGGGAGAGAGAGAGGGGGGGGAGAGAGAGAGAGAGAGAGAGAGAGAGGAAGCAACAGAGGGAGAGAGAGAGAGGGAGAGAGAGAAGGAGGGAGAGGGAGCGGCTTGTGCAACACACATAATCAGCACATTGCGACCGCCGTGATTTATTCACATCACATGCACGTTTGCCTAAAGAGGACTCTGTCTCTCTCTCTCTCTCCTCAATTCTCTCTCACTTACTTTCTCTGTCTTCCTTTTCTGTTCTTTTCCTTTCCCAAACTTCTACCTTCTGTTTTTCCATTTAAGTGTAATACAAACTGCATGAGCATCATAATACACTGGGAGGCTGGCAGTCTTCAGAGCCACATTTGAATACATCTCTGCCATTCCTACAAATCTAGTCAAACACCGGGGGACAGTGAAATCTGGAGGTTTGTTTTCTTTGCATCTGTATTCAAATGTGTGCTGTTCTGAGATAATAACCAGCTTGTTTTGTGTACACAGTCTTACAATATCTACTGCAGAATCAAAACAGTTTGAGATTGTTAAAAAGAAAGAAAGTGAATCTGACAAAAGAGGTACCATGGGAGAAAATACTTAAAGAAACAGCTCAAAAATAATAAACAATGCATATGTGTGAATAAATGTCACAGCAGGTTGTGTTGTGCAGTGCCTAATGGAGTCTGAATAGGTTAACTAAAATGGTGATCTGTGTGGACTGTGAAGATGACGGATGAAACACGGGGCCAGACACAACACTGTCCCCTGGCCAGCAGCACAGATCCGCTCTGACAGGGCGGCATCACGTGCACTGCTCTCCCAGTCTGACAGAGCAGCCGCCTATGAGAAGAGACAGCAGACAGTCTCCATTCTTTCTTCTTCTCTACACACGCCTGGTTACGACACACACACACACACACACACACACACTTACATACACACACACACACACACACTTTGTTTCTAAGCAACGCACAAGCATGGAGCAGAATACTTAGCAGCGCTTGTGTCACATACAGTATGCTGTGGCTCCCAAGTACTTTGACTTCAGTAGTGATAGAGACACTTAGAAACACCTCGGCAAATCCCATTTGTTGTGCTGCATCATCACCTCAGCCTGTTGTATTCTCACCATTTCTCTTCAAAGATCCTTGAAAGAAGTTTAAATGATGATTTTAAATGATGATTTTTTTTCTTGCCCTTTGTTACTTTTGTTATGCAGATAAAACCAACTGAACTCTAATCACAATGGTAGTATGTGTAAAGCACCTTTTGGACAATCTCAGTTCTTACCATGAGTATGTAAGCTCCGTACACAATCTGCTTATTCTCCTTATGTATTGGTTTTGAGCATCACAACCGGCTGCACTGTTGTTCTGCTGGACTTTATAAGCACCCAAAAGCATTACCTTTAATTGATTTCTCGACTCAGTCTGGTGAGCAGGAGGATGTTGTGTGGATGTTGTGAGGAGAATGTTGTGTACGTATACATTTCGATTTCCATTTTGCAGAGTAAACAAAGCGTCCTGTGCACTGACAACTCTGCTCACCACTGGGATAGATGAGGCCTGTCTTGCGGTGGAGGCGGGTGGGGTGGAGAGGCTGTAGGATCCTGGGGTTTCCTGTATGGGGGTAACTTCATTTATTTACGTTACATTACACTTAGCTGACACTCATATCCAGAGCAACTTACAGATATTTACAGGGTTTCGGTTACAGTCCCTGGAGCAGTGTGGGGTTACATGCCTTGCTCAAGGGCATCTCAACCATGGGTAGGGCGGGAATCGAACCGGCAACCTTCAAATTGCCACAAAAAAGCCACAGCTGCCCTATTTCTCTTTGTTAACCAGTATTGTGTACATCTTCCTCAGTGGGTTTGTGTAACTGCTGTAGAGAGAGTTTGTGTGTGTGTGTGTGTGTGCGTGTGTAACTGATGAGATGGACATCTCAAGGCTACCCTAAGTGTTTTCTGTGCACAGTGTGGCTCAGATTGATTGTAGACATATACACAGAGGCTCTAGCACAGCCTGCAGTGTGAACCATTTAGACTGGAGAGGTGAAGTTAGCATGGTTACCCTATTTACTTACCCTATTTACATCCAGCTTGGGGTAAACGCTCTAGATATCCCTGAAAACTGAACCGGCTGTTTTCAGCAAACAACCAAGTCGAACGATCCCTTACAATACCCTCAGGGTGTATTTGTGTGTGTGTGTGTGAGTGTGTGTGTGTGTGTGTGTGTGTGTGTGTGTGTATGTATGTTTGTGTGTGTGTGTATGTTTGTGTGTGTGTGTGTGTGTGTGTGTGTGTGTGTGTGTGTGTGTGTGTGTGTGTGTGTGTGTGTGTGTGTGTGTATGTGTGAGAGACAGAGAGACATCACAGGCCTTTGGTTTGGCGCAGGGTTGAAAAGCAGCCCCAGGACACTCTTGCTGGGCTGAATGAAAGCCCCACGCTGAGCTGGAGGGAACAGATTTACAAGTTAAACAGTGCCACTGCTCATCCACAGACACCATGGCCGCCCAGCATGTAACATAGGGGATCTGAGGGGGTAACACATTCCATATGTTCCGCTACACCAGTGCAGTCCCTGGAGAGAAAGAGAGAGAGAGAGATAGAGAGGGAGGGAAAAAAGTAGCATAATGACACCAGATACTGCTGCCCCTCCTGCTATTTATAGGGTGCAAGAAGATATCCATCCAGCGTATTCTGTATCTGCTGGGAAAAAAGAATTCTAATGCCATATTTGTTCTCGAAGGAGATTACAAATGGCACGTGGTAGGCTACCTCACAAGGTCGGAGAAAAGCAATCTAGCTCAATTTTCTGGATCGCCATCATGATAAGGGAGGGGGCAGCCATGCAGTCGAGTGGATGGGATTGAGTGTGTTCTGCATGCCAGATTTTGAAGGGTGGCTCTGGGTATAGTCAGTCCTCCAACCCCCACCGGACAGTCCCAGCTCTTAACACGGCCATTAGACCACGTTCACCACCACCACCATTACCCTCCACCCCACCCAACCCCACCCCACCCATGTCCTGTCAGAGCGGCTCAGCATTAGCTTCTGCAGTAGCTGTGTGCAGGTCTGGTGCCCTGGATGCTGTATAGTGTAGCCTGTATGCAGGGCCATGCCAGTTCCCTGTCGGCCCAGGATAGAAACATACTAATCATCCTCCCTCTCATCTGTCTGGAGTCACACGCAGTTCACCTATAAATATACCCCACCACCACCACCACCACCCCCCTTTTCCTCCCCTTTCAGATGTTGCCGTCTTTCTTTCTCTCTCTCTCTCTCTCTCTCTCTCTCTCTCTCTCTCATTTGGGCTCGTGGCTGGAGTCGGACATCGAATGAACCCTTACTGGAGACACACCCTTTATGGCCCAAATATATGCAAGTGAAACGACATCCTGTTTTCCATTCATTTCGAAGGCAGACAATGGTGACATAGGCAACTGGGGAAAGCTTACAGGAAAGGGTTGGGAAAGTCTAATGCAAATGAGGAGACAGTATTGTTTTTTTTTGCTGCCAGGCAACCGAATTGTTGGTTGTTTCAGACTAGTTGGAAAAGCTATGTGACTTAGGCATTGTCA
Source organism: Coilia nasus (assembly GCA_027475355.1). NCBI lineage: Eukaryota > Metazoa > Chordata > Actinopteri > Clupeiformes > Engraulidae > Coilia > Coilia nasus. The sequence goes on along the minus strand of CM050216.1, from coordinate 13,407,146 downwards.
TTTGATTTCAAACAAAAAAAAAAACAACCAGCTTGCCAAAGGGCTGCTGTTGTTCCTCTTTTGTTGGCTGATAAATATTTGGCTTACTTAAAAGAATGATATTGAAATAGGATAACACAGAACTAGCTCGCCAACTAACATGCGACTAAAGTCTGTTATACTATTTCCACACACCATGGCACGCCCATTAAGAGTGCTTTCGCTTTGCTTGCATGTATCTTCGTTACTTGACACAACCTTTCTGAACAGCTACAGCTGCTAATGCTATCATTTGCTTAGCATACACTACACTGGAGCATACGTACAGAGCAGAATCAGTCATACCTATTTATGCCATTATTATCCCAACTCTTGGTTCAAGATAACAGTTCTTTCATATATTTTTAAACATAAAAATGTTCATTTGGATTTCACACCCATATTACACAATCCATGACATCTCATTGTCACACGGAGGCCTTAAAAATACACAACATTCTCATACCGTCATGTTAAAATTAGCATCTGTAAGAACTGCAAAATGTGAGATACTGGCTACTTAGTAACACACTAATTAGGACTAGGAGTAGTGGACATTCTCTCCCCTCAAGTTAACTTACAAAACAATTGTCACACTTAGGCTGCTGGTGATATGCTATTTTAGCATTGCATTATTTCTGGGTTAGGGTGAGAGACAGACCTCTCAGAGGCATGGCTGGTACTTTCTAAAATTGCTCCTGCCATGTGTTGCAGAGTATGAGGAAAAAGTGCTGGGTAACACCGCCACTATTCTTGATGCTTAGGGATGCAGTGTTCACTTTCTCTGTGCCCTAATTCAAACTTGGCTGTGGGGCTTAGGTGTCCGAAAGATAGTACATCCTCAAGGCTGCTGTGGGCTATACTTTATTTAGAATGTGGAAGCTAGCTGTCTTTACATTCAAATAGCTAACTTTAAAATAGATGTACTGAGACACAAAAAAAAATGTTCAGAATTCTCTGGGGCTCTGTCATCGGCGGCTGGACATTTCAACCCACCCTGCTGGCATTAACGAATCAGGAGTCTTTTAAAGAGACATAGAGGCATGTGTGTGTATCCCAATTATATTGTGGGGCACCTGCCACAGCAGGTAAGTGGGGCACTCCTGAGGGGATATTGATTTGGTAGGAGTTAGCATGTTAGCATGAACGGCTAACCTCCATTTGAGGAGTGTTCAGGTGTCAAGCTCGTGATCACTTCTCAGTGGATGACCAACACTATGCATATACTGTTATGACCAAAACAAAGAAAATCAAAGCTACGGAAGTGATTGTAAACTTTCAGAAACATTGTATGGCTGGCCTATGCCTGGTCTTGCAGGCACAATTTTTAGCAGGAATATGATGAGTAACAGAGTAGCTAGCGCAAGAGAGATGAGATGAGAGAGCGAAGTTAAAAAGGAATGGACTAATGTCATTGTCATGTACAGTGTGTTTATAAAAAAATCCTAGCAGGCCGTTATGATGTTTAAAATACAACAAGAGCAGATGACTTTGTGGTGTGCAAAGGGATTTGACACATTACTTGGAATAGCCCCCTTCTTCCACCCTTGCAACCCCCGCCACCTTGGAGTAGATGAGGGGGGGCAGTCATCTGCATCTGTCCGTCCTGACCCCTTTGGCCCCTGAGCTTATGAGCCCAGGACGTAGCGGAAGTATGCCAGCTGTTTAATGCTATATTTACAGCTCTTAGAGCAGAAAGCGGATTACAGGCACTCTGCAGAGAGCTGTACACAAACATCCCACTACAGCCACCCCATCTCACCCTTCCATCTTGTCCATCAGTCGTACAGTGGTTCGGTTAGAGTCAGGGCTTTGAACAGGACCACAGGAGGCTTTGCAACAGAAACATCAGTTCCGACTTCATTTTCGGCCCTGGCAAGAAATACTGCACCTCCATCCCCTTATAATGACAATGTCGATTGTCACAGTTGTCCAATACAGGTGCTACTCGGAAAATTAGAATATCATGTAAAAGTTGTTTTATTCAGGCAATCCAACATAAAAGGTGAAACCAATACATTTTATAGATTCATTACATGCAAAGTGAGATATCGCAAGCTTTTTGTTGTTGTAATTTTGCTGATTATGATTTACAGCTTATTAAAACCTCAAACCCCAAAACTCAGAAAATGAGAATACTGTGAAAATCTTCAGTATTGTAGGCTCAAAGTGTCATACACTAATCAGGTAAGTAATGCAAAACCCATGCAAAAGGGTCCTGAGCCTTGAAACATTTCATCTTTAAAGTTGAGTTACAACAGAAATGCATGCACTTTTTCAGGATCTAATTTTCTGAGTAGTACCTGTAGTTCTATAAAGGCTCTATCTCCCAGCAAGGAAACAAGTAAAAACATCCAACATAGGCATGGGAAAGAAAAGACATAGGACAGGAAGCACAAAGCCAGGACTGAAGTCTCTCTTTCACCAGTAGAACATCAAGGTAACGCAGGGCAAAAGTGAAGTGAGCGGCACACAAGCTAATATGCTAATGCTAATGTTTATGTGAAGTTGTTAGTCTTTGAACAGACTCCCCCTTGTCATTCAGAGACGCCGAGAGCGAACAGCAGACATGAGCCACCACATGGTGATAAACTCCCCACGTTCAGCTTTCGTCTGTGGAAATCAAATCCCCACCGGCCCCAGCAGACGAATGACCGTGAACTAAGCGTTTTATGATTGATACAGTTTAACTGCTGGGGCTAAACAGCGAAGGGATCACAAGGAGACAGAGTGGTGGTGAACGCAGAGCACCTGAGGCGACTGTGCTCCTAGAACACGTCTACTCGGCAAATGTTTTGGCACGAGCGAGATGCAGCCACCTGCTCGGGTGCCTGCCTGGATCATCCATCACGCTTTGCCCTCGTTTCTGGGCTCCGCTCTCTCTGTCTCTCTCTCCCTCCCCCTCCCTCCCTCTCTCTCCATCCATCCCTGCCTCTCTGTGTCATTCCCTCTCTCTCCATCCATCCCTGTCTCTCTCTCCATCCCCCTCTCTCTCTCCCTCCCTCTCTCTCCATCCATCCATCCCTCCCTCTCTCTCCATCCCTCTCTCTCTCTCCCTCCCTCTCTCTCCATCCATCCCTCCCTCTCTCTGTCTTTCCCTCTCTCTCCATTCCTCTCTCTCTCCCTCTGTCTCTTTTCCTCTCTCTCTATCCCTCTCTGCCTCCCTCCCTCCCTCTGTCTCTCCCTCCCTCTGTCTCTTTCTCTCTCCATCTCTCTCTCTTTCTTCCTCTCTCGCTCCCTCCCTCTCTGTCTCTTTCCCTCTCTCTCCATCCCTCTCTCTCTCTTTCTCCCTCTCTCTCTTGCTCCCTCCCTCTGTCTCTTTCTCTCCCTCCATCCCTCTCTCTCTCTCTCTTTCTCTCTCTTTCTCTCTCTCGTAACACTATTGCCATGCACTGAGTGAAATGTTACAACATAACTGAGCTGACAAATGGCCAGATCACCCCCAGGCCCTCTCCTGGACTCCCTCTCCTCTCCTCTCCTCCTCTTCCTCGTTTGTTTCCTCCATCTGTCTCTGGTCTCTCTTTCTCTCTCTCTCTCTCTCTCTCTCTCTCTCTCTCTCTCTCTCTCTCTCTCTCTCTCTTTCACATTGTCTATTTCTCTCCCTCCCCCACTTTGTCTCTCCCTCTCTCCCTCCGTCCCTCCCCTGAAAGGAACGGCTTTGCACAGTGTGTGTGTAATTCAGCTGACTCACAAGCTCCTCTCCCGGCCAAAAAAACACTGCTTCTCAGCTTTTACACACACACACACACACACACACACACACACACACACACACACACACACACACACACACACACACACACGCACACACACGCACACACCCACACACACACACACATTAACATGCAGAGAGACAATGTAAGATGTATAATTGCACTCACGTACACACGGCACAGACAAGTGCACAAACATGCAGAGACATAAAGACACACACACACACACCTACACACACACACCTACACACACACACACACACACACACAAACACACACACCTACACACACACACACACACGCACACACACACACACACACACATACACACACAGGCACAGACACACACACACACACAAACACACACACCTACACACACACACACACACACACACACACACACACAAACACACACACCTACACACACACACACACACACAAACACACACACCTACACACACACACACACACAGGCACAGACTGATATTTGCACAAATATACCCTCATCCGCACACAGATATTTACATTAACAGCCACCCGTATGCACATGTTGAGACACACATACAGTAGATGCTTACACACACATAAAAATGCCATGTATGACAAAAGGCTGTGCGCCCACTCCCTTCATACCAAGGCCATTACACCCTGTCAACGCCCACACACACCTCTGCCTTTTCACACAGCGACAAACCCCCCCCACACACACACACTCACACATAAACACAGCCACACCTTTTTAACACTGCTCTCTCACACCCCTCAGAACACAATGTGCTAATCTCTCTCTGTGACTCTCTTTCTCTGTCTCTCTCTCTGTCACACATACACACACAGCACTGTGAACTGTGTGTACGTGTGTGTGTGTATGACTAGCGGCTGGAAAGCAGCTGTGGTAGCATTTGTCCGCGCTGGCCGCTGCTGTGTACAAAACCTGGGGGGCCCAGTGGGATAATGGCCACGCGTGCAGCAGCACCCGTGCTGATACAGGTCTCCCTTTATGTGGTCTGTAATCTGAGCTTTTGGGTGTGCGGGCCCCAGGCAGTCCCCACCCTCTCTGCACCCCCCAGACACACACACACACACCCCACACACACCCCACACACACCCCACTCCCTCGCCTACTGCTGCTGAATGGACCAGGGTCCAGCATGCCTGTGTTTCCTGGGCTTTCACCCTGCTTAGCTCTGCACTCTGATTATGCTGCATACACCCTCCCCCCCCCCCCCCCACACACACACACTTACACACACTCACACACATTCACACACACCTCGCCACACTGTGCCACGCCATGTCACAGGCCCCAGCCTCTGGGCGAGTGTGTTTTGTGTGTGTGTGTGTGTGTCCCAGGGGTCACCTCCCCAGTAAAAAAAAGAGGACGACAAAAAAGAATGAATGGACGACAGGAAAAGAGAGAAAGCACAGATGCATATAGACAGACAGACACTGGGACACACAGACACAGCCATCATCACCAGAGATGACCTGGGCTGTTAGTCACCAAGAGGGTGTTTGGAGGGCATTAAGTTTGATAGCAGCTGAGATACCAGAGTCTGTGAAGACATACTGGATAAGTACTTTATTGTGAAAGTGTTAGCAAATGGTGAACACTGTTTGCTTGTTGTGTTTTTTTCTTCTGTTTGTCAACGGGTGGTGTTTACTCATCCTTATTCATCTCCCGGGCTGGGAAAATGTGTGCAATTAAGAGATAACAAAAGGCAGAAGAGAGACTATCCTGATATGGTGAGGTTGAATAAAGGATGAATGAACGCCAGTCCTGATGCTGCAAGCCAGATGCAGATCATAGACTCATTTCCATTTCAAAGATGTCTGCTTCGACAGCCCGGACTGTTTGAAAGTCTTATTTAAAATGCTGAAGGTAACTTCACTGGAAAAGTTTAAAGTCTCTCTGGTATGGAGGGGTAGTAACTCAGAAACTCGTTAAAAACTTCAGATCCTCTCTCTCTCTCTCTCTCTCTCTCGCTTGCGTTCTCTCTCTCCATCTCGGTTACATCACCACCAACTGTAATTAGTATCGCTAAGCATTAGCGGTCCCCTTATGAAACACACAATCGGAGCAACGCTTAGCAACGACATGTCGCGAGGGATCACTCCGACGCTCCACGCGAGTCTAAAAATAAAACTGAATTAGAGGCGGAAAGGCATCCAATGACTGGGGAAAAATATGACGGGGGAGGAACATTTTCTGCCAGCTACAGTGCTAAAATGTAAGCACTGTCAGCCTACTAGCTGACCCCCCCCCACCCTCTCCCTCGCATATATATTTTTTCTTTCCCCCAGAAAACAAGCAAGCTTCCTTTTAATTTGAAATGTCACAAAAAGTGTCCCCTCCACTGTGTATACAAAACAGCAAGGGGGCGGTGGCGATCTCGAAGGACAGAGAGCGGCCTACCTTTTTCCCCGCTCGCTCGCTGCTCCAGTTGTTGTTTTTTATTGTTTTAATTAGAAAGATGACTCGCCGTCAACAGACTCTCAGGGGAACATATTAATTTGGATCTTGAAAAACAGATTGTCAAAGCCTACACACACCACCACCAAAAACAATGGTGGTAGTGTGTGTGTGTGTGTGTGTGTGTGTGTGTGTGTGTTTGTGTGTGTGTGTGTGTGTGTGTGTGTGTGTGTGTGTGTTTGTGTGTGTAAAGTGGAGGGGGTGACACCTCACAGTGGTGTAACTGTTACTCGTTAACACGAAAAACAGGTCGGCATATTTTGGGAGTGTTTGTCTTCTCCAGCTTCCTTATTTTGTGCAAAAACAACCAAACCTGACATGTCACTCTGTCTTTCTGAGCAGTTTTGTAAATGATAAAAGATAACTGTGAAAGGTAGCACAAATATTAGTAGTTTTAAACATTAACTAAAAATATACCTTTTTTCTTTGGCCTACAATTGTAATTAAGATTAGTTTTTTCCTTCCTTCTTTTTTTATTATCTTTCTCTGATCCTATGTTTTTATTATGACTGTATATTGTATACTTTGCGGTATTATTATTTTATTAAGAATGTAATTTGTTTGATATACCCTTGTTTATTTATATATATATATATATATATATATATATATATATATATATAGTTTTTTTTTCATCTTTTATTTTTACCACTATTATTTTTATTTATTTAGGTTTTAATTTCATGTTATTTTATTTTATTTATGCACTTTGGTCAGCTTCTGTTGGATAAATTGTGCTATATAAATAAATTGAACTTGAACTTGAACACAGACATCCAGAATCAATCAGACTCAGACAAATGATTAAAGGAATCACATCAATACAAGAACGATATTCTCAGGAAGCCCACCTCACAGTGGGTGAGTGTGGATGATGATAGTATCGCTATAGCTATGGATCTTCGTATAGTTATCATTGGTAGTGTGTAGACACAGCGTAAGATGGAGCTCCACTGTACTCTCTCAGTAATGAGCAACAAGTAGAGCTACTTTTGAACTGAAGAGGCAAGTTTTCAGGGAGTATATTTTACGCTATGCCCCTGTGGGTAGGGTGTGTGTACTTAACACAGCAAGCTATAAGAAGAACACACTCTTACCTAGAAGAATAGAATAGAATGCCTTTTATTGTCACTATACACATGTACAATGTACACTATACACCTGTACAATGAAATTGAAACCAACTCCTTTCCAGTGCAGACATGTAAGAAGAATATTTACAACACAGAACAGCATACCATAGAATCTACCTTCTTACATGACCCTGACAGGTTCAATCGGAGCTTCACTGAATGTCAAACACAAAGGATCGGGTTGCTGGGTGGAATTCTCAGGACTGAAACTAGCCTACAGTGTTACAGTTTAGCTAGCGAAAGGTTCAAGATGTATTGAGCTGATAGTTCATAATACCAGAGGCAAGTGATATAGCAAGTCCAGCCTTGTTCTGATAATGTCATTAATAGAGGTACACCTTCCCCCGAAACAAAACCTTCAGCTAAGTATTTTAGCAGAGAAAATGGAAAGTGTGCTTGCTTTAATGTTGCTGTGATAAAAAAATTGGAAAAACAAAGAACAACAAGGACCAGCTAACCATTTTAAAACACCATCAGAAATTCATTCATGCCTGGTTGGAATGACGTGTCTGTCTCGAAAGACCTGTGAGGAGTAGTGTGGCCCATGTTCCGCTATGATAACTAGAAAAGTACCCGGAGAGCACAGACTGGAGGTCTGGCCAGGGCAGCTCAGATCACCATCAAAATCCTTTAAAAATGTTTTACCTACCCTGAAAATTTCATCAAAATCCATCCAGAACTTTTTGAGACAGACAAAATAAACACAGATGATTACATAACCTCTGCTGGCGGAGGTAATAATAATAATAATAATAATAATAATAATAACAATAACAATAACAATAACAATAACAATAACAATAATAATAAGTGGACAGATAACAATAGTGAGCACACTAAGAATATGCTCAGTTTAGCAAGTTGGCTTACTCGTGAGTGATGACAGATTAAACTAGGAAATGAACATAGAACGTAAATGATTTAGATGTGTCACTCAAGCACACATTAGCCTACAGTAAGTCAGTGTCATGTGTCAGTGATAATGGTGTATGATTCATGAATATCTGAATATTTTATAGGCTAATTAGGGTCAATCAGACATTTGGTTCCTTCAACCAGCGGTCCTTACCAAAGAAAAGATTTCTACATTTATGTAAAACCACTGAATACTGGCATATGCACATTTTCATATGCATTTATATATATGAGAGCCATGAAGACTCAGTGAGGTGCAGGTTAGTTCTTTACCCATTTTCTGTTACAGGAATGTTCCATGACTTTTGTCTCTCTCCCTCCGCCTACCTGTCAGTGCTCCAAGGCCTTCTGATTTCTGAAAGTGAGCAGCAGAACTAGCGGGCTAGCCAGACAGCCTCTCCCGGTGAGGTGGGCTAGTTCTCTTCCCAGGCTGCCTTTTCTTCATGTGCCCATCAT
>CM050216.1:13373438-13388438 GCA_027475355.1 Coilia nasus | reverse complement strand
GGAGACCTACAGCACAAAAGGGCAGTCAGAGTTCTGGTCAGTAGCGAGCAGTCAAACATGTGTGTCCATCTTTTGTAAAGTTGTTCAACGAGACATCTTTCCCGAGGGCCCAAGCCTTGACTGGAAGCATTTTTTTTGGCCTGATGGGGCCTGTTGGTGCTGCCATAATAAAGTGATCTGCATGTGCAACAGGGACCCTTGCCATCCCCGCATATGGCATCACGGATCACGTGCGCCTTTGATTCGGTCGGAGGGAACAGCTTGGGTTTATTTTAATTTCCTCTCGCCGCTATCTCGAAACAGAGACACATGCAGGGGGAAAAATAGAGACAGAGAGAAAGATAGGACTAGCATGTGGAGAGAGAGAACAAGAACAGAGAGCTCAGACAAAGACAAAAGGAAGGGATCATGAAAGGCAAATGAAAATAAAGTAATAGAAAGATGGAGAGCGAGAGAGAGAGAAAGAAAGAAATGAAAAAGCTCAAGGGAGACAGATGGAGGGAGAGAGAGAGAGAGAGAGAGTGTGAGTAAGTGAGTGAGAGAGAGAGCTAGAGAGACAGAGAGAGTGAGAGAGAAAGTGAGTGAGTGAGTGTGTGTGAGTTGAACGGCAGTATGAACCTGGCTCTGGGCTGCATTACTCAGCTGAGGTAGTGAAGCAGATGGTTGATGTATTGTGTGCCAGCTCGCAGCTCTAACGCTCAGCAACAATTATCCCCCTTCCATCTAATCTGCTCAGGCTATTGCCCTAAGGGCCACAAAGCACTCACGACTCCCACCAAAACACCTTGTTTGTTTGTGCATATATGTATTTGTATAAGTGTGTGTGTGTGTATCTATGTAAATATGTGTTTTATGTACATGTGTGTGTGTGTGTGTGTGTGTGTGTGTGTGTTTATGTACAAGTGTGTGTGTGTACATGTGTATTGGTGTGAGAAACTGAATGTGTGTGTGTGTGTGTGTGTGTGTGTGTGTGTGTGTGTGTGTGCGCATGGGGACATGATTACATTTGTGTTTGTATACACTGATGCTGTTTCGGTGGGTGTTGAATAATACACACACACACGCACACACTGGCCCTCCTTATTCTCAGGGCTGCATCCGGCACTGTTGACTATACAGGGGCAGACACACAACCCCCTCTAGTGGCCACTGGGTCAAACATAACAGAGAGCAAAACAGAGAGACAAGCAGAGGGGATGGTAGATAGAAAGAGAGATAGAGAAAAAGAGAGACAGAGAGGGTGCTACAGAGAGAGATGTATGAGAAGCGAAAGAGAGTGAGTGAGTGACAGAGAGAAACAGAAAGAAAGAAAGACAGCGGGGTTGGTCGAAAAAAAGATAGATGAGTGAGAGGCAAAAGGAAGGGGGAGAGAGAGTGGGCGGAAGAGAGATCTGATCCAATTACCCTCCTGATGCCACAGTAGCAGAGCAGGGCTTCTGTCGTCAGTGAAGAATGCAAAGCTGTTGATCCCAAAGAGTAGATGAGGTACTCTCTCTCTCTCTCTCTCTCTCTCTCACACACACACACACACACACTCTCTGTCTGTCTGTCTCTCTCTCTCTCACACACACACACACAAACACTCAAACACACACACACACACATATACACACACACACACAAACACACACACACAAACACACACACACACACACACACACAAAAACACACACACACACACACACACACACACACACGCACACACACTATGCTGTGTGACTTTCAGCCCATTAAATGCATGACTCATACATTCAGCACTGAGCTGTGCTCTGCGCTCCCGCACATGTCACGGTGGACAGGTTTCCACAGCAAACAGAGAGGCTGTTTTTCTGTATATAAACCCCCCTGGCGCGCCGCTGTCAGAGCCAGACACCTCGGCACACTATTCGCCAGGACACCGTGGCAGGGCACAAAAGGTGGCGGGCTAAATTTGGCAAGGAGCGCGCGCGCGAGAGAGAAAGGGAGGGAGAGACAGAAAGAGAGAGAGAGAGTGGAGTATGGAGAGGTGCATCTTGTCTTCTAGTCTCTTGTCGTGTTTCTCCAGCAGGTCCAATCAGACGACTTTTTTTTTTTTTTCCACAGGCGGTGCTTGGTACCTGCTGGCGCTATTTTTATCCGCACCTTTTAAGCCTGAGTGCGCCTTTCTCTACCTGTGTGAACAAAGTCAGTGTGACATTAGGCTGGGTTGGGTTTAGTCAACCCGGCACACGCAGCGCCTGATTGGCCGATCTGCTCATTGGCATGGCAAAGGGCTATTGTGACACAGTGACATTCTAGAGCCAGAGAGAGCTGGGCTCACAGTAGAACATTCACAGACAGTAGACTAGCTACGCTTGACAGAGTTTGTAAGGCCTCATTGTGAACCATATCTGCATAATAAAAGCAACCGCTTTGCCCTATGTAAACACGATATACCTACAGCCACTCGATCTGATTCGTGTGCTGCGTTTGATCCGGCTGTCTGCATCTGCAAATTTACACCTGGGTTTGTTGTTTTGAAGGCAGAAAGCTCTTTACCCCCCCCCCCCCCCCCCTACCCCCCCTCCCACTAGCAGCCTGCACCAAACATGGCCAGGGTAGTAACACTAGGCACTGTGGGGCTAAGTATAGCCCTTCCCTTTCCAACCTGGGCTCCCCACGTCAGTCAACAGGCGGAGGACAGTATGTCCACAAGCTGTACGTGCAGCTCTCTCTCTCTCTCTCTCACACACACACACACACACACACACACAATTTATCACATTTATCACACACAAACGCACAGCTCACACACATACACACACACACACACACAATTTATCACATTTATCACACACAAACACACAGCTCACACACACACACATACACACACACACACACAATCTATCTTTCGTTCTCATACACACACACACACACATAAATACAGACACATAAATACACACAGGCAGACAGACACACGCACACACACGCCTGAACACACACACGTACACACACATACACACACACCACCACAGCATAGCATATACATGCACTGCCACCCACTGAAAGCCACCCATACTTACACGTACGTCTGCACATGCTTACAGCCCCCTGGGCACAGATAAGCGCTGGCTCCATGAGGCGATGCAGTTTAACCTCTGTGTACAGCCAGGAGACACATACTCACATAAACATAATCACGCTGCCAGATACAGGCACAGGCACAAACACAAACACATACACACAGACCCATATAACCCACACACATGTAATACACACACACACTCACTATTTAACTTTATTTACATATTCACATCATTACATGCTTACATGCACCTGCGTGCATGCGTGCATACATACACACACGCACAGACACACACATGCACTGCTATTTACACACATTATTACATTCACACACACACACACACACACACACACACACACACACACACACACACACACACACAAGAACATCCACATAAATGACAATTGGAGCTGGAGTGTCTCTTAGGGAGTCCATTCCTTCCTGAGGGTGTAATTGCTCAGCAAAGACACGAATGCGTTCCCCATTAGCGCACCAGCCAGCCCTTCGCCTGTCATGAACGGAGATGCCTCCTCCTGTTTGCCTGGGCTCACAGCACCAGCGTGATACTGGGGGTGGGGAGGTTAAAGCAGGGGAGAGAGGGGGAAAGGGGGGGTATTGGGGATGGGTGGGGGTGCTGGGAGTGTGTACACGTCAAGCTCAGCATCGGAGGGTTTTGATTGAGGAGCCCTGCCGTTTCTCACTCGCTGAGCTAATTATGGCCTCACAGGCAGCCCACAATGACGGAGAGGCAGCCGTGTGCTGTGTGCTGTGGGCTGCGCCTGCCTGCCTGCCTGCCTGCCTGCCCGCCTGCCCATCGTGTACGGCGAGAACGTGAGGACCCATTTACATGTAAATGCCCCGTGCCCCTCTGGGGGAGGTGCTCCGGCAACATCGTTGTTCGGCTGCTGCCGCGCTACATCATTTGTGTTATTATTTGCTTCTAATGAGCCCTGATTCAATCAAGGGAACGAGGCCTGTTTGACTGTTAGACTGTCTCTCTCTCTCTACCTACCTTCCGCTCTCTCTCTATCTTCCTCTGTGTCTTTCCCAGTAATTCCAGCAATTGAAATTTCAATACAACTGTTCCTTCCCTGGCTATCATGGGATTAGAGAAATTCTGTAGCCAACACTTTCTTCCCAAACCTCTATCTGAGTGCTGGACCTATACAGCAGATTTTTCAAGCTTTTTCATACTACTCTTGTGGCAATCTGTTCTCATCTGTTTCCCCTATGGGCACGACATACACGTATTTTCATGTCAGGTGAACAAGTGGTGCAATCTCATGCCACCATTTCAGTTTGTAATCTGCCTGACAGATCCCATTCGGTCTGGCCTTGTATCCCGAAATACAGGGCATTGGGCAGATACACAACAACAGACAGGGATGAATGAGATAGACGCTGGAGGGAAGCTCATTACATAAAAAAACACAGTGTACAAGTAATAAACAAGATTCAATGTCTGTCAATAAGAGGGAGGGAGAGGGAGGGAGAGCAAGCGAGAGAGAGAGAGAGAGAGAGAGAGAATGCCAAAGAGCGAGAGAGAGAACGTGAAAGAGCTTGAGAGAGAGAAAGCTAGAGGGAAAGGGGGGAGAGTGGGAGAGATAGAGATAGATAGGTAAATAGAGAGAGAGAGAGAGAGAGAGAGAGAAAGAGAGAGAATATGGCACTGTGAGACCTCATCTTATAGAAATAAGTCATTTTGATGTTGCTGTTCTTTAAATGCGAGAAAGCCCTCCAAGCCCCATGCGCCCCATAAAAGCATAGTTCCCCCACCACCTCACTCATCAGAGTCATGGGACTGCATTAGATAAATAGGACTTGCAGCATTCTGTCTTCCATCGACGAAATAGATGGCGAGGGATGAAAGCTGTAGAGTGAATTGATCGGGGTGGAGTTGTGGTGTGTGTGTGTGTGTGTGTGGGGGGGGGGGGGGGGTGGCTGGAGGAGGTGGTGGTGGAGGGTAGCGGTGGGGTGGGGGTGGACATAATTCCTCCATTTTTAATTTCCTTTCACAGAGTCAGGTGCATGGCCTCCAACAGAGTCGTGCACCCACCAGTCATACATGGAGAGGGAAAGCGTGAAAAGGATCACCAGAGGAGAGAGAGAGCGGAAGAGGGAGAGAGGGAAACAGATATAGTAGAGAGAAAGAGGGGGTGAGAGAGAGAGAGAGAGAGAGAGAGTGTGTGTGGAGGAAGAGAGAGAGCGAAGGAGAGGGGGGAGGAAGAGAGAAAACAAAAAGTCTTGAGTCAACAGCAGCACGACCGTTCTGTGAAATTTACAGTCTCATTATGGGAGGCTGACCTTTCTGCCAAATCATTTTTCAAACCACCCCCCTTCCGCAGACAAACACACACACCCACACACACACAGAGAAACACACACACCCACACACACACACAGCCATCCTCCTCTTCTCGGTTCCCTCTGTCCTTCCTCCAATCAGAATGGATGCGTGGTCATTAAACACACAAACACACACATACACACATACACATCTTCTCTTCTTTTCACCCTCACCACCACTTCCAGCTACCACACACACACACACACACACACACACACCCCACACCACCCCCTGTTCCTCTCTGTGTCTCTTAAATCTTGACCTGGGATGCATTACTGGAATTGCCTTATGTAAGATCTGTGCACAGGGAGATAAACCAGTGTGTGTGTGTGTGTGTGTGTGTGAGTGTGCGTGCGGGTGGCCCCTCTAACAGGAAATGTCCATACACAGGGGCACTGCTCAAATTCAATCTAAATGCAAAAACAGCTATTAATCACCTCACGCCTACCCCTGGCCACATGGCGGTCTATCATTGTGTGTGTGTGTGCCTTCACAACGCTGTGGGCTGAATTGTGTGCGGTAATGTTTGTGTTGTCAGTTTGTCAGCTTTATCTTGAGAGGCTGGATGTTCTAAGCTGAGTGGTGAAAGCAGATATTTGTGAGATACAGTCTCTTTCTTTCTCTCTCTCTCTCTCTCTCTCTCTCTCTGTATGTATGTATGTACCTCGCACAGCATAGGCTTTCAGTGATGAGACCCCAGTGTACCCCTTCAGGATATGTAAGTGACGCTCACACAGACATCAAACGACAAATGATAGCGATGGATTACGGACATTTGTTCGCTAATCACGGCAGTGACGCAAACTCGGGTAAAAGTTTTTCCCCGACTGACAAACGACAAAAATGTGCCGAGGGGCGACAGGCTGGATTTCTGTACATGTGTGCTCAGCAAATACGTGTTGTTGAGTGGCAGCGGCAACAGCAGTAACGCGGGTGATTCATCGTCAATGTAGCACCATCAGAGTGCGATGCGATTTCAAAACGCCATCTGGCTAATTGCTCGTGACGTTGTTCCCAGCGCGAGAGGGGGCGGGGTGATGTGGAGAGCTGTTCTCTTGTGGAAAATAACGGTGAAAATGTGCCGAAATGTGCTGTTCAACAAGAGGCAACCTGTCAGCACTATATAGAGACCACACAGGTGGAAAACAGGCACACAGGCATTGCGTGTAAAGCCCCAATTTTCTGTTTGTTAATCACTCAGTGGTCATCCATCCTGGCGAGAAGGAAAATAAATTACAGGCTAAGCTTACCGGTATATACATAACAGGCCTGTTACAATAGGCCTATAACTCTATACAAGGCCATATCCGATGATATGTAGCCTACTTGAAAAACCTATTGATCCTCTGCTTGAAAAATAAACTAATCAGAAGGGTCAATATAATTCCATATGGATTAATAGCGTTCACTCTTCCCAATTGTGGTGTGAATGAACACGTGTCAGCTGAGAGGGTCAGCAAGCATGCCTTTTTTTTGTTGTTGGTTATTCCAGTTCCAGTCCCCCACACTTTAACCTTAGTGCTCCAATTCAAATTGCTACGATGAGTCATAGCTCATCAGGTATTCTAGAGAAGGTAGGGAGCTCTTGGCCATGAAGTCATGACGCGATGGTGCAAAGTTCATGGCCCATCTGTCCAGCCTTTTTTATGCACTGTGAGAGAGAGAGAGAGCGAGAGAGAGAGAGACTGAGGACGAGCTTTCATTTCAAAGTTCCCATCACTCAAATGTACCCACGCCAACAACACACAAGAGTTTAACACTTGACACAAAAGTTGTAATGTGACTGGATCTCTCTGTCTTTCTCATTCTCTCTTTCTCTTTCTCTCTGTGTGCTGCATCTGTCAGTGTGTGTGTGTGTGTGGCGGTGGGGGGTTGGGGACTGGTAAACAAACATGACACTGGTAGTGGTACCTCTGCATGTGTAGTGAGCATGCCTTCAAATGCCTTCAACGTTTTTGCGCCCTCATGCTGGTATAATTTGCAGAGTCATTTTAAGTTAGACCACCTACCAACAATAACACAGTTTAAATCTATAGCATAAAGGACTATTTGACCAAATGCACATGTGCTGTTACTGAGCGCTGCTGGTGATCATGTTGAGATGATGCTAAATTGCCAGCTGTCTTTCTCTGTTTCTGTAGCATTTCTCTGTTTTTGCTGTCTGTTATATTGTTACTTTTTAATCATGGAACTATATAAGCTGTGGTCTTGACCAGGACTCCATTGAAAAAGGGATTTTGAATACCAGTGGGATTAACCCTGGTAAAATAAAGATTAAATTACAAACAAATAAAAAAGCATAGACAGACACAGTCTGGTGTTAATGGCAGACAGGTGATTGAGAATGATACTGTGGGGTGTGGGGGTAGAGAGAAGGCTAGATGAGAAACTGAGACAGTGGGTAGTGGTAGGAGGTGAATACGTAACTGAAGCCCAGCATCAGAGCGAGCATGCGTATACGCAACGGTGCTAGTGGGCACATTTCCACGACCCTGCCGAGTCAAGAGTGGCTTCTGTGTCACATCAACGAGGTCAGGGCGCTCCTACCCAGATGAGGTCTCTCTCTCCGCAGCACGCAGAGGGCAGCTTTCGCAACAGCCTGGGCAAAACACCCCCGTCGCTTTCAGTACATTTTTTTCTCTTTCCCTCTTTTCCAAACTTCTCAGTCTCTTTCTCTATTTGTTTTTTTTTTGATCCTCCAGTGCATGTTGAGGAAACTGTAGACATGGCTTCATCTATCTGGCTATGCCGCCCTACAAAGGCAAAGTGCAGTAACTATGTGGACATAGAAATGGAGAAAAATTCCTTTAGTTTTCACACTGCCTTGTCAAACATACTGTAGGTATAATAGTGGTGATGCCACTATTGGGATTTAGGTACTTTCTTAATAGGAGGAAGCAAGAGATTTAGTTACAAGACAAATAAAGTGATATTAAGTCAATTTCCAGTCTAAACTAAATTTGACAGATGATACTGTTGTTACTGCCTTTTGGCTTTGTAAATCTGTATGACATTCAAAAAGAAATTTAGAAAGGCAGGTTTTCACAAAAGCCAGCTACATTCAATCCACATAATTGCGTACACTCTGCTCAGAGTAATACTGGCTCAAAGAGTCGAGGCTGTCCTCCTTTAAAGTTGCCACAGCAACCGCAAGTGCAGCAGCAGGGATTGTCCTTCTCACGTAGCATAAAGCTCCCATGCTGTCAGCTCACATATCTTTACTTCAGTCAAGCACTGAAGGAACAAAGATTGTTTAATGTTTAATCTTAAAACAAAATAATTTTGTTACTTGAGTGCTTGGCACAACTGGTTGTAATCCAGCCACCTGCAATATTAAAGCATTTATATGGTGTCCATAAACAAATGGCATTTTGTCAAACAAACTCACCATACTGTCAGTAAGCCTACAACAAGCTACCAGTCCAAGACACCAGACCATAGTTGTTCATGCATGGCATAACATACATATTCACTTGAGTGAGTAGATAATTACATGAGGCCTAACAAACGTCAAACGAGCAAACCTTTCCTGGGTATAGCCTTCTGCTGCCACCTCTTGGCGAACTTCCGACACTACACTTGCAAAACTAAACTCGTGACAGCATTGTAAAAATAAAAAATAAAATAATAAAAACAAACAAACAAAAAAAAACATCAATTCCCACATTCATTGTAGCAAAGCACAAAAATGTATTTGGTAAAGTCTTCAGTGCTAGTTTTCAAGCAGTACATATTTGTAACCCAGACTACGTCAGTTTTAAAATATCTTAACAGCACTGTCTGCTATTTTGATTGTTGAAGATTATGGATGTTTTAGCTCATCATCTAATAGGATTACACTCTTCCTTCCATGCTCCTGGCACAAAGTGTTGATTGGGTTTAATAGTGTTTGCTTGAACCTCCTCACTGGAGTCCCATTATGAGTTTTTTTTTTTTTGAGTGCCTAAAGCAGATTGCTTGAGACCTGCGAGTAAGCACTCAACTGCATTTGAGATGAAAGAGTACACCTTTAAAGAGACAATGATGAGAATGACCCATGTTCTCTGATGACCATGGAAAACAGAAACAGGAGCTAGATTCTAGCCAAAGACTACCAATGACCATCCTTTACACCAGTAACACAACAAATATGAAAGAGTTTGCCCATGCTAAAACACACCTTTTCTTTTCACTGTAATAGCTAGCTACTTTCGTTTTTAATGTTGTGGCAGCAGGATACTACTGTTTTAATGACCAATCTGACTTAAAGTAGGTACGTGATAACACATTTTAGATTTAAGCTAAATACATTACAACAAGAGATTGACTGTGTTTGGATCATAGAGCATGGTAATTTGATCTATTGTAATACACTCTAAAAATGACTATTAGCATTGGTGAAAGTGAGCATCCAAGGTCCCCTTAAAGGCTTATGAAACCAGCCATTCCCCTGGGCTTTATCTCCTGGTAATCATTTTGACCTAGAGCAGTGGTTGGCAAACTGGGGTGCAAGAACCCCTAAGGGAATGGATCAGTACGGGTACAGAGTGCACAAAATAAGTCTCTGCATGGGTTCTTAGCTCTCACCAGCATGAGAGTAAAGTTCAGGTGCAGGCTATATCTGGGGGAAGATTATTAAGGCTATTACATTCAAACTATCTCCAATACAGCGCAATAAGGTGTATTTAGTTTATGTAGGAATGTTCATTAAGAAGGCAGCGTGGTGCAGGGGGTTAATAGTGTGTGTGTGTGTGTGTGTGTGTGTGTGTGTGTGTGTGTGTGTGTGTGTGTGTGTGTGTGTGTGTGTGTGTGTGTGTGTGTGTGTGCGCGTGTGTGTGTGTGTGTGTGTGTGTGTGTGTGTGTAGAACCACTGTTGAAATCATGGCCTCAGTCATGGTCACTAGCCACAGTCACAGCAGAACAAAGTTTCTGGGAAACAAATCTCACATGAGACACAATAAAATGTTGCAAAGTGATATCTGAATGGTTGAGAGAACAAGACAGTCAATCACAAAGTTTACGTATGAACCTAATCCTCATCCTGTGCTTACACAAGCCTTCAGTGTCATCTCGAGCACCAGATTTGTGTCGGTGAAACTGTACCATCACAGAAGAAGAACTCAAAGTGTGATTTTAAAAAGCCAAAAGAGCCCCCATGTCAAAGTCACGTCAGAAAGAATGCTCTGTGGGCAGATTGTGTTTCTGCTAAAGCACACCATCTCCTTCTTTGTGGAAAAACAAGAGAGACTGTTAAAGAACATCTTGTCCACAAAGACAGTCCATGGGGTTCAAGGATGGTTTGGGATTGGTCTGATCATTGTGGCTCTGAAGGCTTTTAACATGAATGTGAAGACTAAGAAATATGGGAAGATGTCTAGGCCATTTCAGAGACTAATGTCTGGGCTAATCTGTCTGTCTGTGGAAGGTCAAGTATCTACTAAGAATTAAGCGTGACAGACCTCTTCCTTGCAGACTGAAAGACCTTTTCACTGCAGACTGAATGCCCTCCGTGGAATGATGGAACACCAAAACTGTCATTGAAGTGCACATTATTACTATTTGTATTGTTTTTCTGTGCCCAGACCAATGTGCTGTCCTCAGTATTTCACTGACACAGGGCTAATGTGTTTGTGATTTTCATTGATGAAAAACACAATTCAGTGTTTCATGGTTTCGTGACAAATGAGTGCATTTTGCTACATATAATGTATTCAGCAAAGGAAAAAAAAAACATCTACCAGATTTGTCGCCAAATTAGGATCTTGAAGCACAAAGCACAGACATTTCATAATGTACCCGAGGAGTGATTCAAGACAAAACACAGGAGGCGTTTAGAAGTGGCCACCAGCGGGGTCAGATCTAAATCCTTCCGAACATCTGCACAAAGATCTATGCGTGAGGTCAAATCTGGGAAGCGCGGGCAGCTTGCATAAGTAATGTGGAACAGATTACCTGCACAGAGGAATGCAGAGGTCATCAGTGGCAGGAGAGGATACTCTTCATTTTATTTGTATTTTAACATGGTTCGGCCAGTTGGTAGTTTGTGCTCAGTGAGGTTGTTGTTTGTTGTGCTGTTTTTATGTCATGATTTTAAAATGTGTTCTGGTCTGCTCACAAGATGGATGAAACAATTAGGTCATGACTGAAATCTGCTGCATGTTTTGAGGGTAAGCACAGTCACACAGATGGTCTAGTGATGGGCTGTTGTTTATACCAACAGTGTTGTGGGCAGTAACAAAAAAACCAATTGACTTTGGTGCTAAATTGTAATGCTGTGTTTATTGCATTTCGAAGAAGAGGAAACATACACAACAGCAATAAAAAATACAAAAGTAATTTCCCCCTAACTGCCAAGAGGTGTTAAATGGGGTGGCAGTGTGTTCTTTATTGGCCGCGCATATGCTTTGCATGGTCACATTCCAGTTAAATGAATTTAGGCGCAAAAGTGGTATGTGGCAAGAATTACATTCACTTAGATCTCCCAAAGCCTTGGTTGTAGCTTCATTGCTGTTCCTAAAGTTGGAAGTACATTTGGATAATGGCAGAAAATCTGCACATTGTATATCATGCCTTATTATAGACTTATACGTTTGAGTACTCTCAAGCACAGCAGACAAACTGTACAACAGTTAAAATGTTTCAGGGTGAAAAATTATGACTACTGTCTAGTGCAGTTGCACAATACATTTACTTCAGACTTCATCTTAACAACCATTGTACTGATCTAGCACTGATCATATTATATGATGAATTACTCTCAAAAAACTTGCATCAAACAAGATATGTATAGGTTTAGAAAGAAAATTGACAGATTTGTTAACTGCTTGTGTACATGCACAGTCCAGACTACTTCCTAAGGTTTCAGTCTTATCATAAAACATGATTACTTATGAATATGGAGCATGAAACTACTACTAAAGGAAGTTATCTTCAAAATCAATAACACTAGCAAAAAGATATTAAAAAGAAAATAATTTTTTGCTCCTTTAGCAGAGCTGCCAGGAGTAAGGGCTCGCTTGACACGGCCTGCTGAGTTTGAAATGCATGCGGCCGAAACACTTTTTTTTTTGCGATTACGTTGTTTCTTGTCCTAATTAGTATCACGTGTGCACGAGAAGCAGCTTGGCCTTCTCTTCCACATGTTAACGCCAGAGAGTCTTGCATCGAGTCTGCATCTGAAGAAGATGTGGCACCACAAAATGCTTTGCTTAGATCCAGGCCTAAAATTAATTTAGTAATGCTTCAACTCTTCCAGCTACTGAGCTGTTTTACACGTATAAAATATTGATGTCGGTCGCGACGAGGATATGCAGGCATATGTTTTTAGCTTTGCCGTGTAAACAAACTGGTCGACCACCAGTAGTGAATGGATGGTGATCATTTCTTTTGTGATGGAATGCGATGCTTGGATGGGGGGGGGGGGGTTTAGAGAGGGTGGGGGGCTTTTGTTGCTGTTGTTGTGTTCAGGGGGCCTGCCAAAGCTCAGCTGAACTTGAGCTGCACAGCCACACTTGACACTTGTCAACAGGTTTTAATGAAACAGCCCCCTTCTCTCTCCATCTCTCTCTCGCTCCCCTCTTCCCCCCCACCCCTCTGTACTCCTTTCATGAGCGGCTTACGGGGTCATGGGTTGCGCTCTGTGCGTAGGCCCCGGGGTCGTAGACGGCTGAGGCCCCCCCCCTGGGAAAAAGCCATGTGTCCGCCCCCTCCCCCCTCCGTCCCCTCCACCACTGCAAAACACCCGTCCGGTGCAGCCCACCGCCAAGTCAAAAGTTCAAAAGCTGCCTTTAAAACAGAACTCTATCTGGGCTTCTACAACCCCCCCAGAGCGGGATCAGTGCATGGCTGGATCTTGCTCAGATGAGGAGCGGAGGGGCTGGGTGGGTGGTGGTGGGAAGAGAGGGGTAAGGCGGGGGGGAGGAGAGGGGCGGTAGGGGCCGGCGGGACGCCCCAAGCTGTAAGACTCTGGGGGCCCCCTCGGCTCTCTTGCACATGAAAGGTCCGTGCGATGCCGAGTGTGGGAGACACTCAGATGCAGACACAACACATGGTCTGGGGTGGGGGGGCGGAAGGGGGCAGGGGGGTGTGGGAGAGGTGGGGTGCTTCAGAGTGCTGCTGCCTTCCCCCCTACCACTACAGAGCTGAGCAAGAATGTGACCCGCGCCAGAATTAATGTGCAGGTTGGCTGACTATGGCTGCAGCTAGGGAATGCTCTATCATAAAGTATCCTGATGCCAGACAAGCAAGGTAGAACAAAGCTGTTGCAGCTTTAAGGAACAAAGTTAGAGATCTTGACAATGACATCAAATCAAGAAGATTTCATTGAGAGTTGCTTTAATCTTTTACACAGGGCAGCTGTCCCATTCACATTATGTACATTTTTAACAAGAGATTTTCTTTTTCCAGATTCTGAAATGGCACTTGAGAAGCAACTACTACAAAAGTTAATCATAACTTGAAATGAAAATAGATCAAATAAATATACAGAAAGTAATATATATTTAAAGAGCAGATTAGGTATATACTCTCATAAAGTATAACTACAAGGTGCAAAGAACATAAACATTACATGTTATCGTATATTGATTTGATATTCCAAATAAACTTTTTTTAAATGGTCATCAGCCAAGAACTGACTCAGAACATAAGTTAAATGTTTACTGCATGTTGCTATTCTGAAAGCCCCTTCACTGAAAATAACCATGCTATGGGAGAATCTTCTTTCAATTATTGCCCAGTAGGCATACATGTACTTCTGACAAGAAGAACAAATTCAGTTTAAACCACAACACTTGAGAACAATTTTAGTTGCACTAAAATATTCATACCTATGCCTTTTACAGGATAAGTGCTTGAAAGGAAAGTTAAGTTTCTGCTCAAAGCTAGGTTCATAATGGATACACAGGACAAAATCTTTTAAGATGAAACAATCAGTTATACATATGTTAGATACATGATATATATATATATAATATATATGATTTTCACTACTCTGATAAACTCATATTTGAAATCCCACTTGCGAAATGTTGATATCAAATTCATCATTCTGCCTCCTGGTAAGGCTTGATATATTAAGGACTCAGAGAAGGAGTCCAAATGGCAGTCAGAGAAGTTCACAGCCTGCCCTCCCCCACCTAAGCGCTGCTGAAATCCTTCAGAAAGTCACAGGTCTTCTTGCCGATGACCTCCCGCAGTTTGCGCACGCGGCGTGCCGAGGAGACGCCCACGTAGCTGTCAGGCTGCAGCACGGCCATGCCGTTGTGCACGTCGCCCATGACGATGAGCTGCCCGTCGGAGGCGCGCGTGACGTTGGGGCACGGGCAGCTCCAGTCCACGTTCAGCAGCGTCACCTCCAGCGGCTCCTTGCCGAAGAACTTGAGGCCCATCTTCTCATCCTTGAGGATCTCCTCCACGGTGACGAGCGCATGCCCGGAGTCCTGGTCCTCCGTCAGCTCCGTCACGCGGCCCAGGATCACAAAGTCCGCCCGGCAGAAGCTGGGCACCATCTTTTGCTTCGGCTTGCACGCCTTGCAGTGGTTGCCCTTCGGGAATGGGCAGGCTTCCTCGCAGGCCTCCCGGCTCTCGAAGTTGTTCTCGTTGCCTCCACAGCCGCCAAAGACGAAGGACT
>CM050216.1:13345938-13368438 GCA_027475355.1 Coilia nasus | reverse complement strand
ATTAACAAACCTAAATGTAAATGTGCCAGTGTTAGCCAGCAGGCTAATTTCCAGCTGTAGTCCTGAAGATGAAGATGTTTGGCAACCATAACTGACCAGTTGATTCTAAAAGCCAATACTGATAATGCGTGGTAGTGCATAGAGATATTATCAAAATCCAACCTCGCCAATCTAACACCAATTAAAAAAATGATTTCCCACTCCAAAGCATTTTCTTCTTATCTCAGTAATTTACAATGTTGTACAACAATATACATTTGTACTTATACTTATTTATACTTCAAAGGGCCGGTACGATTAGCAAGGCACTGGGTTTTCCAAGGACACAAGTAGTTACTTGTACACTGGGTAACAATGTTGTGCAATCTGTCTCAGGGACTGAGAATGGTCACAGAGGAAATAAGGACACGCTGGCATCACAGCAAAGGCACGCAGACCTGTTGCTGTGGATTGGCCTCTGCATTTAGATTCCCTACACAGCTTTTCCAGTTAAAACTGGCAGGCGTGATTTTTCCTAGAGGGCTATAAACATTTTATCTTCCAATTAGCACATTTTTGATTACAAATCCTAATTAGGGACTCTGGGGGTAAAAAATGGCTAGCTTGGACCTGTGTGCATGAGAATGGCTCCCAAGCCAGACTGGGGTTGGTGTTGCAAGCAGACTGGCTGGATTAGTGCGGTGGCTTGAGGCGGATAGCGACTGGGAGCTCCGGCTCTGGGGTAAACGGTGCAGGGTGGAGAGCTCACCTCCTCCGGGACCCTCCTCCGCCTGTCACCCCCACATACTGGGAAATAGTTCATAGGCTTACCGAGGGTCCCGCTGACGCGTGGAGGCATGAGCCTAAGCTGCCCTCATCGTTACCCGCAAACCCCACCCTCTAATCAATGTCACAAGGCTTGATTCATGAAGAAACCAGAGGTGGCTGGTTGGACAGGCAGCTCTTCAGAAAGTACAGGTTGAACCATGTATGGGTTTTACCTGTGCATGTGAAACATCTATCTATCTATCTATCTATCTATCTATCTATCTATCTATCTATCTATCTATCTATCTATCTATCTATCTATCTATCTATCTGTCTGTCTGTCTGTCTGTCTGTCTGTCTGTCTGTCTGTCTGTCTGTCTGTCTGTCTGTCTGTCTGTCTGTCTATCTATCTATCTATCTATCTATCTGTCTATCTGTCTATCTGTCAGGGCCCTTGTTATAGGAGCCTTTTTAATGGTTTAAAAATAGCAATGTCTTTAACCTAATGGGTGCTCCAATCAGTAGCATGGTGGGCCTTTTCGATAAATACAATAAAATAACAAAGTTTGGAATGCAACAGGCTAGTATAGTTTTGCTTCCCAGCAAACATACCAACTCGTTACCATGTTTTAACATACCTAAGTTCATTTTCCACGGGATTTCTCCTTTAATCTTGCAGTCTGTCCTCACAAAATAGTTTTACTGCAGGCACATATCAGGTATGAGAAGCAGCAGCAAAAGAAGGAAGACAAGAAATGTGAAGGACCTCTGCAGTGACATGCCAGTGGGTGAGTTCTTATCCGTAGATTACAGACCATTACAGATTATATAGGCTAGATTATAGTCTCATTTGAGTGTGATGATGGTTACCATCCAACAATCTACAAAAAACATCAAACATCGAAGAAGTTAATCTTTCAGTCTGTGGCCTACTCACAAATAATTCTTACAGCGGACACACGGGGCTGTTTTAGGGTCAAACAATGACCTGCCAAGACGAGGCAGCTGTGTGTGCTGAGCGGGACTTCCTGGCTGAGCTCCATCCCGTCTGATACCACTACTAGGCAATCAGAGGCCCGGCCCGGTCTGCTGCTGGCCTCACTGCGTGAGGTGTTGTGACCGAGCACCCTGTGCCAACTAAAACAGACTGAGCACGGGACAAACAGCCACAGCCAGAGAGGCCATGTTGTGTCTACTGGTCCAGTGATTGTTGTTGCTGTACTAGAAACTTGAGATGCTTTTGACTTCATAATTCTTCACTTTGATCTCATCTGGAACAAATAGATGTATTGTACATCTATGTTTGTAATGTACTGGTATTCTAACCTAGAACATTACTGTCAGCTGGTGCATTACATATCATTTAGCTGATGCTCTTATCAAAAGCAACTTACAGTTGATTAGTTAATGAAACAGTGCCCCTGGAGCAATGTGAGGTTAGATGTCTTGCTGAAGGACACCTTAGCCATGGATAAGTGAGGGAAGAGAGTGCTAGTTATTTACTCCCTTATCGTTTTCTTTAGTAGCAGTAGGAGCAAAAACTGTACTGTACTGTTGCTGGTGGCTCGTGCCACTCACCAATTGTCTTATGCCACCTGCCTGTCCTGTGCCACTCAGCTGCATCATCTCCAATGGCCTACTATAACTGTACTGTCCTGTTGCTGGTGTCTCGCAACACTCACTCACTCACTCACAGGCCTGTGTACTGTCCCGCGTCACTGACCTACTGTCTTGTGGCACTCGCCCACTGTCCCATGTTATGTGCCTACTGTCCAGTGTGACTTGCCACTGTCCCATGGGTTGAGAGTTCAGTTTAGGGTTAGGTTTGTAATAATTGACAAGTGTCACGGGTCAGTGGTGTGGGACAATACAAATGACACAGAACAATGGGTGAGTAGAGTGGAACAGTGCACAGGGCAGTAGATGGGACAGTAGATAAGTGGCCTGAGCCACCAGCAACAAGGGAGTACTGGTACAGGAATCAAACCTGTATCCCTCCATCACAAGACCAACTCCTTAACCATGACACACTGCAAAATTACTTTTTACAACAAGTCCTTGTACAGTTACTGGTCAAATCAATTACTGTCAGCAGCAATTTTAAGTCATCCTCAGCACCTTGTTTAAAGCATTTCTTCAAAATGTCCATCTGACTTTACAGAATGAAAAATAACATGATTTTGTCTCGTCTTTGTCTTGTTTTGTTTATGGAGTAATAAAACCATTCAAATCCAACTTTTGCTAAACCCTTCCTATGGGGCCAGCATATTTGTAGCATTAGTCCACTAATGTCCTTGATCACCTGTTATTACAGGTGCAGTACAATGTTTAGGCCTACCTGTTGAAGACATGGTTACTTGGTTTGGTAACTAGTAGGCAAGCAAGTCT
This sequence comes from Coilia nasus, assembly GCA_027475355.1. NCBI lineage: Eukaryota > Metazoa > Chordata > Actinopteri > Clupeiformes > Engraulidae > Coilia > Coilia nasus. The sequence continues at coordinate 13,365,303 of CM050216.1, read as the reverse complement.
TCCACTTGCACTATTTCCAACCAACCGGACTAAGTCCATGTACATGTGAATATGAGTGTGGTCATATTTTGAAGGGTGTTCTGTCTTTAGATCCTAGCTCTCTTAGTAATGCCATTGAATTAAGATTCCACATATACGCTGTGGTAAGTGCCTGATAATTAACTTTGTTACCAGAAATGTTACCTGTGCTTGAGTGGAATTCAAAGGGGGCTGTGCAAGAATGTGTTCCCAGCCTACTGCACTACTCAAAACAATTACGGGAGCAAGCAGAATATATGTTGAGCTGTTACACACTGCCTTCGATCGATCGATCTTGGCCTGGTCATCTAGAAGTATTCCCCAGTCTCCTGGTAACGTGTCTACGTGACACAGCAAAGCGACGAGCGACCTCCAAATGTTCCCATCTTCCAACAGTTGCACTGCTCTGGCCACGTCTGCTGGATCCTGTGCCTGGCAGCATTGGTTACAACCAGGAACCACAAACTCAGCCATATAACGACCCAAACTGCATGCATTTCAGCCATTAGGGTACAGAATGCAGCTGTGAAACAAATGTGGGCACCTTGCCTTTATATAGGGCCTTGCTCCTACAAGGTTTGGGCACACAAAGTTCCGCATCATTTGCTCAAACTCACTAATTGACTCACTGAGATACACTGCTAGTCAAAACTAAAGAAACAGTTCAGGTAAATGTGAATTTATATGAAAATATTGATTAAATGGGTTTCCTCCCTTAATTGTTTTGAGTAGTGCATATAGGCAAGTCGTTTCTTCAGCACTGGTTTTTGAGTCAATACTGATTTGATAACTCCCTCTTGTGGTGTGTTGTGGTATGACACTCCATGTGAATTTAACACTCCTCACTCCGTCAAGGTGTGATCACTCCCATGCAGGAGAGAAACCTCTGGCTACTCTGACATTACAACACATTCTCAATGACTTCACATTTTCATTTTGTCATTTGCATCTCCGTGCTCTCAACTTGCAGTATAAGATTATCAGAGTCTATCCACACAGATAAAAGTTATATTTACATCCTTGATGTTGCGCCATTCAGCATGCTGAGACTGAACACATTTGTTTTCCATCAGGGCAATCTGCTAGAATTCGATGAGCCCACAAGTAAATGAAACACTTAAAAGGCTCATTTACAGTGCAGGGGCAACTAATCACACAGCCCAGCTTGTTTTCCACCAAGTGCCTTTCACAGGGCCAGCATTTTATTTTCCAAAAGCTCTCAACATCCTCACAAACAGAACAAACACCCACTGCAGAGCCCACTGTTGCTGCAGACACACAGTCACCCCCCCCCCCCCCAACCCCCAACCAACCAAACAGTCCTCATCTAAACCCCTGTTTTCTTCCGAGTTTTGTAGCGAACAGTTTACGCTCGTCTGCAGGGGGGGGGGGGGGGGGGGGGGGTTGTTGGCGAAGCTTCTCCACGTTCCACTGTTGAGTGGCTCCATGCCTCCTCTTCTCTGTCATCCAGTTCCATGTTCACCACAGCCAACACACTCAACCCCAGAACGGAAATCATAACAGCTACTTTTGTTTTTTTTTTCCCTTTGTTCAAAATAAGACACCTAGTCCAGAATACAGTAAAATAAAATAAAAATATTAAGTGGATTAGTGTTGTACACAAACAAGATGGCCGTTATAAACATTTTAATAGTAAAAATCACAGGTTTAGGGCACTCAATGATGAAACAAACAGAACAGAAATAATAACATTAAAAGAAATAATAATAAGAGCTCTTTGTAGTTTTCTAAATAACCATGTTGAACAGCCACCCATAAAGCAGTTAAAACACTTTTGTGAGAGGTGTACTAAAACATCTAGTGCCCCTCTGAACCCTTTCCTGATATGCATGCTAGAGATGGTGTGTGCATATTTGCAGAAAGTAAACTTAATTTCACTCTGACCGTCTTGACCAAGTCTAATAAGCCATTTTGCTTTGGAGAGGATGATTCTTTCCCCTTTTTACCAGAATGGCATCTAGAAGGGCTGTAAGCTTCCACCGAAGTAGTTCCGTGGCGTCCCGCTCATACAGTGGCAAGCACCTAGTCAAATTTAACTAAGTTTGGAAAATACAACGAAGTTTAAAAACAAAAGGCTTAAGGCTTCGTTTGAAGGTGAAAAAAAAAAAAAGACTTATCTGTGATTCCCACAGATGCTATTTAGTCCCCCCGGTCCTATTCAAGGGGATTCTGGGGAAGGAAGTTAAATGTTTGTGGAAGCTCTTTTATTTTGTCCCTCTGTAAACCTACCCCTAGTTAGCCTCTCAACTAGAAAACATCTGCTACAAGACTTACTTCCTCTCACACACAACTGGTTCCTCAAGCGTTTGAGTAATAAAAAGTTATACGTCAACTGTTTGAGCCCCAGTAGACTTACTAAATGTTTATTTATCGGTATTTGGTATTAGACTTATCACAGCTATCGACGACTCACTTAAAAAGACATTAATGAGGAAAACAAAAAAAACAAACTTCTCTTCTCAAGTATCACATATGATGGGATGCCAACTCAGTAAAGTGCTCATGGGTTCTTATTAAAAAGAAAATAAAATAAGATAAAAAATAAACACATAACCATAATTTGCAGCAGGGCTTTTTATCAAGTGTCCTCGCATACTGTTCAATCGAAGATTTTCCCCCACAGCATTTGCAGACAAGCAGCTTAAACCCCAAAAATATGCTCTAACAGCCTCGAGAAACAGCTTCCCCACCCCCTAAAAAGAACTGGGGTATGTAAGTGGTTAGCATTAGCACGCTAGCGCTGGCCGCTACAGTGTAGCATTCCATGGCACACCGAGGAGCACTAATAAGGACACTAGTAAATATTGGTGACACAGAGCCATGGAACACTGTACTGGGAGTAGGCAGCTAATGTCCCAGCCTCTCTCGCCTTCTTTACAACAGACAGAGAGAAGACAGAGAGACCGAGAAAGAGGGAAAGACAAATAGAGGGAAAGAAAGAGGGGCGATGGAAACTCCAAGTTGACTTGTCCTGCAGGAACGGCACTGTGTGTGTATGTGTGCGAGTATGTGTGTGTGTGTGTGCGTGTATGCGTGTGTGTATGTGTGTGTGTGTGTGTGTATGATGGGGACAGTATGTAAAAAAAACAAACAAGTGAGAACAGAGGTACCCAGAGCTAATGACTATCTGGCTATCCACCAAAGGATCCATGCTTGTCTAAATCACTAGGGGGGACACAATGGGTCTGAGACACTTAAGGATCATGATAACGACCAATAAGGGAAACAAGTCATATCATGATGGTAGAGACCCGCAAAGAAACCGGACCTCTATAGGGCTGGTTGTTAATGAGGGCAGATATGACACATGGTAACAGAACTTTACCCCAAAAAAGACAAAAAGAACCCAAACGATGACGAGGCGTCAGGTGGACAGGCGCGACAGTGCCCCCTGTAGGCCGGGAGTAGGTTAGTAGGTGAGGCGGGAGGCCTTCATGTTGTAGCAGGGCCTGTCGGCCAGACTGCCCGCGCCACCAGGGGAGAAGAGCGACAGGCCCTCGGATTTCTCCAGCACCACCTCCAGCTCCTGAAAGTCCTGCAGTCGTGCCACGTCCTTATCCTGCGGGGAGAGAGAGTGAGAAAGAGAGAGGGGGGGGGGAGAGAGAGACAGACAGAGAGATAGAGAGAGACAGACAGAGAGATAGATAGTGAGATAGACAAAGAGACAGAGACAGGCAGACAGAGTTTTTTGTTTGTTTGTTTTGTTCAGTTTATTGCCATTTTAACAACTGTGGCTATTAATGGCCAGAACAGATTAAAATAAATAAATAAAAATATAAATATCTTTTAAGATCAATACATGCTAGGACGTTAAAAACATTTAAAGGTGGAACCATATAATACAGATTCTCTTTAAAAAAAACTGCTGCCTTTCAAATCTGAGCGCAGAACAAGAAAATAAAATGTGCTTGATTGATTAAAAACTCATTACAAAAAGGACACAATGGATGTTCACCTCCAGTCAACAAAAAAGCATGTGTAAGTTCAGAATGACCAATTCTACATCTAGTATTTACAACTTCATCATGCCTAGATGACAGGCAGACAGAGATAGAGAGAAAAAGAGAGAAATGCACAGTGAACTGAGTAGAAGGCATGGAGATTGGGCTTCTTATTTAGCCATTTGGCAACAGTGTGGTCTGATGTGAGGGAGGCGTGTGATTGGCTGGAAGAGGCAGGATGAAGTGTTGTCCGTGCTGAAGGTGCAACCCTGTGACAGGTGCAGCCAGCCGGACAAGAGGCCTCAGCCTCAGGCCCCAGCGCACATGCAGAGTTGCAGAGGTACACACGCACACACACGCGCGCGCACACACATGCACACTTTGGTCTCAGAGGCCAGTGCTGATGCCGAGTCAAACACACACACACACACACACACACACACACACACACACACACACACACACACACACACACACACACACACACACACACACACACACACACACACACACACACCTCAGAATGCAAGTCTGACTGTTTCTAATAGAGGACAAAAAGTGTCAGGCTGCAGGGACTTCACCCGTCAGCTGGATTTACACACCCAACTTGGATCAGACAATAAACAAAACGATCAACAAAACAAACTCTGAATCAGTAATAAAATGTCTAGATATATGCATAGTTGCTGCTCCTGTCAACCTTAACTGTATACGACCAAGTTTCAGCTGTTTGCTGTCGTTTTTTGGTATCCCTTTTTGCCAGATGTACTGTATGGCGCAGAACAAGTTTCCGTGAGGACTAAAAAATATCTATCTGTCAAACGTGTAGCCCTGCTAAACCAAGTGTGGTGATGAAACTGGAGAGGAGAGTGTTAGCCTGTTCAGGGAAACCGAGCCCTTTCTGAATGACAATATTGTGCTGGAGAAACCACATGCAAAAGGGAGACTGTAAAAAATGCAAACTACACATTGAACACCTAAACAGAAGTGCAAATTATAACCGAGATATATGAATTCAAGCACTTTCAATGTCCTATGGCTATGTCAATTTTTTTAAACTTTAAAGGGCTGTAATTTATATATAAATTTGGTTAAGTCACAAATTCACACACTGCACACAGCATATAACCTTCCTGCCCACCTCCTGCCACCTCCCCACACACACAGCACACAAGACACAGCCACACACACACACACACACACACACACACACACACAGGACAGCCCTCGCAGCTCAAGCCCCCACCCACCACACACGGAGCTTGCGTCACCCTCACTGCCCCCCCTCACTCATAGCCCCCCCACCCCCGCACACATACAGCACACAGTATATAGTCTTGCTGCCCGCCTCATGCCACCTCCCTCCACCCCCCCACACACACAGCACAGAAGTCACAGCCCTCACGGCTCAAGCCCCCCTCCCACACGCACACAGCACATATCTTTGCTCCCCAGCCCTCTCCACACACGTTTGTGCAACCCCACCTCAGCGCTGTCAGCTGCACATGCAGTGCCACCCCCCACACAGTCCGTCATCTGCCACCACAGCCAGTCCTTCCTCCCATCCATAACTGCACTTATGCACTTTATCCCCCCCCCCCCCCCTTCACCTTTTTTCTACCTCTGCCCTTCTTATGGTAGTCATCCCCCCCAAATGCATTCTATGCACTTTACTCCCCACTCCCCATGCACAGTCTAGACTCACAATCAACAGTTTCACTGCATGTCCTACTACCCAGTATGTCTGTGCATGTGACAAATAAAACTCCTTGTATCCTTGTAATTCTCAAGGATTTCATGTGAGCAGGTGACGAAGATTTAAGTTGCCTAGGATGATCTGTGGGATGTGTTGCCACAGAATTTTGCATTTTTGACACAGACAGGCCTAACGGTGGGGGTCCAAGTAGAAAACATCGATACAGAAAATGCAGCAGTGCGTAACTAACCAGAATTTATAGACCAGTCGTTGCCCTTTTTTAAACTTAAATGTAATACAGTGGTCCCTCGCTATAACGCGGTTCGCCTTTCGCGACCTCGCTGTTTCACAGATTTTTTTTAGTGCATGCTTTTTTTTTTTTTTTTTTTACAGCGCAATGTGTTCTGTGAGCTCATTGGCTAAGGGACTGTAGAACATTGTCAATCCATCTCCTGTACAGTACAGAATGTGCTCAGCTTGTAAAATTAACATAAATCTTCCATCGCTAGCTGTGTGACTGAAGTGCTGTATGTTTGCAAGTTTGAACTTTGAGAGTAGAAGAGTGAGAAATGTGAGAAAATGTCAATGCCTTTCTCAGAAAAGTGTATAAAGTTTGTAGTGAGGGGTTTTACAGCCTTAAAACATCTATAATAATTGTAAAAAATAAAGCTGACTACTTCGCGGATTTCGCCTATCGCGGGTTATTTTTAGAACGTAACTCCCGCGAACAACGAGGGGCCACTGCAAATGAATTCACACTGGTCTTAAGGTGTGTAGGCCTGGGACATGCCTGGCCCGCTGCACCAAATCCTCACTTTATTTTTGCCACAAGGGGCAACTGTTATACCTATTCTCACCTACACCATGAAGACAAAACTATTTGAATGCACTACCAGAGTACAGGATTTTTATGACATTCGATTTTCCATCAGAGGCATTGTTTTGGAGTTGGTCCCCACCCCTGCCACTATTAACAGCTTTGAGTTGCGCAAAGGGTTTGTTTTTTTTTCCCCCAAAGGTGTTTTATGGGTTTAGGCCAAGGCTTTGTGCTGGCCAGGCAAGTTCTTCCACACCAAACTTGCCAAACCCTTGCTGGGAGCACAGCCGTGCTGGAATAGGTGGGGTTGTTGTGCTAGGTTTGGGCTGATTATGTGTTCCATTTGTCGTGAAGACCGATACAAGTCATGTCAAAACAGAGTTGCATCATTTGCGATTTGCATGTATTCCATTTGTACAGACGAGAAGTTCTCCAATTAGCTCGGTTAGCTATATTTGTTTTTAGCAACATCAACTAGAGTCTAGTGGTTTTAGTCTACTAGATATGCACCATGCATAGAACTGGAAGCTGTTTGTAAAAAATAATAGGCAAAAATCACTAAAGCAAGAATAGAAACACTCTTGGCTACCTACAAAAAGCATTTACAAGCTGTGATACTTGGAAAAAGGGGGTGCTACTAGGTAATAACTATTCAGGGTGCCCAACCTTTTGCTGGGGCCCTTTCTCCTTTTCCATTATTTTGAAAATAAAACATAATTTAGTTTAAAATTTAAATGGATTGCATCACCTGTAACGTCATGCTATCTGGAAATCATTTAGCTTAATCTTGCACTTGCTTAATTGTTCACAATAACAGAAATTTTGTCCAGGGGTGCCCAAACTTTTGCATGCCCCTGTATGTCTGTGTAGGTTCCCACTCATCAAGGTCATGTCAGTGTCAAAGGAGAAATTCGGTGTAAAATGAAAATGTGCATGTTAAAACATCATGCCGAGTTGGTATGTTTGCTGAGGAGCACAACTGCGCTAGCCTGTTGCATTTAGAACCTTTTTTTTTACCATTTGGCCCAGAAGGCTAACAATGCAAGTGCTTGGCACCCTTAGAGGAAGCTTATGAAGATTATGCTATGTTTAAACCATTAAAAACAGCTCGAAGAAACTCTGCACTCCATCAGTTTTATAACAAAGGCCTTGGCATTCAAAATGAGGAACTGAGAACTTTATAAGTGTACACAGTGTTTATTAAGAAAACAGTTCTTACATGCAGTAGTTTGCAGTTGTTTCTCGTCACCGCCATGAGGAAAGTCGATTGTACTACCTCTCCTCCTATCCTTCCCGCTGGTTCATGTTCGTCAATCGACTTGTGTGGACGGCGACAAGAAATAACTGCAGACTACTGAATGTAAGAACTGACCGAACTTACAGTGCTAAGCTGTAAGGACACTGGAAACTGAATCACAAACAAGTCCAGAGGCCTTACAACTTAACACTTATGACTATGAGACTCCAGTTGAAACCGCTACCCCAACCCCCTACCCTCACTCTTGCCACTATGATGAAAAGCTGTTTAAAGAATCTCCAAGACATCCAGTTGCCTTACAACTTAGCACTTATGAATGCAAAACTCAGAACTACCCCCTCCCCAACACACACACACACACACACACAATAATGAGAAGCTGTGTGGAGAAGTCAGGGCATTGACTGTGTCAACGGGCTACCTTTCTGAGCACGGTGTTTGGCATGACATCCAGTTGCCTTACAACTTAGCACTTATCCTTAGAACTATCCTCTCTGCCCATGGACATGTCAGTGGCTACCTTTCTGAGCATGGTGTTGGGCAGCTTGCGGATCTTCTCCACGTGTTCGGCGCTGATGTCCAGCTCGCGGCAGCACACCCTGAGCAGCGAGCGGTACGTCAGCTCCTGCCGGTCCAGCTCCACCTCGATGAAGTCGTTCTCACGGGCGTTGGGGTTCTGGATCCGCACCTTCAGAACCAGCTCTGGGGAGGCAAGACAGTATTGGATTATGGACATGTAAGGACTGCGGATTACTTCTAACACTTATCTGAGAAGTGAGCAGTACAGGATTATGTTAAATTGGTGATAACATCCTGGGGGGAGAAGCTGTCTGTGCAAAGAGGCAGGTGCCTTCAAACCAGCATCAATTCACACAAAGGGGTACACAGAAAGTCAGAGATTTTGCAGTATTATAGTCAGGTGTATAATCAACCAACTACACCAAATTGGTTGTATATGTCAGGAAGCCCTTTAGTTCTTTAAGATGTTTGGCGCAAGCTACCAGCCGAGTTCCTTCAAAAACTATGCAAGTATACCTAGAAGAATTGATGCTCTTTTGAAGGCAAAGGGTGGTCACACCAAATATTGATTTGATTTAAGTTTCTCTTTTGTTCAGTCACTGCATTTTGTTAATTGATGAACATTAATGATTTAACACTTCCATTTTTGAAGGCAGTCACCCCTGCCTAAAACTTTTGCACATTACTGTACATACACTGCTTAGATAAAAAAAAAAAAAAAAAACAAAGACTTTAAAGCTGCCACTGCAACACTTGTTCACTGTGTGAGAAAAGCTCGTCACATGGCCACAGGTGTTTCCAGTACATGGATACCTAGTAAGGTTCTCATCCAACACATTTACAGTGAGGTCAGTAAGTATTTGATCACCCTGTGATTTTGTAAGTCCTCCCACTTAGAAAACATGGAGGGGTCTAAAATTGTCATCATAGGTACATTTCTACTGTGAGAGACAGAATCTAAAACAAATTCCAGAAATCACATTGTATGATTTTTTAAACAATTCATTTGTATATTACTGTGTCAAATAAGCATTTGATCACTTGCTTATCAGACAGATATCTGACCAGTAAAGACCTGCTCCACTCTGCTCATGATTCTAAATTAGTAGCACCTGTTTGAGGTCGTTAGCTTTCATAAAGGCACCTGTGCACCCCACAATCAGTCAGAAGTCTAACTGCCAACATGGGCAAAACCAAAGAGCTGTCAAAAGATACAAGAGACAAAATTGTAGACCTTCACAAAGCTGGAAAGGGCTACGGGGCAATTGCCAAACAGCTTGGTGAGAAAAGAACAACTGTTGGAGCAATTGTCAGAAAATGGAAGAGGGTAATGATGACTGTCAATGTCCCTCGGACTGGGGCCCCACGCAAGATCTCACCTCGTGGGGTAGCAATGATGCTAAGGAAGGTGAACAATCAGCCCAGGACTACACGGGAGGAGCTGGTGAATGACCTTAACAGAGCTGGGACCACTGTTTCCAAGGCCACTATCAGTAATACACTGAAACGTCATGGTCTAAAATCATGCAGCGCACGGAAGGTTCCCCTGCTGAAGTCAGCCCATGTCAAGGCCCGTCTGAAGTTTGCCAATGACCACCTGGATGATCCAGAGGAGTCATGGGAGAAAGTCTTGTGGTCAGATGAGACCAAAATAGAACTTTTTGGTCTTAACTCCATTCGTCGTGTTTGGAGGAGGAAGAAGGAGGAGTATCATCCCAAGAACACCATACCTACAGTGAAGCATGGGGGTGGATGCATCATGCTCTGGGGGTGTTTTTCTGCACAGGGGACAGGACGACTACACTGTATTAAAGAGAGGATGAACGCGGCCCTGTATTGTGAGATATTGGGCAAAAACCTCCTTACCTCAGCCAGAGCGTTGAAGATTGGTCGTGGCTGGGTCTTCCAACATGACAACGACCCGAAGCACACAGCCAGGAAAACCAAAGAGTGGCTCCGTAAGAAGCATATCAAGGTTCTGGAGTGGCCTAGCCAGTCTCCAGACCTAAATCCAATAGAAAATCTTTGGAGGGAGCTTAAACTCCGTGTTGCTCAGCGACAGCCCTGACAGATCTAGAGAAGATCTGTATGGAGGAGTGGGCCAAAATCCCTGCAGCAGTGTGTACAAACCTGGTGAAGAACTACAGGAACCGTTTGACCTCTGTAATTGGTCACAAAGGCTTCTGTACCAAACATTAAATTTGTTTAACGCAAGTGATCAAATACTTATTTGACACAGTAATATTCAAATAAATTGTTTAAAAAATTGTACAATGTGATTTCTGGATTTTTTTTTTAGATTCTGTCTCTCACAGTGGAAATGTACCTATGATGACAATTTTAGACCCCTCCATGTTTTCTAAGTGGGAGGACTTGCAAAATCACAGGGTGATCAAATACTTATTGACCTCACTGTAGTTATGATTTTAACTCTGTGTTGTTAACATGCAAATCACAAAAATACTTGACTTGTACGCGTTTAGGTGAACTGAGTGGTAAAACATTTGGATGATGTAGGTGAAGCAAATGGCAAAACACTTGACCTGGATGCATGTACATACACCAAGTGGCCAAATACTTGACTTGGATGTACATAAACAGAGAGGCAAAATCTGTGCCTACAACGCAGGCAGGTTAACTGTGACGCTCACCTCGACAGTTGACGGGGAAGGTACTGGTGAAGAAGAAAGGCTGGAAGGCAGGCATGGAGCCGGTGGTGGTCTGGGGCCCGTTGAGCTGCTGAGGGATGGACTGCTGCCTGCTAATGGCACTGTGCGTCCCCCCGTGCCCTCCTCCTCCTCCCCCCCCGCCGCCGCCCCCACCCCCACCGCCCTGCGCCCGCATGTGGGGGTGGTGCGCCTCGGAGATCTCGATGGGCAGGCCGCCGTTCATGGTGGGCGTGGGGGTGGAGGCCACGCCGTTCTGCTCCGAGATCGGGATGACCGCCCCGTCTCTGGGGCTGGGCAGCGATGATGGCGGATGTGGCTGCGGCTGCTGCTGCTGCTGTGGGGGTGTGGCGCGGGGTGCGGCAACTGGGTGCGGCTGAGACAGTGGTGACAGCAGCGATGGCTGTGTTTGCTGAGGCTGTGAGGGAGGGTGCTCCTGGGTAGGGGAGAGGGTTGCCGGCTCGCTGTCAGCATCCTCCGTGTGGTGATCGCTGGAGCCATTCTGGCTGCCGTTTTGTGCTAGCATCAAGGTGTCTGTGTCCGGCTTGCTGTACAAGAAGGGTGGGTTGGATAGGTAGTTGGGAATGATTGGCAACTCTGGTTCCTTCACCTCAGGCACATCCTCCTCTTCCACTGGAGAACACAAACATCAGTTATTGGAATCAATTTGCACACAATAGCTTCAGAAACACTAAAACAACTTTCTTAAATGAACAGTTTTAGTTGGAGAGTAACAGCCATTTACCTCCAAGTAGTCTTCTAATCTCAGGTTTGGAAGTCAACTGTACTGCTAACTCCTGCTTCGCTGTCACTATATTCTGATCAGCTCCTGAGTTCAAAAGATATGCCACTACGTGCTTGTGATTTCGTTTGCATGCCCAGTGCAAACAGGTCCTGAAAAAAGAAGACCATAAAACATTTATTTTCAACTGAGGGAAGAGAAGCACACCCAAGTGACAAAAGGTCTCGCTATATTTTCCTAAGCAGACGTCACTTAATTTCAACATATAGCCTAAGTGGTTTACTCTTAGTTACAGACTGGCGAAGATTACCTGGGTAACAACAGGATTTTACTGACAACATATGCATTCATGCATTGAACCTGCCGAAAAGTTGATCAAGTCAGGGCGTGAAGGCGACGCCTTCTAGTCATGTCCTGACATTCTAATCCACGTGCGTAATAACACATTTGGTTCATATTGCATGCAACTAAATCTCACGCTCATATTTTACAGTTGCGTGTTAGGCAGAAGACAAGTGGAAATTCTGGCTGGCAAAAAAAGAACCAATCTAATCAGTGGTGCCATGCCATGCCATGCCATGCCATGGCATTGTGTTATGGCCTCTGCCCACCGCTAACCCAATTCCAGGACGTTAGGCAACTTGGGCCATCACTGCCAGTTTTTCTAATCCGTTAATTGCGTGCCTGCCAAGAACAACTCGCCCCTTCATGAGGCCCTCCAGCCTCGTACTGGCCAGCTAGCAAACCAAATAGCCACTTGACACACATCTTGCATGGGCCGTAGAGACAGTCAAATTCGTAGTTACCAATGCTACCTAGCATGCTAGCTAGCCAACCAGATCAATAATGCTAGCAAACCCAGCTTTTCGACACTTCTCCTGTTGCTTCATTTTAAAACTTACTCGTATACATGAAATGGTGAAATGGGTAATGCAGAAATCCAATTTGCTCTGTAGTAACAAATCTTAAACTTACCAGCCGTTGATTTCATTTTGAGAGTTGACATTTACTCCGCTCTCGACCAGCCTCCGCACTTCATCAATGTCTCCGATTGCACTTGCCTCTCTTAAACCTTCCTGCAACCCTTTATCCAACGATGTTGTTGACATATTTCTCTTAAATTGTGTGACGCCTCATATGAATTCCCAATGTAGCACGCTTGCTAATCTTACAACGGATGAACGCAGTGACGTGAAGCTAACTATAAATAACGTTCGCCGCCTCAGTCTTCGGTATGATCAAATGTCAAGATGTTGCTTTGTTTACAGGCTTGCCAGGTACATATTCTTGATGTATGAGTTAAACAGAAGGATCGTGATAAACATGCATTAATATTCCACTGCGTTCAACACTATAATATATACATTTGCACTTTTACCCGGTTATCAAAGTCCTCTGTCGGCTGGCTTGAACTACTCCTCCCATGTTGGGGGGCAGTTTAGAGAGTAACAACGTTGGACCTTGTTTTGCGTTCCTACAGTGATCCTATCTGCTCCGTACCGCTTCCCTTTGAGGATTTTGGAGAAAAATAAATCTGTCTGCTCTCTGTGTTATAGGCTACAGCAGTCAAACACTGTATGTAAACTCAGAATGACTAGTTATGTATTTACCCACAATCTTCGTATAATCACCATTAACATAATATGAAAGTGAAGCATGCACAGTAGTTCAGTTAACAGTACGACACAACTTAAGCATCAATAGTGTAACCTTATATAATTTCTATTAATGTCAAAGCAAGACAATGTGCATATATATTAATATGTTTTGTTTTGTCACAGCCTCTCACCCCTGTAGTTTATTTACTCACATTTTTGTGTCTCTTCAATTCCTCGCCTAGAGGTGGCGTTGCATTACAATGTTTGTTACTGGATGTTTCTCAACGAAGCTATGACATGTGAACAGCCACCTCGGTCCTCTGTCCATACGCAGTGGATGAGATTGTGTTGTTTGTAATGTCATAGCTGTTGCATACAATGAAAAGAATTTTTATTGTTTAATACTTCTGGAAAAAGAACATCAAACAAGTACTTAACTGACTTGTGGTTTGATGTAGCACCCTTGTTCTCAGCTATTGAATATGGATGAATTCCGCATATTACCCACCAGCTGCTTTGCAACACTCAAAAGAAATCAACCAATGTATCAGTCAGTAAGTAGGCTATTTACATAGTGACATTCATACAAATGAAATTGTGGTTTGAGTGATTTTTAAGGCATTTCAACACTTCAAACCTATGTGAAAGCCACTATCTGACAGGTAACACCAAACTAATCAGTAAAGCAGACTGTGTATGTTGGAAAGGTTGCTGAAATCTGTCTGTACAAAAACATCTTTTGAAAAAAAAAAAAATCTTTAAAGTGATCTTACATGATGCAAGTTTATGACTTGCAAACAGCATGCAAAACCTTTCACAGCCAGGAAATTTAGATTAATCAGTAATCTAAGGAATGTATTTGTGGCTAGATTAATGTTTTGCTTATCTTACAACTTACCTTATCTTAAAAACTTGAATATGTTCAATTAGCACTTAATTCTCACCATCGACTTTAAATGCCATGTCTATGGGTCAAGAGGACAGAGGGTGCATGCGTATTTCATGTTCATCAGAATCAATAATCATCACATCTTCTGAGGATCTTCAAAGAAGACTGAAGGTCCCTATCTGCTGGGTCCTTACTGGGTGATTGTAGGTTGTCTAATGTGCTGATTGAACATTGCCCTGGTGTCTTACTGACAGTTGAAAATGGCTGCGTCACCTGTGAGCTAAATACGATTAGCACATTCTCTAATAATGAGTCATTGGGTACCATGATGTTCTTTAGTCCACTTCCTGCTGCTCATTGCTCTGTCCTGTGTGACTGGACAGCTGTGGCCAGTCTCTCCTTTCTCACCCCAGAGGAATGGGGCTCTGCGTGGCCAGTGAACAGCCATTTCGGCATCTAAACGTACCCCCCTAAACACACACACACACACACACACACACACACACAAACACCCCCCCTCCATCTCTTGCAGCCAGGCCAGTCAGGCTCGGACTTGCCTAAGTCTCCAGACTGGATTTCCTGTGTCTGGAGGACTCTTCCTTCCACCCACCCCAGCAGAGGGGCAAATGATTGACATGGGCATGACACAGATATGAGTGAGAGAGATCTCTGTGGCTCTGGTGTGCAAGTATAGAAATCTCCTTTCCCACTTAATGTGCAACAAGTGGGCCAGTGCTGCCCTTCCACACCGCCCCCCCACCACCCCCCACCACCCCCCACCCCACCCACACACACCCCTCCCCAAAGACCCAAGCCCAGAAGTGGGGCGTGAGGATCACTTTACTGAAACTGACTCACCCGTCCGCATTGACATAGCTGCCAGTTGTAAATAAAGCCACCCTTGGTCACACTGAGTTCTTGGGGTCTGATTCAAACCACAGGAGGCACTTGTTCATTTCCTGGAAGGTTAATAAGGCTTCCTGTTCCCTCCTCACTCCCCCATCCCCTTTCAGTCTTCCAAGAGATAACATTATTCCTTTCGTCACTTAGACTAGAAACAAAGGGCGCTGTGGTTTTTGTAGGAGGATGGGATTAGGACCAACCTAAAAAGGTTATTTGATCTGGTTAGTGTTGAATCCTTCCTCTCGGAATAATCAGCATGTTGCTTTGATGCACTGCACTGGCAATTCCTTTGTAGAAATAAAATACGAGCTTTTCGTTATTATGGGGGATACTACAAAGGTAGTAAAGTGTAAAACCTGGTTTATTTAACACAAACCTGAAGGAAGAGCCCATTGTCATGTGTTTAGTTAAGAGAATGAAGCCCTGTGCTCTTCTACTATCAGGTCTGCAACTACCCCTTGGTTAACTACATCAGGTTTAACACTTGTAGTATACTCCCCCAGTTGTCTTTTAGAAACGATACCTTAGAGTCCTGAAGGTTATTGTACCACTAGCTGAATTGTCCTTTCCATAGCAGTCAGTGCATGTTGGTGTAAAAGCTCTGTCAGTGTTCTTAAAAAAAAAAAAAAAAGACAGCACAGAAGAAAAGTGCTGCCTTTGCATAGGGGGGAGGGAGCACCCATCCAGCCATTTATGTTCAAGAGGGGGATAGTTTCTCCAGTCCTTGCGGTCGAACTTGGAACAAACACACGGACACTAAATACATACAGGCTGCCCACAAAGTGTCACAAGAGCGAGAGAGGGCCGTCGTGAGCCTAACTGCGTCAACAGCGGCTGAAAAAAAAAGGCGCATCCTCTCATGGGGCCTTTCTTTTTTTGTTTTGTTTTGTTTTTAAAGAGCACTGGTGCTTTGTGATTAAGACAGACGCAGGCAGCAGTGCAATATTTTTTTTTCTATTTCTGTCACGAAATAGAAAGTCTTACACATCTAGTGGACAATAAGACGAGGAGCTCTTACACAATGCGAGCGCCATGTGTATTCTGACCAGTCTGATTCAGTTGTGCCTCCGGCGTGACATTCCCACGGTTCAGTTATTTGAACAGCAAATGTACCTGACTTGGCAAAGTGTCACCCCACCCCACCTGACTTGAGCTTACGAAATCTCCAGGGGCCTGATTTGTGCAGCAGGACTCCACATGCATTCGTGGCATTTCTCCCTCTCTCTCTCTCTCTCTCTCTCTCTCACACACACACACACAGGAAACACAAGTGCATAGCCAAGCAGCCTGAAAAAAGGCCCCTGTCAGTGTCAGCAGGTATGGCCGGGCGTCTCCCCATCTAGTGTCTTCTGTTTTTACTGCCCTCTGCAAAAGTAGAGTGCCCTTAACTGGCCTATTAAAGATGGAGCCCGTCAGATTTTGAGATGTGTTTCCGACGCGCGGAGGATGGTGCAATATACAGCGGCGGGTGAAATACACAGACACAGCAGAGGGTGCCTGGCTGGTGGAAAACCGCAGGCTTCTATAAACGGCCCAGTCCTGCCCGCCGCTGCATTCCCCATGGGGCCACACCCATAAGATCCCTGCCGCGTCTCCCCGTTAAAGCTCAGTGGTTGTCCAGCAGCTGGAGTCCCAATTACGCACATGCGCGCACACACGCGCACACACACGCACACACACACACACACACACAAATACACACAAGTACACAGACAGAGGGGAAGATGGGACTGTATCCAAACCCTTGCGTGCTTTTTACATTCATAAAGCAAAATCGAAGGCACATCTGTCAAACATCAAACCCGGCTGTAAATCAGATCTTTCAGACCATGTTTTGTGCAGATGGGAGAAAAAACACCTTTTTACATTTTCATTTATCAAATAATATTTATTAAATATATATGACAATTTTAAAGAGTACAAATGTTACAAAAAAACTTGAACACTTTTCTTTGTAAATCAACTGTAAAAATCAGTAACAATAACACTGCTGAACTGGTACAGAAGGGGTGGGGACATCAAGGCATTAAAAAAAAGCGGCCATTGTTCTGGGGCTTCTCAGAGGTGTGGCTATGGCCACGCACCCAATCTGATCTCAGTCACTGACGCAACTTTAACTTTTACAACGTTTCTAAAAGCCACAGGAAAATAGAGAAAATGCTTTGTTTTGCAAGCAGTATTGCAAAAGTATTTAGTAAAAAAAAAAACAAAAACAAACAAAAACAATGTTTGCGATGGCTGGCACGCCAACAAAGTCCAACACTACTTTTCATCCTTTGGTAATATTTGGTACATGTGCGGATATGCCTTGGGGCTATTAGAGGATCTGAGGTCTGGCGCTTTCTGGGGAAAAGCTTGCTTCTGCTTGCTCTGCTGCCGGCTGGAAGTGGAAGTGACCTTGGCCATCCTTATAAATAGCACCCGCAGCGCGAGGCGTCTTTGTCCAACCACAGCCATCTTGCCCTGACCAGCACTACTAGGCAGCATCTGCTGAGCAGAGTAAATGGGATGGCCAAATGTGCTTACCATTGCGACACAACACAACACAGCCTTAAATAGGCCCAAAGGGAAAAGGCTTCCGCAGACACCCTGTCTTCATCGGCACAGCATGGCCACACTTCTTCTGATGGAGGGCCAGGTTTGTGCAAGTCAGGTTTAAAGTCGGTGCGGTTGTTTTCTTTGGTGCTGACAGCAAAACACACTTCTTGGTCTTGCAAAAACCATACAGATGATAGAGATAAGGGTTGTTTGCATTTGTAATGTTTTGGTTTATGAGATGCTGCTTTTTATAATTCACTTTTTCTTTTTAAAGAACGGAAACATAAAAAGAATGGAGTCAGGGAGAAGGAAAAGTTCTGTCTGTTTCTATCGTCTCTTCTTCTCTCGGTTTCAGAAAGAGCCTCTCTCTCCATTTCTGTCCACTCAGAAGGAGCCTTTCTGTTTTGACAGAAAAGCCTTTCCAGGCTGCAGGAGGCTGTAGTGGCTGTGTAGCGTCCCTAATGTCCACTGCTGCGGGCACTGGCCCTCTCTGCGCTTCAGCACTTGGTTACGGAGCTCCTGCTGCTGCAGCGGGCCTCCGTCTTGGCCACGAGGAGACGCAGGGAGTCACCAGCCGTGCGGATCAGCTCTCGCCCGCTGCTCGTCCCAGACGCCACATGGAAAAGAAGACAACAGAGACAGGTTAAAATCCATTAACAACGTCTGTGTAATATTCTCATTCAACCAGGTTATGGTAGACAAAGGAGCTAAGTTGTAAGCAACTGGACTTCTTTTTGGAGCTCGAAGATGTTTCATCCAAAAGGCTTTTTTAGTTCCAGAACTTAGCTCCCTTGTCATCAATTAATAATATATCTCATGTCTCCCATCACCTGTTTATCGTACTTGTGCTTTCTAAATTGCCATTACTTCCTATGGCATTAAAGTGTTTGTGTGTATGAGTGTGTCTGTGTATGAGGGTGAGTGTGTGTGTGTGTTATGTGTGTATGAGGGTGAGTGTGTGTGTTATGTGTGTATGAGGGTGTGTGTGTGTGTTATGTGTGTGTTATTTGTGTGTGAGTGTGAGTGTGTGTTATGAGTGTGTGTGTGTGTGTGTGTGTGTGTGTGTGTGTGTGTGTGTGTATGTTATGTAGGGGTGTGTGTGTGTGTGTATGTATATGTGTGTGTATGCTTGTTACTTACGTGTGGTAGTCCATGCCCACCAGGCTGACTCCATTCACTGCCAGAATGCGATCGCCCAACCTCAGCTTCTGGCAGCGGGCGGCAGGCGACTCGGGCACCACGGACTTGATGTAGATGCCACTCATCTTCAGGGGAGTCTTCTGTCGGGGACGAAACGAAGCAGACAGGGTTAGGTCAGTGGTTAAGGTAGCAGATATTTGCAGGCGTCAGCCAAACTTGTGCTGGTTTGGCCTCGTGGTCTAGCTACCTAGAGGATGTGCTGGTGGTCAAATGTCTAACCAGAGGGAAGAGGGAAGAGGGAAGGAAGGGGTTTGTGGTCATTTGTTGGGTTTTGGACCTTTGGGTACTGTTTGTTTGTTTGTTTGTTTGGAAGGAAACGTATGATTTTCTCTACCAGAGCAACAAATACCTTTAAAGCAACAGTAAGTAGTTTTTTCAGCCTTAAAATACTGTTTCCAAAATCGTTTCAGTGGTACATCAACCTGTAACAGGGTGAAAGGCACTTCCAAATTAGATTTGCCACTTTCCATGAGCCAGAACCGCACTAAGTAGTTTGGAAGAGGGGGCAACCGTCTGTCTGTAGTTTTCTATGAGAGACAGTTCCACTTCCAACCTGTAG
>CM050216.1:13173438-13340938 GCA_027475355.1 Coilia nasus | reverse complement strand
ACTATATTTTATCTAATCTTAGAGGTTAGTTTGAAGACAGACTCGTATTATTTTTAGATTAGCAAACTAATTCAGCATGCTAGCAGACTAATACGCTTCCTATGGAGTATTTTCATATGCCTGTTAGAGGAAAACGTACAGTCTATCAAACTCAGAGTTGTAGGAGAGCGTGTTTTGGCCGTTTCCACGATAAAGCATTTAACCACTTGCTATGTGGTGCACAACGATTTCCTCAGGCAATTAATTACCTTCTTAAAACATGTTTACTTGGCTAACTTTAGCCTGCTAATCTTGTCATAACGTCACTCGGAACATCTAATCTTAAACATAGTAGACATAAATGGACTGGAAACTCACAATAAATAGGAACACTAACCACAAACGTTTAGGATTTATCCGGTTTAATTCATAAATCAACATAGAATGCAAGCCTGCAGTCAGTAATGTTCGCTGCTCTGAGACACCTAAGTTTCCCTTTGTTTACTAGAGGTCCGATAAAACGTTGTTGTAGTAGAGACACGCGAGGTGAGAGGACAAACCAAACAACAGTCCCTGAAATTTTCCCTCTCCCTGAATTACCATCGGAACCTCCCCTAATGGAAACGCGGCTATGGGTGTTAGATTTGGAGAGACAGAACCTGAGATAGATGCCAAAGGAGAAGACAGGAATGGAATGAAGGCAAAAGTAAAGTGAAGAGTGAAACAGAAAGGCTGTTGAGTAATAGGAAGAGGCCTGGAGAGACGGGAGGGGGGAGAGCAGGAGATGAGTCCAGAGTTTGTTCACCTAAAGCTCCATTCTATCCCATTCTAAGCTGGTCTGTAGTAAGACAGACAGACAGACAGACTAGTTACCGCTGTACCCCCCCCTCCGCAGCCCCCAGCCCCTCAACCAGGGCAATAACCAGAGTGCCCAGGGGCAGGGCAATAACAGAGGGCAGCCAGAGGAAGGGCAGGGGTGCTATGGGGCTGTAATGCTGACGGACGGCATGATTGGTGGCTTCTGCTTGCGCAGCAGGAAAGTCACTCTTATTAGGACCATTTAATCAGATCCGTGTGTGAGACAAAACCTTCTGGCACCCATCCCCCCTCCCTTTACCACATGCACAAACACACATGCGTGCGCGTGTGCACACACACGCACACGCACACACACGCACACACACTTTATACTTTATTTGATTCCACATTACAAGTTAACAGGAATCAAATCTTCTGAATGTTCAAACAGATTTTAACCAATAAGCACATGGCTTTGAGTTTACAGCTTCAGGCATACAGGAAACATCGCCTTTTTCAGATATACATGCTTCCAATAATAGCTGAGATAGACACACACACACACACACACACCCACACACAAGTTGAGCATGCTGACTGCTGCTACCCAACACAACGCCTCCTATCCCAAACAAGCCTGGCCAAAAGACTTGATTCAGCACTACATGCTTCCCAGCTCAGGTAAGGCAGGAGCAGAAGCCTGCATGCAAGCCTTTGAAAAATGCCTGTTCAGCATCTCTTTCAGACTCCCAACAAAGGATTAAGTAGGTTAAGTAGGCCTCATTAAAATAACAGCATCTCTCTCGAACAACATCTGTACTAACCCAATTTTACAGGAAGATGAAATAATTATAGAATGTCCCAGGAAGTTAAGGCAACACTATGTCGTTTTTTCAACTTTAAAATAATGTTTCCAAAATCGTTTCAAGTGGTTTATCAACTTGTAACTGGTTGAAAGGCACTTCTGCATGCCGCCTGCTATGGGCTGTAACCGCAAAAAGTATGTTTGGAGGAGCGAGCCGTCTCGCTGTAGTTTGAATGAGAAACAATTTCACTTCCAACCTGTAGGGTGACCGAAGACGACAACTACTGCTTTAAAAGTATGTGGAAATACAGTATGCTGAAATGAAAAAGCATAAAATATTGAATACTCATGAAAACATCTAATGGGTACCAACCTCCTCAAGGGACATAACTCTGGTGTTTACACCAAGCTGTGAATTGCTCCCTTTAATGAAATCAGATTTATTGGGGTACAGGGGGGTCACATGTGTAACGTGTGAAAGTTTATGAGGGAGCCCCACATTTAAATAGGACAGAGTTAGTGACGCGGTTAAGAACGGAGACAGGCAGGCAGCCCTGGGGACAGGCTGGGGCTCGTTTGTAACCAGAAACCAAAATGTCTGCAAGAGGGGCCGTCGTCGACCCCTCCAAGGGGTGGAAATGAACCTCACAAAATGTAAACCTTTTCCAGCCACTGACAAATAAATCGTAAAACCATTTACCAGCCATTCAACTGTTAATTGTGTCTGACATCCACCAGGTACTTCCATATTTCAGCAGCATTTCACCACTGGCTGGTGCCCATTTCCATCCCTTCCAGGGCCCCGTCCCTCTGGGACAGACGGTCGCACAGATTAAGGGAGGGGTGCAGTGTTTCCCACTAGGATTTTCTTGTAGCAGAGGTGCTGTCAGTTGAAAAACATTATTAACCCCACTACGCTAGGACTCCCCTGGGGCAAGTGTAAAAACGCCCCATAAAATGGTGACTTCTGACAACTTCTGAGTTAGGAAATGGACAGATTGAGACTTCAAAATAAGCCTTATGGGTGTAATGCTTACACAGTGTGCCAATGAAAGGCATTACTTCGATTGTGATCTTACTAATCAGCAGCAACGGTCTTGGTTTTAACAATGGCGGAGTGCACGGCTGGAGAATGCATATAGGTGAAAACAGTGGAGGGTGAGGGTACCTTTCCGGTGCCATCCATTGTGCTGGGCCCCCTCCTGCAGGCTGGCCTCCAGCTCGGCCTGCTCCATGCTCTGGGGGGTGTTGGGCGGTGTCAGCAGGCAGGACGGGTCGAGGGCCAGGCTCTTGTGGATGCCCAGGCCGGCGTCTCCGGGCAGGCTGCTCTGCAGGGCCAGGCTCTGGAGCTTCTGGGTGAGCAGGCCGGCCTCGCAGGAGCTCAGGTCGCCGTCGGAGCCGCGCGTCTGCGAGTCCGGCGCGTCCCAGGAGGCCGCGTTGCGTCTGCGGTGCGCCTCCGACCAGGACATGGGCGAGGAGGGGATGGTCTGGGACTCGCTGACGGAGGGCGAGGTCAGGGACTGGCGCTCGTCTGCAGTCTGGAGAGAAGGAGTTTAAGTGTCTGTCAGTATTTATGTTTCAATGTTCTTATGTGTGGTTTTAATTTGGGATTGTGATTTTGTATTTATTGTTGGTGTGTGCATTTCTCAGCTGGCTGCGTATCAAATTGCCCCTTGGGAACATTAGAGATACCTTGCCCCCCTTGACCCTTGAGGAGAGGCCACGCACACAAAGTTAGGGGCTGCATTATTAAAACCAAGACTTCCAGGCCATAAAAGTCACTTGTGTTTGGGGTGGGGGGCATACAAGGTAAGGACTGCGTTAATAAACCAAAACTTTGAGGCACATAAAGATCACTTGTAGTCTGAAAACACAGCTGAAACCTGTTGTGGGGACTAGACACAGCTTCCTGGGCTTTTGTCCCAGACATGGGTTAAACTTTATGAGAAACTTCATCTCCATCTCATCACTTCAAACCCAACCCCTAACTAGCATGTCTGAAAGACCTGCCCCCAGGGGTGCAGGGCTGATAGTACAAAAAATCCTGAGCCTGAACTTTTGATACACTCACAACTTTTTGGAATAAGATTTGATAAACCTAACCTGAAGTGTAATGTTAGCATGATATTAGTATATTCCTAATGTTTCTTTGGTTGAGAGCAAAAGCTGGGTTCCTCTTATTAGACCTCTCTGGGCAACTCAAACATGACAACATCCCTGCACTGAGCACAAGCTTTTCCTATGAAATATTGTCAGTGTACACCTTTATATTAGACCTTTATATTTTTTTTCCGCAGACAAACACCGTCAAGCCTGAATTCAGGCACGGTGCCTGAATACGATCATCCCTAGCGGTGGGGGTGGGGGTGGGGTAGGATAGGTCTTTGACTTTAACCTGGGAGGCAGAGGCAGGGTCGGTGGCTGGGAGGGTGCGGAGGAACTCCTGCATTCTGTGGAGCTGCCGAAAGAGCCCAGGGTCCACCACAGGCTTGCCCAGCTCCAGGTGGAAGGTGTGGCTGGGCAGGATGAGCGGCGGGTGGTTGTCAAAGCTCTCCAGGATGTCACCTGCAACAGGGCACATTCAGGAACCTTTAACAAGGGCAGATCAACCAAGTCACTGTAAAGGCTTCCTTACATTACTTATTTATGTGTACCAAAGTATTACTATTATTTATAACCATTATTTTCACTTATAATTTATGCATTATTTATTATGTCTTTGTAAATTTAAGTCTTACGTTTAAAGGATCATCATATCCTTAAAACACAAGGCTCAATGTCTATCATTAAGTTTCCTCAAATGTGTGTTTGTATTGTCAGTGTAACGGTTGTCTGTAACAGTGAGAGCCTTTTAAAATGTTCAGGTGCTTCAGGGGTCACAGCAAGGTACACACAGCGCCATTCAGCACCACGTGAACTTGGACGGGCCTCACAACAGCGTTTTCAAGACCACTTCAATGAAAAGGCCTTTGCGTGGGCCAGGGCTAACTCTGTTCGGTAACTCGATCGAAAGGAAGGAGTGTTACGACGACAGCGGCCCTCGTTCCGCTGCCGAGGTCAGGGCCGTATTAATCGGCCCGATCTGCAAAGCCCTGCCAGGGATCAGGACTCCCACTGACAAAAGCTGCGGGCCGGGTCAGCCAAAGCCCAGCAGAGCAGAGCAGAGCACAGCAGAGCACAGCACACAGGGAGTCTGTTCCAAGGTAGCACTGGCAGGAGCACTCAGAGAACACGGCACATGCCAGCCAGCCAGCCCTCCCTTAGAGCAAGAGAGAGAGAGAGGAAGAGAGAAAGAGTGAAAGAGGGAGAGGAGGAAAGAGAGGGACAGAGAGAGAGAGAGAGAGAGATACAGAGAAACGGCAGGGGGGTTAAGAGGAGAAAAAGAAAAAGATAACAGAGGGAGAGAGAAAGAGAAAGGGAGAGAGAGAGAGGGGAGAAAGGGAGAGAGAGAGAGGGGAAAGAGGGAGAGATAAAGACAGAAAAAAAAACAAACAGACAAAAACAGCAAGGAGATAAGGCCAGTGTCCAGAAAGGGAGGGTGACAGGGGTCTGAGGGCTGATGCCAATCTGCTCAACAAGAAAGGAAGGAGGGCTACAGTATCAGCTGCCCTGCCCCCCAAACACACCCCTCTACCCAGACCCCTAGGGGGCTTTAGCCAGGCCTTCAAGCTTCTCTGAAGCTGACCGTAAGCTGCAACCACAGTGTCATGGGCATGGGCATCTCTAGGCCTTTTTACTGCGGCACGTGCCAGATTGACTAAGAGAAACAGTACGCTGTAGGAAGAGTGAATTTCTAATTTTAATCAACTCTACTTTATAAATAATTTTCAGATTGGTTTGGGACTGTAAACTGTAATGTGCATCCAGTTTACTACATGATACTAGAGATACTAGATAAGGTAAGGTAGCACAAAGTGTCTGCAACTAAAGTATACATTTTAACGAACCCATCATCCTATGGACTAAACCAGTATTGAATTACTTCTCTAGATGGATATCAGGCTGTTGGGTTCGGGGGACAGTGCCCCACTAAAACTTAATTCCTAGTAATGCCTGTGTAACCGAGGTCTTCCTGCGCAGTCCAGACCCAGTCTTGAACCCGCGACCTCACAGCAACTTCGGTATGGGAAACAGACACGATACCAAGTGAGCTAAAAGCCGGGAGGGAGGTTTACTAACGTTGTACGTCGAGCTGTGCTAGCTGGCATCCATTACACCTTGTCCCTGGTCAGAAGGGAGTCTCACCCAAACACCCACCGCCTCCTCCCCCAATAGCAATAGGGAGGGGGTAGCCAATACGGATTAACGTCCTGCTCCCATTACGCAAGTCTCCTTCAGATCGGGACTGGGCGACATGGTATATCCTTGGCAATAATATGCCACTCAGAGCCTCTCATACCTCTGGTTATGTCATCTTAAATGGGTGCACTAAGTACATACTAAGTACACACTTACATAATTAAAGACGTACTAATGCGTGCTGCCCACTCAGACTGTACAAGATTTACAGAGAGAGAGAGAGAGAGAGAGAGAGAGAGAGAGAGAGAGAGAGAGAGAGAGAGAGAGAGAGAGAGAGAGAGAGAGAGAGAGAGAGAGAGAGAGAGAGAGAGAGAGAGAGAGAGTGAGAGTGAGAGTGAGAGAGAGAGAGAGAGAGAGTGTTTGGGTGAAACTGACTATTTTTGTTGAATAGTGTGAATGTTGACATGACGCAACATTGACTTTTTGTATTTGTTAGTGGGTGTGTTAGATATGCATGTAATGCATGCCCATGCCATGTTTTGTATACATGTGTGGGTGTTCTGAGTGTTAATCCTAGATATTTGAAAAGCAGAAAGAAAAATGATTGCCATGTTTGTGTTTATTGAGGAGCGCATGACAGTGTGTGTGTTGAGTGTGTAGGAGTGTTTGCGCACTGGTTGTGTGTGTGTGTGTGTGTGTGTGTGTATGTGTGTGTTTTATGTGTGTTTGAGAGTGGGTGCTCACTGGTTCTGAGTGCAGTCTTTGCATTGCCCAGTGTAACTGGTTGTGTGTGTGTGTGGGTGTCTGTGGTCATGTGTCTGAAGTGTGTATTTCAAAGTGTGTGCTCACTGGTTCTGAGAGCTGCCTCTTGATTGTCCAGTATAACTGTGTGTGTGTTTATGTGTATGTGTGTGTGTGTGTATATGTTTTTGAATGTGTGTTCACACGGGTTCTGAATGCATCCTCTGCATTGTCCAGCATAGCTGTCTTTGTGTTTATGTGTGGGTGTGGGTGTGTGTGTACGTGTATGTTTGAGTGTGTGTGCTCACTGGTTCTAAATGTGGCCTCTGCATTGCCCAGTGTAACAGCCTGTGTGTGTGTGAGTGTGTGTGTGAGTGTGTACACGTGTGTTTTAAGTGTGTGTTTGACACACACACACCAGGAGACAGAAAGACACTAAAAGTCACAGATGACGCACTGAGATTAGACAGAGACACTACCAGCCACACACACATATTTATATGACACTAGTTTAACTTACACACACACACACACACACACACACACAACAGGAGACAGAAAGACACAAACAGCCCCAGATGACACACTGAGATGACTGAGATACTACCAGCCACACACACACACTCACACACACACACACACACACAACAGTGAAACAGAGACAGGAAGGACTTGACCAGCTTCAGTATTTGTTACAGGAGAATCACTGACACACTATACATCCAAGATATAAGCTTTGAAAATATGTCTCATATTTTTGGTCCACCCCGTAGAATACAATAGAAATATTATATGTGGTGTTTAATTCTGAAAAGATTGCAGTTTAACTTGCATATTGTGCCACCGGACAATAAAATGCGCCTTACTGATCAGTATGTCACACATCTGGCCTTGGCAGAGCTATTCAGAACCTGATGACAGAATGTCAGCTACTATGACATCACACGAGTGCTGCCCTTTGTGTGGTAGAGCGTTCTAGAACCCTCACTTCAGAGTATCACTTCAGAGTACAAGCAGCACTGGTAAGAGCCTCCATTTCCTGCCTAAATAACTTTATATTTTAATATTTATTACGTAGTATTAATTATCACATTTGAATGAGAAATGAAAATATAAAAAATAAAATGGATTTGTCACACATTATACTGTTTTGATGTTTCACAGATTAAGAGAAGCAGAGTAAACGAGTTTTTTGTGAGTGAGGTAAGATGAAACATTTTTAAAGTCAATTTATGTGTATAAATTTCATGGTACTAATATTATAACACCTATTATTAACAATAATATAATAATAATCTCTACATTATCTCTAAAGCAGATTTATGTCATTATTTTGTGGTTTTGGTTACCCTGGCCCTGTAAGGAGGTACAGTGTGTAGCCATACCTGTCTAATGGACCAGAACCAGTAACTGACTACCTCTGTGCTGCTCCTCTCTGTGTTTACAGTTTCTGTTCATCCACGTGTCATATAATGATGTGACACGATGGCGAACAGTGGCAGTGAGGCGTCGTGGAGCCGAGGTTTGAGGACAGGGCTGTCACTGGCAGGACTCAAGCTCCATGACACAGTCCAGGCAGAGCAGTCCCCTCTCAGGCCGAGAGGGTCTGTTTACCAGGCCGCCTCTAAGGAGAGGATGCTGGAGAGGGGAGACATCCAGCAGCTAAAGCTAACTTCAGGGGGGAATGTCTACCACTTCAGCGGACAGTTTGTGCCTCTCATTGAGATCCTAAAGACGGTGGAAAATGGGAATGAGAAAGGAGTGAGGAGAGATGAGTCAGACAGGCCAGAGGCAGCACATGGTTCCCAAACGAGTGAATGTTTGAGTGAGGACAGGGACGAGGAGAAGAAGAAAGAGGAAATGATTGATCTGTGGAGCCCCATAGAAATGAAAGTCTGGATGGCAGAGGAACTGGCCAGCACGAGGGAGGAAGTGAGGAGAGAGATGGAGGACAGGGAAAGAGCCAGAGGCATTCATGACAATCTGATCATGACCAGATACATCTCGTCTATGCAGTACATTGCACTTCTGGAGAGAAGAATAAACTCATTCAAAAGTCAGACTGAGGAATGCACAGTGAAGATGCAAAATATGGAGACAGAGAACCAAGGTCTGCAGAGGGAGTTTGAGCATTGGAAGGCTGAGGAACGCAAAAGAAGAACATCAGAGGAAGCAAGCCATATGTTTGAGATCGAAAGGCTTATCAAAGCCATGGAGCGTAACCGACAGAAGCATGAGGAGATGGCACGGTTGGCTGTCGATCTGGAAAGAATCAACTCATTCCAAACGGAGAATGAGGAACTGGCACTCACAATGCAACATTTGAAAGCAGAGAATCTTCATCTGAGGAGAGAGTTTGACCACTGGAAGGCTGAGGAAGACGAAAAGAGAATGACTGAGAAAGCAAACTACATGGGCCAGATTGAAAGCCTTATCAAAGCTATGGAGAACAATCAAGCCAAGCATCAAAAGGAGATAACCCAATTGGCCCTTGATCTGGAGCAAAACTTCTCGCTCAAAACAGAGAATGAGGAATTCTCACTGAGGATGCGATATTTGGAAAAAGAGAACCTCCGTCTAAGTCAGGAGCTTGGTCACTGGAAGGCTGAGGAACATAAGAAGAGAATGACTGAGAAAGCAAATCACATGGCAGAGATGGAACAGCTTATCAAAGCTATGGAGAAGAATAGACAAAAGCATGAGAAGGAGATGGCACGCTTGGCCCTTTATCTGAAAAGAAAATTCTCACTCAAAACTGAGAATGAAGAATTTCCTCTGAGAATGCAAAATTTGGAAAAAGAGGCCCTCCGTCTAAGACAGGAGCTTGGTAATTGGAAGGCTGAAGAACATAAGAAGAGAATGACTGAGAAAGCAAAACACATGATTGATGTGGAAAGGCTGATTAAAGGTAGGGAGCATGACCGAGAAAAGCATGACAAGGAAATGGCACGATTGGCCTTTCATCTGAAAAAAAAAATTCTCCCTCAAAACTGAGAACGAGGAACTTACTCTGAAAATGCAAAATTTGGTCAAAGAAAACCTCCATTTAAGAAAAAAGCTTGATGAAATAACAATGAATGACAGAACAAATCATATTGAGATGGAAAAGCGCATTAAAGTCATGGAGCAAAATCAAGAGATGTGGGAAAAGGAAATGGGCCGATTGAGCCTTGATTTGACAAAAATGGAGGGATTAACTGCAGAGCAAAGACAGGAGGCAGGAAAACACAACATGGCAGAGGAAAGAATACCGGACGTGGATGACATCACTGTGCAGGATCAAAAGGGTTTGCCAGAGTTCAGTCAAACATCAGACACTGACAGAAAAGCCTCAGGTGTGGACACAAACTCGGCTGAGGAGAACACACACACAGAGGACAAAGATGATCTGGAAAGAGCAAACCAAAAATGTGTGGAGGAGCTAAACATTAAACACGAATTCAAACACGCAGACGGAATAAGACACAGTGAAAGGAAGGTGAAGGAGGTGGACAAATCAACGGAATTACGCAAACACGATATGGAGCAAAATGATATGAAGCAAGTCGATATGAAGCAAAGCAATATCGAGCAAATCGGTATGAAGCAAACCAATATGGAGCAAATCGATAAAAATCACAACACTGAACACGGATTCAAACATTTGGAAGCAAAAAGAGACAGTGGGAGTAACGTAAAGCAGGTGGACAAAGCATCTGATGTAATGCAACAAGACACGGCTGAACACCAAGTGGACACTGTTTTAAACCCATCTTCTTTCACTGACCAAGACACTGATTACCAAAGTGGCAATATGACTCCACGTACATGGGTAGACGAGGTGGCACTTACACCAGATAAAGAAAAAAGGAGGCAGGGGGAGCAAGAAAGAAAAGCGGTGAAAGACGGAATAAATGGAGTAGAGGAGTTAGGAGTGAAAGAGGAAATGAAGATTGTGGAAGAGAAGGGGAGGATGGAGGAGGCAGCACAGGTAGGGGCAGCACAGGTAGGGGCAGCACAGGTAGAGGCGGTACAGGTAGAGGCAGCACAGGTAGAGGTGGTACAGGTAGAGGCAGCACAGGTAGGGGCAGCACAGGTAGGGGCAGCACAGGTAGGGGCAGCACAGGTAGGGGCAGCACAGGTAGAGGTGGTACAGGTAGGGGCAGCACAGGTAGAGGCAGCACAGGTAGAGGTGGTACAGGTAGAGGTGGTACAGGTAGAGGCGGTACAGGTAAAGGTGGCAAACTTGGACATGAACACAGAGAAAATGGAGGAAGATAAAGATGGAAAAAAGATGATGAAAATCAAAACTGAAGGCAGCCGGTTGGCGACTGTGGAGAAGGAGAAAATAGAGGTTCTAAAAGCAGAAGAGGGGAAACGAGTAAATGATGAACATAGAGACCCTAACAAGGAGCATTTGAGCAACATCATTAAGAGCAAGATCGCTAAGAGTAACGTTGTTAAGAGCAACAAAGCTGAGACCTACATCCTTAAGAGCAAGATCGTTAAAAGCCAGATCGTTAAAAACAACATTAAGAACAACACTATTAAGCCCAACATAATTGAGAAGAGCAATATCACTGGATCAACCTGCATGAGGACAACAGGGACACGGGCACCAGCTCTTGAGGACCAGCATGGACCCCAGTCAGCCAAAGCAACAGGTAATCATATTGTAATTCATTAAAACTACTGAAAAGATCACAAAATAGCCTACATTTCGATATCATGTGTCCTGAGACATTGACTTGCAGCCACCATAGGTTATTTCAGTATCACTAAACTCTGTCTTCTCTGTACAGAACCATCTGTGGTGTTAAAGGAGAGAGCAGACACCAAAAGCCTTCAGAAGTCAACAACAGCAGGTTTGTCTTTCAAACCTTTTGTCAGGTGTTGTTGAAGCCTTCTTGTGTGTCATGTGCAATGGTTACACGTATCTGGATGTGTGTCATGTGCAATGGTTACACGTATCTGGATGTGTGTCATGTGTAATGGTTACACGTATCTGGATGTGTGTCATGTGTAATGGCTACATGTATCTGGTTGTGTACCATGTGTAATGGCTACATGTATCTGGTTGTGTACCATGTGTAATGGCTACATGTATCTGGTTGTGTACCATGTGGAGTGGCTACATGTATCTGGTTGTGTATCATGTGTAATGGCTACATGTATCTGGTTGTGTGTCATGTGTAATGGCTACATGTATCTGATTGTGTACCATGTGGAGTGGCTACATGTATCTGGTTGTGTATCATGTGTAATGGTTAGATGTATCTGGTTGTGTATCATGTGCAATGGCCACATGTATCTTTTGTGTTGTAATTAGACACGAGTCAGCATCCAGGAGATGGTGGTCCTGAGACTGCAGCGGCAGCCATGACGAACCAACACGGAAGAGCAGTAAACAAAGGAAAAAGACGAAAAAGGGCCAAGAAAATGAAAGCAGGTGATAAAAATACTCCTGAGAAGGACAGAGAGTCCATGGCAGAACAGAAAACAAGAGACGAAGAGAGAAAGAAAGCAGAGTTCATGCGGGAACTCCAAGAGGAGAGACTGAAGGCTTTGGCTGCAGTAATGCAAATGATGAAGCACAAAAAATGATGCCGACTGTGAACGTCCCACTTCCCTACGCAACAAATAAATAAAGCATGTGTGAGCAAATGTGTTCAATGTCCTTTTATTAAGACTGGTAGAGAGCTTACTTAGAGCATAATCGCAAGAGAGTGCATACGCATGTAAACTGTCCCAGACACTCATGTAACAAAATACATACACTTAGAAGATTAATCTATCGTTCTGACACTTTAGCCCATGATAAGCCAAGCTTGCATATAAACGCGCCGTAGAAGCATAAAATCCAACAGTACACAACAGAATCAGAAGCTACATCAACAATACTATTTTGGAGATAAACATCCTAAACACATAGAAACAGCACTAGGTGACGCTATAGCCTACCTGGAAGTATCCAAACATAAATTTGCTAAGTTATGGTAGAGAAAGTGGATTTACTGTTTCTAAAACTTTGTGAAGACCAACCTGCGCATCTCATTTCGTTGCACAAACTCTATGTCAATTAATTCAAGTATGCCCTAGTGAATGTGACAGCACATCAGGTCATTACGCCTTCTGTGTGTGTGACGTGAGAACGTCTGCGCCGTTATGAGCAGCAACTAAGGATCTTTAGGATAGCTACTAGACTCAGTAGTTTCTTTTTACCTTTGACCTTACAATGTATCCCACATAAAACGACGTTTAAATACACATCAGCCATTTTTCATGCATTATTATGTTTATATTCCGATATGATCTTCATTGTGTGATGTTTTTGTAATTACTAGTTTTGCCATCAAAGCAATTTTAAAATGTCTTACTACTTACTGCTCAGTAGAGGGTGCTCAGCACCCTTGGTACCCTAATGTGTGTGGGGGTGGGGGTGGGGGTGATGGGCAGGCTTTATCATAAAGCAACTTGGATGGTGTGACATTTTCTATTTTCTTTAAGTGAGTCCGAAGGAGTTCAATACAGTTGGAATAGGCTAATGGAGTATGTACATCCCATAGTTGCAGGAAGACATCGCTATATATATATCTCTACCCACCTAATAATGCAGTTTTCACTTCCTTTGTGTGTCTAAATTTCTATGCATTATACTGTACGGAACAGTTGAATAAAAAGTGGCTGATAAAAATGTTGAGTGGCTGGTAGATTTTAAAGTCTATCTGCCACAGTGGCAGGTGGACAAAAAAGTTAATTTCCATCCCTGGTGTGTGTGTTTTATATTGTGTGCGTGTGTGTGTGTGTTGTATATATGTGTGTGTGTGTGTGTGTTGTATATATGTGTGTGTGCTTGTGTATGTGTGTGTGTGTTTAATATGTGTGTGTTTTATATAGTGTGTGTGTGTGTGCTCACTGGTTCTGAGCGCGGCGTTGGCGTCCTCGGGGGTGGGGCTCCAGCTGGAGGGGCAGGCTCTGCCGGGGTTGTACTCCCGCAACATGTGGTGCAGCTGCGCCGGGGTCAGGTGCACAAACTCTGCCCTCAGGGACGCCCAGGAAGCCTGTAATTACACACACACACACACACACACACACCCATACACAAACCCACATCCATACACACACAGATCCATTCACAAGCACGCACACAGAAGTGTGCACACATACACGCACATGCATAGACACACCCACATCCATAGACACACCCACATCCAATCACACAGAGACCCACTCACACGCACACAAACACACACACAGACAAACGCACAGTTAAAACCTTCAAACACCCACTTTGCACACAAATGCACACAAACGCAAAACAGACAATAAGAACCATAACAGTGGGGAGCACTGAGAACTTAAAGCAGACACAGATCCAGCAAAGGTGGCCCGCTGCAGAGTGTTAACAGATAACCACTGACTGCGTGGATTTAGCTACACAGCCCTTACGGGCAATTAGCCAGACAAGGCTAATCGCAACATTCCTACACGATGCTTATGCTCTCCCAGGCTTTATTCCACTGCCAGAGATGCAGTCAGAAATGGGAGCAATTTTCTACCAATAAGATCGCTTGCACTCAGGGGCCTCTCGCGCTTAAAATATCTCTTGATATCTGTAATTGGAGGACTCCTTTCTTCTTTCTGTGCCGTGATTGGATGAAAAACGAGCTGGGAAAGAGACGAGACTGTGCCGTAATGGCCGTAACTGCTGCAAGGCCAGACTGGAGTCGTCGGGCTATACTATCCTCTGAGAGCCTCTCCATGTCTCGCTTTCCTACATATCTTTTCCGGTATGTCACACACACATG
Source organism: Coilia nasus (assembly GCA_027475355.1). NCBI lineage: Eukaryota > Metazoa > Chordata > Actinopteri > Clupeiformes > Engraulidae > Coilia > Coilia nasus. The sequence goes on along the minus strand of CM050216.1, from coordinate 13,326,589 downwards.
ATCATGAACACAAACACACACACACACACAGCAAGGCAAGATGATCACCCTCCAGTTTCTACATCATTAGACTAATTATATGCCTCTCTCTCTCTCTCTCTCTCTCTCTCTATGTGTGTGTGTGTGTGTGTGTGTGTGCGCGAGTGAATGTCCGACATAGGAGCACTCCTGGAAGAGCAGATACAAGCCCTGAAGCCCTTAGGCTGTCTGAAGCCTCTCTGGAGAAAGAAAAACCCTTGAGCCCATTCAGTCTTAACCAGCCAGGGGGGCAACGGTCATACCACCTCACCCCATTCACCCTCCACTCTGAGCTGGTCTGGCTGGCTGGCACACCACAGGGATTGCTGGTAAGAGACAAGGACCAGGCCATCATGGGTTTGGTGGCAATGCATTGAGGTCTGACCGCTGGTGAAGGCAAAGCCTGACGCCCCTGTACTGTCAGCACCGCCCGTTACCTCATTGCTCAAAGACGGTTCGGTTTCCGCCAGTCGAACTCAGGAATTTGCGCATAGTGAATTCCTTTTCAGTTACACTCTGTCCTTCCTTTTTCTAGATCTTTCTATACCTGTCTTCCTGTTATAACGTTTATTCTTTCTTTTCTATGTCCTTTGTTCTCTCTCTCTCTCTCTCTCTCTCTCTCTCTCTCTCTCTCTCTCTCTCTCTCTCTCTCTCTCTCTCTCTCTCTCTCTCTCTCTCTCTCTCTCTCTCTCTCTCTCTCTCTCTCTCTCTCTCTCTCTCTCTCTCTCTCTCAGCAAGGCAAGATGATCACCCTCCAGTTTCTACATCATTAGAAGAATTCATCTTATCCCTCCCTCCCTCTCTTGTTCGCTTACACACACACTCGAACAAACACACACACACGCTCTCACACACACACGCTCTGACACACACACGCTCTGACACACACACACACTCACATGCTCACACGCTCACACACACACCAAGCCAGCCTCTCTTCGATAGCCACCTATCTGAGCACACAGCCTGTCATTACTGTGTTTGCAGTAGCGTTTGGGTAAGATAATAGAGAAACTGAGCTCTGACTCCACTGCCCTGGCACGCCAGCAAGCAAGCCAGCAAGCCAGGGGCCGTCCAGAGGGCTCTGCTGTAAGAGGTAGCAGCATACATCATACACACTCCCTTCACTCCACCTCAATAACAACATCCTGAACACACACACACACACACAGACACAGACACACACCATGGAAACCCCCTTGTGAAGGCGCCTATGGTGTGGAGGAGGGATCTGAAGGGGGTGGAAAGTAGGGTTTAAAAGTCAACAGCTAGCAGGCTGAAATCTGGCTGATCTTAACCTGCCTCAGTTGAACTCTTGTCCTCAACGTGGTTTATTTTCATGCTGAGGACCTGGCTAATCTAAACTGGTAGAACAGGGTTTAAGGTATTGAATGACGACAAGGCTCAAATGTTCTACAGCAAACTTGTCTGTTTTGAGTAGTAAAGGTTCACTTTATGGTAGCTCTAACATACCAACATCTTGGCCTGTCCTTAACCCCCATCATACCATGTGCCTGTGATGTACTTCTCCACTTGCCCTACACTGGATATTTTATTAGTTTAGCACTTATTGACCTTGTAGCGACAATCTAACCTTTCGCTACAACCTAGCTAGGTCCACATGGTACTATAGCTTCAGCATTGCGCCTCAATTGTAGGTCAGGATGCATCACAGCAGCTGCTAAATGCCACGTAATGCACACAGCTGTGGGTACGAGCGTGTCACAAAAATAACGGGACACACTGTGATTACATGTGACGTGTAAAGATGAATCTGTCAGCTGGCCTTAGCAAATGACAGGAGCCCTGCCTGGCATTTTGACTGTCTCTCTCTCTCTCTCTCCTCAGTTAGCGGGCATCCAGACAGCCCTGGAGGTCGTAGATTACAGATGCATGTGTAGGGCTGGTGGCCCATAACTCCAACCTAATACCAAACCCCTGGCACTCACACCAGACTCGCACCAGCATCAGGGCGTGGTGGCCACCCCCCTATGTGACCAACAGCCAGGAAGAGAAACGGTAAATAAATAACTAGATGAGAGCCGGGGCCTGACGGGGATTTAACACCATAACAAGGCGGGGACGAGGAAAAGGAAAGCCACTAAGTATGAGCTAACGCTGCAGCAGGGGCAGCCAAGCGGAGCCAGCCCTGGGAGAACCTCCCGCCTGGGAGGCACACCTCCCTCCCTGCAACCCCACCATGGCTCTCTCTCGCAGCAAGAGATTATTCCCACACACGCTTTCAGTCCCGACTCAGTCTCAGGGCTCATTCACACCGACTTTACAGCGTGTACGGCACGTAACCGTGTACAATATGTTTGTATAGTGACAGAATACGTTCAGATCATGCGTGCGGTGTGAATAGTCTAATTTGTTGACATGCATTCTAAACGAATACGGACAGAAAAGGGGCACGCATTGTATCGTATCCGTGTACAATATGTTTGTATAGTGACAGAATATGTTCACATTAACGTGTGCAGTGGTAATAGTCTAATTTGTTGGCATGCATTCTAAACGAATACGGACAGCAAAGGGGCATGCGCTGTATACCGAGAGTGTTTGTTGTGAAAGAGCCCTCGGTCTGAATCAGAGCAGCCTTTTCAAAGAGGAAGATGCTGACAGGGGAAGCGCTTTTTGTTTGTGTCATCCATCGGTGTACGTGCTTTTTTTTGTGTGCCTGCTTTTCATTCTGACATGAAAGTAAGCCGCACAACAACGCAGAGGAACAGGAAGAACAAAGAGAGAGAGAAAAAAGGGATGTGGTGGTCATCGGATGAGTCAGGGGTGCTTGCTGCTAAGGGCACAGCTTGAGAACAAGGACTCTTTAACTTCTGGGAAACGCCTATCTTTTGCTCACCCTTTCTCCTCTCCTCCTTTTCCTCTCCTCTCCTCCCTGTTCTTCTGCTGCATTTCATTGTCTAGACCTTGTCTTGTCTCTTGATTCCTTGTGATCTTGATTACTTTTAAAATGGAAAGCTCGCAACAGGTGGCAAGAATTAGGGCCCGTCCACACGACAACGTTTTCGGGTGAAAACGGCAAAGTTTGTTTGCGTTTTGGCCTTCCGTCCACACGGCGCCGGCGTTTTGGGTGACCGAAAACGATAACTTTTGAGAACGGGTTCCAAAGTGAGAAAGTCTGACAACGCCGCCGTTTCGTTTTCGTGTAGACAGGCAAAACGCAACCTTTTGAAAACGATGACGTTGTCGCCCATTCACCTTGCGCTGCACATATAACAACAACTTCAAACTTTTCCAAACTTTGCTGTCGAATAAATTGTGATTTGATTAGCTTGTACTGTAGGCTGGCGGTTGTGCAATTGTTTCTATCCTTTGCCATTAAACTGTCTGTATGGCTAGTAGGCTATAACAAATACTTCTTATAGGCTTTCATTATTCTTAATTAATTAAAGAGCAACTGTCGCTGCTTTCAGCTCCCCTCAGTAACAACACGCATTGCTAAAATCAACATATGGCATGTTTTAAGCGAATAATTGCGCAGTTGTCTCAAGTTTATTTGCAGCTCCTTCTATTTTTTCCATGTTCTGCTCCATATCGCTTAAATGGGTCAATTTAACGACGTGACATCTCACAACAGCGTCAAACTTTTACAAACAGGTTGTTGTGGGATACTTTGGGGTAAAAATTGTCTGCAGTGTAGGCTATGTGTAATGCAATTGTTTCTACCTTCTGACATTGAACTACAGGATGTTTTTGTATACATCGCTAGTTCAGCCCAACAAACGCTTTTCACGTTATTCTTTTTAAATAGGGCAACTGTCGCTGCATCCGACCCATCTAAACTAGAACCCACATTGCTAAAATCAACATACTGTACATGTTTAAAGTGAATCATTGGCTTCTGATTATGCCCCTCAAGCTGGGACAGCGCACCTTCTGCAATGAAAACGCAATGAAAACGTTCCCGTGTGGACGGAAATATTTCCTGCTCCGATGTCGTGTGGACGCGACTTTTTTTTTAACCCGACAAGAAAAAAATCCAGGAACGTTGTCGTGTGGACGGGGCCTAAGCCCCCCTACACACACACACACACACACACACACACACGCATACACACACACACACACACCAGTGGTGTGCCTTCTGTCTTTGGAGTGATTCTGTAATGGCTCCACAAGGAGTTAAACCAACAGAGCGTAACGTAGTAATGTAGAGGAACCTGTTTATCTTGTCAATAACACCAGCGTGAAGCGACCTTGAATGGAAAACAGTGTAAGGACGTGAAAATGTACTGCTTCCTAAGTAAAAAATGAGTGACGATACGAATAGTGCATGCCGCATTCAAGAACTGCTCATTCCTTCATTGTTGGGAATAAGCTGAGGCATCTTGAAAATACTGTATATATTGGGGTATTTTCAAATACCAGCTGAAAGATTTTCAGTACTGGTACACCGGTATAAAATGGTATAGAAAAGTTCTGATTGATACAAAAGAAGCAGTTCCTTGCATTCTATATGAAAAGCTAAAATAAGGAAACAGGCACATTCCTTCATTGGTGGGAACAATAGCCCCTATTGCTGTGGCCACCCAAGACTAGCTCAAGGTGGTCAAGTGGGGAGACAGAGAAGCCTCCTTTATACGGCAACTCCATCTCTTCCCATTAGGGCTGCGACTAACTATTACTTCTGTTGTTAAAGCAACACCAAGGAGTGTTTCTAGAGATGTTCTTAGGTCCCCCTACAAGTCGGAGGCAGACCCGTCAGTCATTGCTGTGTCGTTGTGCATATAGCATTTGTTTGCAATCTAATGCATAACCGGCGATATTCAGAGGCATTTTGGTTTGGGGGGAAAAAAACATACATGTCCACAGACAAGACCGAATATGTTGCAGGATTCTACACAAGTATCATCTGTTAGCTACTGTTATGCATGTCAAGGATGTATGCATAGGCAAGAATAATTGGTTGTCTTTTGTTTCGCACATGAACTATAGACTTCCTACCCAAGTTGCCATGCTTCCATAGCATCATTTTCACTGATAAAGGGGCGCAAGAAGTGCCGTTCATCCTGTTAACCGTTGATGTACCATCCAAACGATTATGGAAACATAATTTTCAACATTATCAACAGAGGAGTACGGAAAGTGAAAAATCAGAACCAGAGAACATGAGCATTTTTTCTAGGAAGATGTGGAAAACAAGTGTGGAAAACAATTCAATTGTAAAACAAAGTTCGAAACTAATGTATTATTTGGCAAATGCATCATCTCTACTCTCAAACATCAGTAAGCAGACAGGCCTTATCTAAAAGACAACCTCCCTACACCTGCTCACCAGCTGCTGTGCCCCCCCCATATCTCATGGGAAAGAGCCTTGCGTTTGGCGTGCAGGCTGACTCCTTTGTTCCCTTCTGGGGCTGCAGGACGGGAGCGCTATCTGTCCAGGTGTCACGGCCTTTAAGGCTTTAAGGGCCTCACTGAAGTCAGCCAGACCTCCACTTCACACAAGCAAAACAAGGAAGGAGGGGGACAAGGGAGAGAGAGAAGAGAGGCATAGAGAGAGAAAGAGACAGAGAGAGGGAAAGGGAGAAAGAGAGAGAAAGAAACACAGACAAATAGAAACAGAGACAAGGGGAGAGCCAGGGAGACGGAGAGAGAGAAATAGAGAGCAAAAAACATTGAAAGAGAGAAAGTAAACAAGACTGGCTTCTCTGTCTGGATTATGGCACAGCCACCACTCTTAAGGCGGATTAACTCTAACTGCTTCAGGTCTTTCCAAAGCGCTTCTATCAACACCACAGCACAGCTTATAACAGAGGTCCTGGCCTGCACAACTTGTGACTACCAACTAGCGCTGACAGAGTCCCTGGTGTGAAGAGGTGTGAAGGTGTTTCATAAGCAGACCAAGGGAATGGCGCACTCTCCCAACTCTCACTGCAGTTTTACAAGGGCCCTCTGAAGTAGCTACCAGCCATAAACCAGATGTCAGGCTGGACAGCCTCCACCCCCCCCCACCATCAGACTCCTGTCAGCCAGACCGTCGGCAGTTTATTTTATTGAAGGTGTGCCCTGGTAAGATGGGGTCTGGTGCGAGACACGTAGGTGTGTAGAAATGGTGAGGCTGCTGGCCCTGTCAGCAGGATTCCATTAGATCACAGATGGGCGTGAAGTCTGATTTAAGATGAAACAGACACCTGCGAGTTTTGCGTAAGAAAACAAAAAAAGAGAGAAAGAGAGAGAGAGACAGAGCGAGACAGAAAGAGAGAGAGAGACAGAGCGAGACAGAAAGAGAGAGAGAGACAGAGCGAGACAGAAAGAGAGAAGGAGAGAAAGAGAGAAAGACAGAGCGAGACAGAGACTGTACGGGGTGGCCTGAGGCGGAGAGCTGACTTCCATTTCTGACAGACAGGAGGCGGGTGGGACACACACACACACACACACACACACACTCTTCCTCCTTCCTTATCACTCATCCAGCTGACAAAATAACAGTGAGTCACACAGTCTTGGCCCCAGCCCTCAACGTTTCGCCCGTATCAGCATTACGATGGCCGTGCTGCTGCCGCAATACCACTGCTTTAGGGAGAAGAGCACGTAGCTCCTTCTCAGACAAACAGCAGTGGCCTGGGGGTGTTGCTCCATGATGTAAGGGGTCATTATGGTTGATTCGGCTCTCTGGGGTTTGCTAAACGCCCTCTGCTCTGTGCCCTGTTTGGGATTTGAGATTTGACTAATGCTTCACGGCTGGTCAGTCTAAGCAGGGCAGTTTAAAATATATGTGTGTGGGGGCCAGAGCTGTTGGACTTTGAAGAACAGTGTGTGTGTGTGTGTGCGGTGTTAGTCTGTATGTATATGTGTATCTGTGTTTCAAGGAGCCATCTGCGTTTCAAGGAGCCAAGAATCACTGACCTGGAGCAAGTACCCCTTTGAGGAGTGTGTATGTGTGCGTTTTGGGTGGGTGGGGGGGGGGGGGTGGTTAGCTGACCTGAAGCAGGTTCTCTTTGGGGGTAGCCAGCAGGTTGACTGCAGAGGAGAGCTTCTGGAAGAATTCGGCAGCAAGGTCCGCCAGCCCGATTCCCTGGATCCAGTCCATCAGCAGGTCCAGGTTGGCCCGGATCTGGACCCCTCGGGACCACTGGTAGAACCCACCCCCAGAACCTGGAGAATGGAGGGGTGCCAATGACACAAACAGGCAGGCATTCACACCAACACTCTCCCCTTAAAAGAATGCAGGAAAAAAAGCCCCACATGTTCTGCTTTCAAACGCTACATCATTATGTAACACGACCTGTATGCGTCCTTAAAAGACATGAGTTCAGGGGGTGGGAAAACAGACCCAGCCAGGCATCAGGCAAGCATTTAGCCAAGCATTCTCCTCAGCTCCAGCCAAGAGCCATGAACGAGAAGTTCTCAAAAGGCAGCCACACAATCTTAAGAGTACACCTGTGCAACGTTTCTAACTGAAATACAAAGAGGACCTAAGACCCATTCGCACCAAGAATTTTAACAACACCGATAACTATAACCATAACTGCAACGACACAAGCATCCATACTTAAGAACAGTTATTTCGTGTAAAAACTAACCATCTCTTTACATAGGTACCTTCGATGTTATCTACACACCTGTTAGCTATTATGTCCTCCTTTTGTAAGTCGCTTTGGATAAAAGCGTCTGGTAAGTGTAATGTAAAAATAACTAATGGAATTAAACGTCCTATAAAATTCTTAAAGGAGTACTTCCACGAGAAACCGTTTAGTACTTGCTGTTTTGAAATATGATAGGTCACCTTGAGTTGCATTAAAATGAAATTGCATTAAAATGCTCTAAAAGTCATCAAAATTATATTTTTATATAGTTATAGTTATAACGATTAAAAAAAAGACACCGTCATAGTTATCGTCATAGCTATCTTTTCTGAACATGAACTGCCCTTTGCTTTATATCAAAATCTTTTGCTTTACTAGTTCCACTGTTGTTGGCCGGGCTCTCACCTCTCTCCATGAGCGTGTTGAAGAGCGAGGCGTTGGTGAAGAAGAAGAGGTAGGCCAGGAGCTGGGAGGAGATCTGGCTGTGCACCTGGAAGGACTGCAGCAGCTGCAGCGCCCCCTGCAGGACCTCCAGCACGGCGCTCACGCCCGCCGGCACACGCAGCTGGCCGCTCTCCGAGAACGGGTTACTGTCCAGCAGCCCCGGCAACACCGCATACATGCTCTAGAGAGGAGACAGAGAAAAAGGGAGAGAGTGACAGGAAGAGACACCGAGAGGGAGAGATAGACACAGACAGGGAGAGGTAGACAGAGAGAGGGAGAGATGGAGAGGTAGACAGAGAGAGGGAGAGAGACAGACAGACAGAGACAGACAGCGAGAGAGAGACAGAGAGAGAGAAACAGAGAGACAGAGGGAAGAAGGGAGAAAGAGGGAGAGAGAGATAGAGGGCAACACTCATTTACTAAAGCATTGCCATTCATTTTTGAAGTACAGTATGACATTATTACCCCTAACTCAACCCAACAGGCTTCTTCCGCTTAACACGTGAAGGGGAAAATCCCTCTTACACACATTTGACATCATGCTCCCCCTCCTTGCTGACCTGACACAGCAACCCCGACCGGACCCTCCAGACAGCAGAAAAGCACACAATATAATTTATCACATTATAATGACCACATTCAATCTTGACCGGGTCAGCCACCACTCCCATGAAATCTTCATGGGATCAAACGACCCAACCCTCAACATCTTGTGTTGTAATAATGACATAATAACATGAATAAATAAATGCTAATTTCTTTTGTGCAGGTCCATGAGCACATAACTTTTTTTGGTTTGGTAATGGTGGAAAGTACCCCAAGTGGGGCAGCAGCTTTAAGAGTGGACTCCTCTTCCCACCTTTTTAGAACACATCAGAAGCCACCACACCCCCACCTGGGGTCACACCAGACGGGGCGACGGACACCTCTCCTCACATCATCACCATGGCAACGGAGCGGAGAAGGACCTTTCTCTGTGCTCACAGCTCAGGAATGTCGGAACCTTCTCCGGGCTCGCTGCTGGCGCAGCCCACAAGTCTCTTATTCTGTCTCAGTCACTAGCGCTCTCATTCTCTCTCACTCCCTCCTCAATATCGCTTTCCTTTTAAACTCTCGTCCTCTCTCATTCTGCCTTATTCTCTCTCACTCTCTTCTCAATATCTCTTTCCTTTTAAACTGTAGTCCTCTCATTCTGTCTCAGTCACTAGCTCTCTCATTCCCTCTCATTCTTCCCTCAATGTCTCTTTCCTTTTAAACTCTAGTCCTCTCATTCACTTTCATTCTCTTCTCAATATCTCTTTCCTTTTAAACTCTAGTCCTCTCATTCTGTCTCAGTCACCAACTCTCATTTTCTCTCTCTCTCTCCTCAATATCTCCTTCCTTTTAAACTCTAGTCCTCTCATTCTTTCTCAGTCACTAGCTCTCTCATTCTCTCGCTCTCTCCTCAATATCTCTTTTCTTTTAAACTCCAGTCTTCTCATTCTGTCTCAGTCCCAAGCTGCCTCACTCTCTCTCACTCTCTCCTCAATATCTCTTTCCTTTTAAACTCTCGTCCTCTCATTCCGTCTCCTCTCACTCTCAATATCTCTACCCTTTGACACTCTGGCACTCTTACTCGCTACAGGAAGGGCTTATTATGTGAAGTCATCCTTAAGAATGCTGGCTGATGGTAGAGAGGAAGAGGAGGAGGCCACACCACCCCAACCCTGGCCCACCCCGTAGTGACCCTACCCCACCCCGTACTAAACCTACCCTACCCCACCCCACCCCCACAAAGGCAGATTCCACAACTATGAGTCCTGAGTCCCGACCTCCTCCCATGATGCTGCCAGACCCATACAGGAAAAGTGAGACTTAAGGGAACAAAGGAAGATAAGGCCCTTCCTAAAAAGCACTTACAGCTCAAACCTACAAACACACACACACAAACACACACACACACAGACAAACACTGTATACAATCTCCCTCTACTCTACAACTCCAAGGTTCTGCTTTCCCAAGCACTTCAGGTAGGCTAACTCTATGCACAATGGAGATGAAAGGAGCGATAGAAGCTAAGCTCACCAGCACAAACTTAATCCCTCTGTTTGTCCCGACGGTGGGAAGCCATGAATTGTACAAGATCCCGACTTAGTTAGAACCAAGACTGCCTCTGAGATCATGTCAGTGAGATCTGATTCTGGTGTGTGTGAGTGTGTGTGTGTGTGTGTGTGAGTGTAACTAAGTGTTGAGGGAGATTTCACGGACTGTACAAAGCAGGTAATCTAGCCCCCCCACATAAAAACACACACACACCACACACACACACGTGTGCATGCATACACACACACACACACACACACACCCCTCACAATAAAAACAGGTCCGTCACCTCACTACACCCCCATTATGTTCCCATTCTAGTCTTCCATGTGACATTAGTTCCCCTATGTTGCTCTGTGTGTGTATGTGTGTGCGTGTGTGAGTGAATGTCCGACACAGGAGCACTCCTGGAGAACCAGACAGGAGAGCAGGCTGCCATGGCTTTGGTGGCAATGCATCGAGGTCTGAGCCCTGGTGAAGGCAAAGCCTGACCCCCCTTTATTGTCAGCACCGCCCGTTACCTCATCGGTCAAAGACAGTTCGGTTTCCGCCAGTCGAACTCAGGAATTTGCGCATAGTGAATTCCTTTTCAGTTACACTCTGTCCTTCCTTTTTCTAGATCTTTCTATACCTGTGTTCCGGTTATAACGTTCCTCTTCTTTCTTTTCCATGTCCTTTGTTCACTCTCTACCTCTCTCTCTCTCTCTCTCTCTCTCTCTCTCTCTCTCTCTCTCTCTCTCTCTCTCTCTCTCTCTCTCTCTCTCTCTCTCTCTCTCTCTCTCTCTCTCTCTCTCTCTCTCTCTCTCTCTCTCTCTCTCTCTCTCTCTCTCTCTCTCTCTCTCTCTCTATGACTGGCCACCTTTCCTTTGCTGTGCGAGGTGACTGCTCTTTTCCTGTGCAGGAAACAGGGCCGGTAAGGGCAGCAATCTGGTCTGATGCGGAGCAGGCTCCAGCTGTTTCCATGTATGTGCTCTGGAGCCACAGCCAAAAAAAAAGAGCCTTTTCACACATATGCGCACCCTTTAAATGTGCCCCCAGTGCAACGTGGCCCAAAACTCTCTCGGCCAGCCAGCCAGTCAGTCTGGTGGGCTTTGCATTGAGTCTTACGGTGTCACACACACATCAAGTGACAGCTGTCTAATCTGTTCAGGTCAGGCAGGCGTAGCACCGGTACAGGACTTGTCATCGCCACACAAATACACTATGGGGTATTAAGCTGGTCACAATGACAAATCGTGACAGGCTGTGCGACCCGGTCGGCCTCGACTCCAGCGATGGGACAGCGACACAGAGTAAAAGTTAAAAAAAATCAAAACAAACAGATCTCCGAGCGACAACACTCCGCCCAGAACAGGCAGTCGTCGGGGCCACAGTTGCCGTGGCAACGGGCCACCACAGCTCCACCCAAAGCCAGACCGTGGCGCAGCAGACGAGTGTTTGGGTGGAAGAATGGAAAGAAAATTAACACAGAAAAAGGGTACTGCCGTGTGGTTAGAGAGAGGGGGAGAGAGAGAAAGACAGAGGCAGGGAGGAATTCAAGAGAATGGGAGAAGAGTAAAACGGAGAGAGGGGGAGAGAAGAAGAGAAAGAGAGGGAGAGGAGAGGAGAGGAGAGGAGAGGGAGAGGAGAGGAGGAGTGGGTGGCCTGTGGTCTGTGCTGTGCTGGGGAGGCTGTGACTAACCAGCGCCAGGCGCCTCCTTTCCCTCTCCCGCACTGTGAAGCTGAAAGCCTCCCATTGTTGTTTGTTGTTGTTTACAATGGCCAAAAAAACATTCCATTTTAAGAGCCATGCATTATTCTCATCAAGAAAATGTTTTCAAAGCAGACTATAGACTATCGACTGGAGACAAAAACAGGAGCCACTGATTACTTTGGACAAACGCGTCCAGAGAAAACTCTGTCTCGCCCCCTCAGACCCCCTACAGTAGATGCCATGATGAAGCAAACGTTTGATTAGGAAATCGTCTAAACCCCGAAGAAAAACAGCTTGTAGCTGAGCTTGGGTGAGATGGTATGTTTTTCCAAAAACAAACACACATACCCTCGTTTACTACAGTCTAAGCTCTCTCCAGAACACTCCTTCTCCCCCCTCTCACACGTACGTACACACGCACGCACGCACGCACGCACGCACGCACGCACGCACGCACGCACACACATCTGAAACTAAAAGCAGCTTGGAAAAACTATGTTTCCACTGGCTTGTTCAGGCTTCTGTTTTTTGCTCCTGGCAGCCAGTGCAGGGAGGCAAGAGTGGTGTTTACAGAAGTTCCTCGTCCTGTCGCGCTTATTCTCGCATCTACAGAAAGGTTTCCCACACCTTTGCAAGGGAATAAAATGGCTACATCTAAATGAGTGATCGAAACTGCTGGATCACTTGATTTGCGGGTGGGTGTTTGTGATAGGTGAGTTTGTATGGCTGGAAGTGTGTGTGTGTGTGTGTGTGTGTGTGTGTGTGTGTGTGTGTGGGAGAGAGAGAAAGAAAGAGTGTGTTTTGGAGCGTACCTGCAGGTGTGTGTGCGTGCGTGTGTGTGTGTGAGAGAGAGAAAGAAAGAGTGTGTTTTGGAGGGTATCTGCAGGTGTGTGTGCGTGCGTGTGTGTGTATGTGTGTGTTAATGATTAATAAAAAGCGTGCTTACTTTGGTGAGGTAATAGACGCACTGTTGGAAGGTGAACATGATGACCTCCTCCAGCACCGTCATGGCCTCCTCGCTGGCCGTACGGGTGGACAGGATCTGGGAGTCACAGAGGCCTGTGGAAGAGGGTGTGAGAGGTCAGAGGTCGGCTTGGAGCAGGTAAGGCATCAACACCCATTGCCTATTACAACCTAGATGACTACTGATGCACACCAACCCATACATACCACACATGCCAACCCAAAACAGAACTGGTAGCTCAGTATAGGCCAAAGGGGAGTTGCGCCAGTGAATATTAAGTCTGTTTAATCTTTGTTAAGTTAACAATGATGTACCTTTATAAAGATAACCATCATGTACCTTAATGCTACAAAGCAAGTAAACAGAATAGCCTAACCGATAGGCTGCTCCATAGAGAGAATTACTCAAAAGTTTCTGATACAATCAAGTATGGGTCCTTGTTCCAAAATGTCCCTGAGGTAGAAAGGGGCACAGTAAGGGCTCCCTGGTCCCTGTGGGTCAAGTCAAGTCACATTTATTTATGAAGCACTTTACAAACAACAACAATGGCTGACCAAAGTGCTGGTCAAGCAGGGTAAAATGACTTGGTAACAAAGACAAACAAATAAAACAATAAAACAACAATAAAACAATAAGACAGTCACGTTAAAAATGGGTTTTAAGGTGAGATTTAAAAGCAGCCATATATGCAGTGGCAGCTCATTCCAGAGCTAAGGAGCAATTACTGCAAAGGCCCGGTCACCCCTGCTTTTTAGCCTGGAGGAAGGAGCGGGAACTAGACGGGTACCTGTGGCATGCTCGTCCTCCTCCCCCTCCCCCTGCCCCTGGCCCTGCCCCTCCTGCGGGGTGGTGCTGGGGCCCCAGGGCAGCAGCAGGGGCACATCGTGCTGGATGAAGTGCAGCAGCTCCACGGAGTTGGCCATCCACAGCACCAGCGGCTGCAGGCCTGGGAGCAGCTGGGCCATGCCGAGCGGACGCACCTCCTCCTCCTCCTCCTCCTCCTCCTCCTCCTCCGGTTCCGCGCTGGACCTCCTGCACACACAGAGGCATACCGGCTTACACACACATACGACACCAGCACGGAATATGTAAGGGATAATGGGGCGACGAGGTAGCCTGGTAAACCCGCCCTCTCGTACTTCATTTCATTTTGTACAGAGGGTCTGGACCGGAATCTCTTGAGGGTCATTTAGCAAGTGATTCAAGTGACGGTGATTCAAATTTTTGAGATCTACCAGTTATACAAAGTTAATTTCCACCTGATCAGCAAATCAAAAAAGACAATTGTGTTCCAGGGAGATAAACTACACTATTTTATATTTTTTTATTGCATTTTATACTGTATATTGCTTTATTATGTCTGGGTTGTGCTCTTTTCCAGCATGGAAAACCAGCCCCTCGTACTTCATTTCATTTTGAACAGAGGGTCTGTCCTTACTGCCGTTGGCATTCATGTATTCGGACCAAGTGAATCCGAGCCAATCAGCGAACAGAGGGACGTTGACTTTGTGTGCTACATTTAAATTGTAGTGCGTAGGTAGGCTAATTGCATAGGTGACGACCAGACGGTAGCGATTGGGTGAAGGCAGAGCCACTTGTTTTAAACTTCAGAAGAGTCCACACCTCCAGAAAAAAATCATTTCTTAATGCAACAAGGCCAGCCCCCCTGTACCAAATGAAAAGAAATACGAGGGGCTGGTTTGCCAGGCTAGCTCTTTTATCCATTGTGTTATTTGTCTCTGGGTGTTCCTGCATGTCATGCTGCTGCTACACTTTCATTTTCCAGCTCGGGATCAATAATCCACCAATCATCCATCCATCCATCCATCCATCCATCCATCCATCCATCCATCCATCCATCCATCCATCCATCCATCTATCAAGGGTACAAGGAGTTTTATTTGTCACATGCACAGACATACTGGGTAGTAGGACATGCAGTGAAACTGTTGATTGTGAGTCTAGACTGTGCATGGGGAGTGGGGAGTAAAGTGCGTAGAATGCATTTGGGGGGGATGACTACCATAAGAAGGGCAGAGGTAGAAAAAAGGTGAAGGGGGGTGGGATAAAGTGCATAAAGTGTCTCTTGGTTGCCATGGCGCCGCTACGTTCGGACGCCTTTCTGGTTGCTCCGTCCATCTATATGCTACATGTGGACCAACTGGATTTTAGTACAGTGTAGTGGGATTCCTACACTAAAAGTTTTAAACGACAACTTTTCCAGCAGTTTCAAACAATTCCCTTAAAACCTCCTGAAATACTATAACTTCACTGTTATTCCTCAAGTGCAAGCCACTTTAAATAAAAGCATCTTCTAAGTGTGAAGTGATATTGTATCATATAGTATTGGCACAGTATTGTTTAAAATAGATTGGTATAGTATAGTATGGAGAGGAACTTCTGATTCTAGAACAGTAACTCTTTTTCAACAGTGTAGCTTTACAATGCTCTGCAAATTAGCCCAACATTGCTTAACAACGCAAGTTTGGCAATGTTATCCTAGAAATCACAGGGTTTTTCCCAGAAAACATTTGGTTGCACAAGTTACTCGACTGCACAGGAAAAGCAGCTGCGGTCCTGGAAATGCCTCTCCCTCTCCCCCACGAAATAAAGGGCACTGTGTACCTCAGGGGTCGTGTTTTAATCAGCGCGGCTGCCAATAAAACCACACCAGTCCCCGAGATCAGGACTGAGGTTCATCTCACTCACTCACACACACACACGCACACAGACATACACAGACATACAGACATACACACACACACAAACGGACATACACACACACACACACACACACACACACACACACACATACATACACACACAGACATACACACACACACTCACAGAAGCACAAACAGTGTTTGGCACACAATCAGTCTGTTTATATCTGTTGTTGAGGTCATATAAGGGACAAAAATAGATGGAGGAGTTCCTGCATTGACAACCTTTGTCATGTCAAGGAAGAGGAAATGAGAGGATGACATCATGAGTAGCTGTCAGAGCTGCATAGAGGAGTTAAGATAAGCTCAGCAGATACGGTGGAACATTAACCACAGACAACTGGCAGTGGCCCTTCAGGAATGCCTTATGTGTCAAAGAAGCACCAGGTTTGACTAAACCTTGCATGTCACATACACTCCAGTAGGCTAACTTTGCAATAAAATGACATCATACTAGAGGCATATTTTCTCTACAAAGTAAGACATTAGAAAATTCATACCTGTCTGGCTGGATGACTGCTAATTCTTTGGTTCTCTCCTGTAGGGGGAAAAATTTATTTAAAAACTTGAGGTGAAGGCCCGGCATAACTTAGCACACCATTATCATCATCACACCTGTGTCTTGTGACTAAATCTCTTGCTTCTTCCTTTTAAGAAAGTACATAACAGCATCACCATTATCATACCTACAATGTGTTTGACTGGGCAGTGTGACAACTTTGAAAGCATTTTCTATCTCTTAGTTTCTATGCTCACATAGTTACTGCACTTTGCCAAACCAGGGAAATCCTGAAGGAGTTGGAACTGTTTATGAGCTACACGAATAGAGCGTGCTGCCAACAGCGCGCGTCCACTCACCCACATGGCCAGCTGGATCTGACTGGCGAGGCGCAGCAGCAGCCTGCGCAGGTCGGCCATCTTGAAGTGGGCGGCCGAGTGCTGGATGCACAGGCACAGCAGGAAGGCGGGCGTCAGCTTGGGCCCCTCCTCCTCTCCCGCCGCCGCCGGGTCCACCGCGGCCAGGATCTCCTCCAGCAGCCGGTCCTCCTGCGGCAGGGCGTACGGCAGGCAGAGCTCGCGCCCCCCCCAGGTCCCTCCACCGCAGGATCGGCCTCCCGAGCCTCCTTCGCCCCCCTCCGACACCTCCACCAGCACCGACACCACCACCACCGCCGACGATCCAGGCGGCTTTACCGACTCCTTCCGGGGCCTCGGCGGCCGGGCACATCCAGGTGGCCCAGGCTGGGGGGAGCGGGCTGCCGGCGGCGGTGGTGGGGTCCTTGAACATGAAGAGGTAATGCTGGCCCAGGCCCACCAGGTCCCCGGGGTTGAGGGCCGCTTCGTGCTTCACGGGCACCCCGTTGTGGGTCACCAGCGCCCCCTGGAACGGCTCCAGCAGGGTGAGGCTGCTCGCTGCGCGCTGCTTGCCCTCGCCCTCGCCGCCGTCGTCGTAGTCACCGACGTTGCTGTTGTCGTCGTTGTCTTGGCGACGCACGCGGCAGTGCTGGGGCAGCACGTCTGGGGCGAAGAGCAGCACGTCCACCTTCAGCCGCTCCTCGTCCTCGCCCTGCCGGTGCTCCCGGCAGCAGCCGAACACACAGCTGCTCCCGCTCATCAGGTAGATCACAAAGTCCTGCGGTGGGGAGGGGGCGGGTAGGCAGGGGCAAAGCATGGTCAGTATAGGGAGCAGTGG
The DNA here is from genome assembly GCA_027475355.1 of Coilia nasus. Classification (NCBI taxonomy): domain Eukaryota; kingdom Metazoa; phylum Chordata; class Actinopteri; order Clupeiformes; family Engraulidae; genus Coilia; species Coilia nasus. Next base: position 13,309,421 of record CM050216.1, on the reverse strand, counting down.
TGCTACTCTAACCAGCACACTGACAGCATTTGGTGCGCACCAAACATCCCATTCAAACCAAAAGTTCTTAGCTCGGTTCGTTTTCATTTGTGTGAATGCAATCTTGGTACTTTGGTGCGCACCAAATGAACCGATCCGAGACCGCTAAAAAGGGGTGGTCTCGGACCGCTTTATCTGGCATCCTTTGGTACGGTTCCTCAGGTGTGAAAGCAACCAAGCCAAATTGGACGAAACAGTAGAGTTTAGTGCATTAGTGCATCGAAAGTGGCATATTTTAGTCTGGTTCCAGTGGCGATGGTCTTCACAGACTATTTTGGTTAGTTTAGAACTATGCATATGTGAAAGCAAACCGTACCCACGTCTGTTTGCTACGTTGTAAAAAATTTTGACTAGTGCGGACCAAAATCGAACTATAGGTCTGAAAGCACCGTAAGTAGTTTTTGTCTTCGGTCGTCCTACAGGTAGGAAGTGGAATTGTCTCATTTAAACTACAGAGAAACGGGCTGCTCTTCCAAACGTACTTAGTGCGGTTATCGGGCGGGAAGGGAATTCAGGAGTGCCTTTCACCCAGTTAGAAGTTGATGAACCACTGAAACGATTTTGGAAACATTGTTTTAAGGTTAAAAAAACTACTTAGTGTTGCCCCACAGGTTAATAAGGCATCCCAATGTACAGACAGAAGTAATCCTACACCAACTAGCACTGAGAATGGGATAAAGCCTAATTATAATATTTAATTAAATAAATAAATATATATATATATAATATGATGCTCTGATCTTCTGTACTGGGCCCCCTTGATATTGTTGGTGGATGTTACCTTTGCATTGGACTCTTTCTGGTATTCCTAATGGTTACTACTGCTAATCCTCCTGTAAAACTCTTAGAACTATTCTCTCATACATAAATTAAGCCAAGCCCTCGATGCAAAGACAATTTCAGCAAAAGGTTTCCACTAAAAAAGTCCAAGACTAGACCTTCATTCTGCTGTGGAAACTGGCCCATAATGTTTAACGTTTTCCTAAGACTAGGTAACGAGCAACCTGTAACAATTACCTGAGTAATCAATTATTAATCTGCTCAAGAGAGATAGAGGGACATTCAACAATGTATGGTACCTGCATGACAAAAGTATGACATTTTTTGTTGACTTCCCACAATGACCAAGAACACACTCACACACCTACGTGCATAAACACACGCACATGCATACAGAAACTTGCCCACTCACAAACACCCGCATCAGCCCTCAGGTGATCCATCATAAAGTGGCGTCATTGTTGCAGTATTATTACCCAACTGTGACTGACTGACTGACTGACTCATGCCGCCTGGTGCACGGTGTCCCAAACCTGAGTGAGAGCTGGGCTCAAATTACAGGCCTTCAGCCTTCAGCCTTCAGCCTTGCCTCACTCCTCTGGAATGCCCACTGTATGTACATCACAGCCTCTGACAACGCCACTCAAGGACAACAAACAGCCCAGGGGCTAATTAGGAGGGACAACAGGTTATTCAGTAACAGGAGGGCATTTGCTAGGCTCTTATGCAGGACAGGGTGAGGTGGAGGGGAGAGGAGAGGAGGGGAGGGGAGGGGAGAGGAGGGGAGGGGAGGGGAGGGGAACGGGGGCGGGCAGGGGTACCTGTGGGGCAGGACTGGCAACCTTGGCCGGATGAGACCCATAACAATGACTGACTCTTCATGAAAGCGCTCCACAGTGTCAACACTGTGCACAGCACGTGGCCCTGCTAACCCAAACGCGTACTGTGAGGCACAAAAAACATGACGGACAGATGCAAACCCCCCCCCCCCCGCACCCGCCACCTCCACCAAGGGCCACCGCTGGAAATGTTGGGCCCTATAAAAGACAAACTTTTGGGCCCCTTATATATTAATAACATCGCTGCCAGTGCTGGTGCTGGGCCGTTACAATGCCCCCAACCCAACCCCCTCTGCAAGTACTGTTCTGACTGACTCCATCCTGTCTCCCCCCAACCCCCCACCCCCACCTTACCTCGGCTAGCATGTCAGAAGTGCTGCCATATCGCTGGCCACCAGGAAAGAGCTGAGCAAACCATTTTATCAGAGAGGGGCCAAAGCGTCAACGCGCGGTGACCGAAGGCCCTGCTGTTTCCCTCCGTCTGGGTTAGCAGAGGTGGAGCCGGAGAAGAAAGAATAATATTTTGAAAGTGCTGATGTTTGGGGAGGTTTTGTGTTTGTGTGTGTGTGTGTGTGTTTCTCAGAGCAGGCAAGAGATTGAGACAGCAAAACAGAGAGGAAACTAGGCCTGCACGATATTGGAAAAATGTGCGATATGCGGTAACATTGCTGAATGTTGCGATGACGATATGTTTTGCGTCAAATAAACATTTACGTTTTTAAATATAGTTTAAGGATTTAAATATTTTAGGATAGTTTTAAGGTCTTTCAGCTTGATCTTCACCGCTAGGCTGTAGCCAGTGCGCACCCTGTGGGAGTGGATATCAAAGGCAGTAGGACTCCATTTGATTTCCCAAACATCTTCATATGTGGAGCGTGGAAACATCTTACAGTAATGTCCAATTTATTGCAGTTAAGCCATGTTTTGCGATATGTATATCATGATATTGTATATTGCGATATCACGATATTTTCGATATACTGTGCAGCCCTAGAGGAAACCAAACAAAAACGGTGAAGAAAAAGAGAAAGCAAGAATAAAAGAAAGTTCAGAAAGAAAGAGAACTCTGTGGGTGTCAACGTGGGTTCCTCCTCTTCTTCTGCTGGCCTGTAATATGGACACAGGGACTGAACATTCCTTCATGTGCTAACGGACGCTTCTGTCCACTGTGCCAGGAGAGGGTGTTTTTCCCCCCTTTCCAGTCAGTCCAGTGGGCATGGAAGGACCAAGAAGGGGAACTGGGGACACATAAGTCACCTGGCTTGCACATGGCTTTGTGTCTGCCTAAATTACTCACACACACACACAGCAAGGATGGAAATTCACACCAGCCACCAGCTGGTAAAACATATAAGTGGCTGGTAATTTTTGGACACAAAAAAAATATTTACTATTGAGTGGCTGGTGAATTTTATCATTTATGTGTCAGTGGCTGGTAAAAAGTTCACATTTTGCAAAGTTAATTTCCACCCCTGTTAGGGCTGCTCAATTAATCGAATTCTAATCGTGATAATCGTTCTAATCGTGATTTCAGGGCCAAACGATCTCAAAACAAATAAAATCGAGGGCAACAATGTTTTTGTTCTAATTATTTTCTACTGTTTGTACTGTACATTAGATATATACATTAGACATTTCTACTGTTTGTACATTAGACATCAAAAGAGACTTACTAATGTTTACGAAGAAAGGTATTAGGGAAAATCCGAAGGTACAAGAATGTTTTTTCGAAATGTTTTTCAATACATTTTCAATAAATGAAGCATGTTACTGAGGAAAACAAAATAATCGTGATTTCAGTTTTGGCCCAAATAATCGTGATTCAGATTTTTTCCATAATCGAGCAGCCTTAACCCCTGTCACACACACACACGCACAAAGTTTCTACAAGAGGTGCCGTGCACCACCTATACCACTTCAAAACCCCGTGCTGACAAGCCTCACAGGGCTCACTAAAGCTCCCACGTTTCCCAGCCTACAGCCTGGTCTACAGCCACCACTGCCTACCGGTGCCAGGGGATGTCCTTCACAGGTTTAAACATAGACGTCCAAATCCAATAGCAAAGCCCATGCCAAAAACAACCGGTGCCCAGCATGGGTTCGGTCACACACACACACACACCTGTCAAAGGTTAAAGCGCCGAGCTTCAGATAACCGTCAGGGATGTTTCATTTGTTAATGAGATGCATCCTAATTACAGACGTCATTCCTTTTACTTCATCCTGGTACAGAGTAGCTACCCCACAAACCCCACTCAGAAATGTGGATGTTAAATGGAGGGGGAAAGAGGTGTGCAGTTAGTTAACAACACCAGTGCTGTGTGTAAAGCTACATCCATGTATATTAGTCATAATCAACCATATGTGTTTTTGCCCATCCTACATGTCACCGGGTTGAACAGCAGCTACTACACACACACACACACACACACACACACACACACACACACACACAAATACGCACACACACCTGCCTCATGTCACGAATGCCCCTGTAATTGACAGTGGCTTGTTTGCCTAGCAATGAGCAATCGACTGTATGTAAACACATGCCTCGTGAGGTGCAGGACCCTTCAAAGCTTAGAGGTTTAACTTGGTACCTGCCTACTCTACTACTTTTGCATCGCTCTGCAGTATGTGTGAATGTACCTTAAAGCAACACCAAGTCGTTTTTTTAACCTTAAAATAGTTTCCAAAATCGTTTCAGTGGTTGACCAACTCGTATCAGAGTGAATGGCACTGTTGAATTCGCTTTGTGTCCCTCCATGAGTTATAACCACACTATACAAGTTTGCAGAAGCCGGTCGCTCTGATCTGTAGTTCAAATGAGACATAAGAAAGACAATTTCCCTTCCAAACTGTAGGGCGACCGAAGATGAAAAGTGCTTCAGTGTTGCTTTAATATAGCCTGGTAAACCCGCCCCTCATACTTCATTTCATTTTGTACAGTGGGTCTGGAGCGGAGGCCGTGAGAAAAGACTTCTTCCTGGAGGTGTGGACTCTGCTGAAGTTTAAAAACAAGTGCCTGTGCCTTTACCCAATCGCTAACGCCTGGTCGCCATGTACACAATTAGCCTGACTACGCACTACAATTCAAATGTAGCACACACAAAGTCAACGTCATGGCTCACGAACACACCCTCTGTTCGCTGACTGGATCGGCGTTGCTCGGTCCGCTTACATGACCCTCAAGAGACTCCGGTCTGGACCCTCTTGTACAAAATGAAATGAAGTACGAGACGCAGGTTTACCAGGCTAGCTTTGATAGGCAGGCGCTCTCACCTGTCGGTAGCTGTAGCCCTGCAGCAGCAGGAAGTAGGGGAAGTCGAAGGGCGGGTGGATGGAGTACTGCGTGCTGTTGTCGTCGCTGCTCTCCGTCTCCTCCTTCTCCGTGCGCAGGCTGCGCGCGTCGACGTCCGCCTCGGGGCTCTCGGGCTGCGCGGGGCTCCCCGGCGGGGTGGCTGGGCTGGGGCTGGCGGGGGCCGAGGTGGAGGAGGAGGCGGAGGAGGACAAGGGGGGCTCCAGGGCGCCCCCCCTGAGGGCTAGCTGGGTGCGGCACGCCTCCTGGCCCATGGCCGACACGTCCATGTCGCTCAGGCTCCGCCACATGGCCGGCCCGTCCGCCTCGCCCTCGCTGCCGTCCACGAACAGGGAGGTGACGCGCGAGCGGCCGCGCTGCAGCTGCCGCACCTGGGCATTGAGGCCTGACACAGACGCACACGGGGACACGGAGACACGGAGGGGGAGGGGTGAGAAGTGAAAGTTATTCTCCATTTTGTCATTATGAACACAAAGCACACCACAGCACACAGTGCACACAGTGAAATTCTCACTCTGCAATTAACCCATCACACGTGGGAGCCGGGTGGCAGTCCGACAGGCGACCCAGGGAGCAGTGTGTGGCGTCAGTACCATGCTAGAGGGTCCCTCAGTCACAGGGGAGGATGGAAGAAAGCGCTGGTCATTCACTAACCCCAGGCACCTGTTGGTGTGGGCAATCGTACCTGTGACCCTTAGGTCCAACGCCTTAACCACTAGCTGGTGTGGGGGGGGGGGAAGGGTGACGTTACAGAACGGTGATGTGACAGAAAACTACAATTAGGAACCATGACTCCCTAAATGTGCCTTGACACTGGAAATTACAATCGATTCAAGTGACCTAATTTAAGCATTTCTCAAAACCCCTTGCTTAGTTCGGTGTCCCTGTAACCAATTTGGCAACACTAGAGTCTTAGCCATTTTAGCTATTTATATCAGTGAGTCAATGATGGGCTTTACAACAACCAGAGCAGTTCCTGATGTCTACAGAGTAAACATAGCAAAGAAAGGTCTTCCCTCCACCTGTGGGTTAATAATTTTCACTTTATAACTTCACCCTCACTACATATTTTAACCTTAAAATAATATAACTATTTACTAATATTATCATAGTAAGACACAGCATTACACTGTAGGGTCAGTGGTCAATATAGAGACGTTGAATGGGCACATACTGTACATTTTAGAGTTAGAGTCCTAACTGGAGGTAAGGAGTAGGGAAATGAGAGCACTAATGAAGGTCATGACATGACACAGTAGACCGCAACCGAGCCAGCCCTTGCAACCAGGGACGACCAGCATACCTGAGAACACCCGACTGAGAACGCGCGTTACCATAGGCACGGCCTTCACAACAATGGCCAGCTGATTGCACGCAAACTGCAGGTGATTAAAGCCACAGCGATCAGGTCAAGCTGGTCAAGACAAGAAAGATAACATACCCCCACACCCACCCCACCCCACCTCACACCCCACCCAGACAGAAAAAGGCCTCCCAGCAGTCGGGGTTCCCACACTCATCACAGTCTAGTGACACAGACAAATGACATTCAAAAGTGCTGTGAGCAACAAAGCAAAACACAGAGGGATAAAAAAGTAGAAAGATGAAAGAGAGGGCACATGAGGGGTGGTGGGGGGATAGAGAGATAGAGAGAGCGACAGAGAGAAATACAGACAGAAAAGGGAGAGAAAGAAAGAGAGACAGAGAGAGAAAGAAAGAAAGAAAGAAAGACAGAAAGAGAGAGAGGAGTGGGGTGGGGTGGGGGGGTTAAGAGGAGGTGACCTTATAACACCTCCTAAAACAAAAAGGTGACAGGCCTGCCAACATGAGCAGAAAAAAAGAAGAAAAAACAAGAAAAAGAGAGGAGGAAATCCTGAGTAAAAGAACTAGCAGTATGAGCTCTCAGTCCCTCTTTATCTCACTGAGCAGGAGTTTACAACTAGCCTGACGCAACCTTCCCTACGTGCACCTCAACTAGGGCCAGCAAGGGAGCCTGGAGTGCCAGGAGGCCACAGGGGTCTCGCGGCCGAGCTGGGAATGTAAGGGGGTGGGGGGGTCACCTTATCAGTGTTGGAAGTGGCCGTCTGTCTTGTTTGGCATTGTTTAAACTGCAATGAGGGCACTCAATTTCCCCCTTAAAATGTTGAGTCACGCACACACTCACACACACACTCACACACACACACACGGGGGATTAGAACTACACTGAGCACCGTGCCAAAGCCAACAGGACCACCACACATTCCCCCGGCCGCAGGAAACACGCACCAGTGGAAAGATAAACAAACTATCGTGGGACACATTAAAGCTTGCGCGCACACACACATGTGCACACACACACACACACACACACTTCTCCAGTCCAGTGGGAAATACCTGACAGGACCGACCAATAAACCGAAATTATGGTGGGGGCCCCTGGCTTCCTTAACAGCCCAATTGTAGGGGACAATGACACAAAAGGGATGAGAAGGTGTCACAATCTACTGTGGGTCCGCCAACCGCGTTCAGGGCCATTGAGTATGAAGCATAGCAGCTGCACAATATGAGGAAAACATGGGCTATGCGATAGTGTTGCTGAATGTTGCAATGACCATGCACATTTAAATATGCAGACAACAACAACATAGCTTGTGAAAACCATGTTTTGCTATGTGTAAATTGTACACATCAATACTGCAATATTTTCTTTACACTGTGCAGCCCCAGTAAGGACTCCTACATGGTTTGATGTACAAGACCAGAGATTCACTCCCTTGCACCACAAACATTTTTTGAGTGTGTTCATGTGCATGTCGCCTGATGGACATACTGACGGAAAACATCAACCACAGATTGAGCAAGGATGTGTGGCTTCTCCAGTAAAGCTATGCTCCTTCAAAACTCAGCACGATATAATCAGTCTGTGTGCAGCTCAGGTGGACAAGTTCAGCACAGGTGGTAGCTCCCTACCTGAGGTTTTATTACTTTAATTCAAAAGGCGAAAATCATATTAAATTGTTTCTTTTCACACAAAGGAAAACATTTCAAGAGTTTGTTTGATTTTGATGATTACAGCTTACAGATAATGAAAAACCCAAACTACAGTATCTAACAAATGTGAGTACATTAGATCAATAGAAAAAAAAAAGACTGTTAACACAGAAATGTCAACCTTTTGAAAAGTTTGCTCACGTTTAGGTAGGCACCCACCTGCGGTGACGTTGTCGGTGTCCCGAGCGCTGCGCTCCTGCACCGTGGACCTCTTCTGGATCTCGAAGCGCCTGGACAGGCCCTGCTTGGGCTTCCAGAGCGCCTGCAGCATGAGCGGACGCTCGTGGTCGCCCACCACTCGGAAGCACTCCGTCTTCCACTGGTGGTCGGCGCCAGTCTGGCCGATCACGTCGCAGAGCACGTAGTCGGCCACGTCCTCCTTCTCTAGGCAGTACCTGCGGGGCAAGAACGAAGCAGAGCAGGGCTGTCAGAGATGGAGACTGTTTGCTTACATGAGGGCCACCGCACCATCTACTAAGCCAAGCCAACAGTAGACTCAGACACACTCTCCCCATGTCGGTGTGCCTGACTGCATTGACTACACACATCTTGACCTTATGTGGACTCAAGATGTAGGAATAACAGGGGATGGACACAATATTTATGCACACATACACCTAAATTGTAGTAAAATACTAAAAGTGATTCCACCTTGCAGCCATGCTTGTGTGCAACAGGAATATTTAGGTGCTCAGTCTTTTAAATTGTAGTGAAATACTAAAAGTGATTCTTTGCAGTCCAGACCTTGCAGTCCAGACCTTGCAGTCATGTTTGGTGCATGTTTGTGCAACAGGAATATTTAGGTGCTCAGTGTTTTAGATCACTTTCACATGTAAAGATCACAGTCTGCCAGTCTTTCCACTGAAACCAGCCAGTTGACCAGTCAACCACCCCAAGGGACCCAAACGACCCCACGGGCCGTGACATTTTTAGAGTGTAACCCAGTACGCGGCTCACCTCTCCAGGGCCTCCTTGACGAGCTCCTTGGCGCTGGAGCGGGTGGTGGCAAGCACGCTCTTGTAGTTAGCGCCCTGGCAGATGTCGCTGCCAAAGATCTTCAGGATGCCTGGGGCCGACATCTGACTGGAGAGCTCTGCGGGGTCATCGCCGGCCGCCGCGGGGGGGTCGCCCCGCTGCCCGGGCCCACCCAGGCTCCTGCTCCCGCCGTCCCGCAGCAGGGGGCTGCGGTTGAAGACGGTGGACAGCCGGTTGTTGTGACGACGGATCTTGCTCTTGGCTGGCTGCCGCACACCTGTGGAGCTCTCCGCCGAACGCGTGGTGCTGTCAGAGGTGTTGGACCTTGGAGAGAGACACAGGCGGGGAGAAAGGGAAGGATGAGGACAGAGAGAGGGGGAGAGGGAGAAAGAGAGGGAGGGAAAGGAAAAAGGAGAGAGAGGGAGAGAGAGAGAGAAAGAGAGACAGAGAGAGAGGGAGAGCAAGAGGGAGAGAGAGAGGGAGAAAGAAAGAGCATGAGAGAGAGTGTGGGTGAGAGAGACAATTAGGATCTAAAAGCTCAGTAGTAGGTCTGCAGTGTTGTGTGTCTGGCTTTTTGCGTCATCTCTGTCAATCTCTCCCTAAAGGCATTCTATCATGGGACAGTAGATGGCACTTTACACATACCTCGACACAAACCCAACAACCCCTTTACGTATAAATTACCATTTGTGACCACAACAGACAGACCTGTTGGGAGTGAAGCCTTTATCGTACATCAACTCACCTTTTTGAAAAACATATTTGAAATGTTTTGCAGAATAACTCTTTTCTGTTCATAGAATTCGGTGTTACTCGAGTAACACATCGAGATTTTCGATGAGAGTGGATTATTCACGCAGAAATTATGACCAGCTAGACCATTTACTACATGCGTATTTTAATGAATTGGAATACTGAGGAAACGTTAATTTCATTATTTCAATTAAAAAAACGAAAAGCATTACATTAATTCTGTTCACTCAAAGGAAAACAATTTAAGAGTTTGTTTTAATGTTGATGATGATTGATGACAGCTATGCAACTGCAGTATCTAAAAAATGAGTACATTAGATCAATTGAAGAAAAGATTAACACAGAAATATCAACCTTCTGAAAAGACTGTTCATGTTTATGCCCTCGGAACTTGGTTAGGTCTGTTTTTTGCATTTCACATTAAGTACACTAACCCCCCCCCCCCCCCCCCCCCCCCCCATTTCACATTAAGTACACTAATGCCCCCCCCCCCCCCCCCCCCCCCGAACATATTTGAATTAATTGAGACCCAGGACTGACACTGCGATGACTGAGGGCTTGCATTTTGAACCCAATCTCTCTTCGCAAAACAACAAAAACTGTACAGCAAAGTGCACACGTTGCTATGTTACTAATCATAACTTACTGTAAGGAGCCATTGCTTGACTTTCTTCCGAGCTTTGCCAGGCGTCTTTTTGGGGAGCGGATCAGCAAACCCACAGGAAAACCGAGGGCTTGCTTGGCGAGGTGGTTATTACTCCGTTCTTCTGAAATCATGTCGATAACTCTGTGTGATGATTTACTGCGTTGTCGTACTTGTTTGATTTGCTTCAAGGCATAAACACTGTCCCTAGTGTAGAAAAAATCCTGTCAGAACGCTTACTACACAGCGTACAAACATTCTGCAGAAGAACCATATCTGTTGACGCAGCTAACGTGATATTCCCATTCGAAAACTGACTGAATTGTTGAGATTTCCAAATTTCGCGGCGTTTTAGTCCTTGAAAATTCCAGTCATCGGTGACAAACAGAGGCAATATAATGCCGAGAGAAAGAAACACATCGCCTGTTGAAACCACAAACTGTTGTAATATCCAGGAACCGAAAGTTTTGTAGTCTGATGACTTCTTCCTCGTGATAGAGCAGAAGTAACGTTGGGCACGTTTTGCGGTTGCCTGGTTTTTCCAAGATTCTTTAGTATTAAGGAAAATCTGAGAGAGTAGCTTATAAAGGTTATCCTGATCTTATTTCAGGAAAGGTGTACGGAATTCACGTCTGACACACTAATTCCACCTGCCCAGGGCCGGCTCCTCCAACGTCAACAGTCGACCTGCTGGTCAGTGCAATGTGGGATGCTTTTGAAAAGTTGCGACTAGCGGGTCGAGCCCCTGACGTCATTCTAGAACGGGAGGAGGCAACTCAGTCATTGGAAAGTTTAGTGTTGTGGGGGCAGTATCGATAATGCTGAACTGTAACTGAATAAAAATTGTTGAGCAGCTTTGTCGAAAGCGAAGTTAGCGGTTCGTAATTAATTTAATGCTTGGGCACATCAATGCCTTTTGTAAATCTCAGTTAGCGAATAGAAGCAGTCCTGACTGTATGACCCCGCAGTATTGAACGCAGACAACTGTTCACTTTCATAGATATAATAGTATACTATCATTTAATGTCACTTTGAACTGTAGAAAATAACTTTCAGAAAAGAACACTCGATGCCTCAACCCTTCCCTCATCTTGGGTACAGGGAGCAGAACTTGAGGAAAGGGAAAGGGTGGGAAAGGATTTCCTTTGCCCGGTGTGAGAAAGTGCACTAGCACGTCGGGAATTGAGGTCTGTGCAGTCTTGTTCATTCCCGAGTAGCCTACTTCAAGTGATCAAAATCTTTGCCAAACTAACCGTACTCCACAATACCGTTTGTTTATGAGCCTTTGCGATTATATTGACCGCTATAGTTGTGCTTGCAGACCTATCCTATGGATAAAGCACTCCCCCTGGCGGGTTGAGTCTGAAGTCTTGTTGAGATACCCAGTTGCTAAAATAACCCATACTAAAATGGATGCCAAAATGTAAGTCTTCCAGATGTGGCTCATGCCTAATTTTGACCCGTTTCATTAGTCAAGCAAGCAATTGAACAAAATGTTCCCTCACGTGTTGCCTTTTAATACTCCTTGATAGCCAATGCAGTTCCACAAGTGCTACAAAAAACAATTTGTGAATGCATCTCATGACATCTAAGGTAAGACCTAAATATGTGAAGCAAAAGAACGTTGCCAGCACCTTATGTGTGGTGCATACTTACTTACACAACAATCAAGTAACCCCCCCCCCAAAAAAACAGTTCAACTCCAAAAAGGACAACAAAGACAGCTCATTTTCTAACATTTTATTTGAGACAAATACATGTTTTAAGATCTGAACAAGAATGAAAAAACAAAACAAAAAGAATTCACTTCTCAAACCTAAAGGGGACTTGAATTGAATGGGGTCTGCCTTACAGAAGGAGAAAGGGGAGGGAGAAAGGAACCTTCTTGCTTTCCATTCCCAACACTGTACAAATGCTTCAAAAACGAGACTTAATGGCAAATGCAGTGACAAGGATATCATTACTTTACAAACTGCAAAAAAACAAAAGATAAAATAAAAGTAGAAACATGCCACGTGTACAGCTTTTATTTGTATCCTGAACGCTGGTAAACAAAGTGTAGACCTTAAAACACACTTCTTCTCTACCTGGTTTTTGTGTATGTTTGTTTTTATTTATAGCAGTAGTTAAGAGGGAAAGGGTATTATTAACAGAAATGATCACTACAGGTCCTGTCAAATGCAGCTGCAAAAAAAGGGGCAACCTCTCTTAAAACAATTTCATTTTTGCCGTGATCGGTTTGTTTTGTTTAATTATAATTTTTAAAATGTTTTCAACAGGCCACTACATCTGTTGTTCACCTTGTTTTAAGCAGCAGAGTTGCGTGTTCTGGTCAGGGAGGTCTTCGGTTCTTGTGTTGTCCTGTCATGGCGATCCAATAGGGGTCCTGACGTGCACAAACGTTCAGAGAGAAAGACAGATTAGTACAGGAGACGCCACACACTCACGTCAAGCCAAAAGACCTGCTCAACAAGCTACGCAACCACAGAACACTTCAAAGTTACAAAAGTTAAAAAGAAATAAATAAAAACGGAAATCCGCTCAAAAGCAACTGTCATTTTTTTTCCCCCTTACAGAGGCTTCATTGTAAAGACACCAGGGCGATCAGCATGAACCATGATCCCAGAGAACAGAGGACATAACTGACTGCATTAGAGAACATGATGGGCACTGCACATCATGAGCTAGTCCGTAAAACCCCTTTTCACTTATGCTTTTACTAGATACTCAAAGGGTGACAAGTAAATAAACAGATAGAATGTGGAACAGATGTGGAAAGAGATGAGGTGATATTGGGAGAGATTGACAGAAGTAAAGACAGAGACAAAGCTAGAGAGAGCTAGAGAGGGAGAAAAAAAGAAAGAGGGATGTAGGTTTGCCATGTTAAAAACACTTGGGGAAAGCACAGGTCTGAGATCAAGGCCTGAGGTTCTAAGGTGGAGGGCGTCAACCTGCAGGTAAGACTAGCCCCAGGTAAGACTAACCCCAGACTAGCCCGTTTAATATCCCCACATCTGCACAATCAGCATGCAGACACCCTTCTCACCAAAGAGCCTCCTCAAAGCTGCACAGTGCTAGGTTTTCTGCTGTGGTGGTTAAGGGTAATTCTGAAACTCTTAATTTTGGCTGAAAGTTTGTTACCTTGTTATACCACAGACGGAAAAAGAGCTATGATTATGAAACTAAACACTATACTTGGATTAAATAGGACTTGGGGCTCAGCCAACATAAAAAAAGCTGCAGCACCTTGCTTTAACAAAGCAGGAAGAGGCACAAGTGTGAGATTTGGGGATATAAATCGGGTTAATTCAAACTTGTTTGCTTGTTTCCAATTGTGTATTTCTGGTCATCAGCCTTCCCATAACACAATATCACAACTGAAGATCTTTACTGTGTCAACAACAAAGTCTAAGTTCTTAAAAAAAAAAAAGAAAAAAAAAAAAAAAAAGAGTAAAACAGAACAGAACAAAAACAGATGTACATCAAGCTTCTGAAAACACGTTCACAGGCAACAGCATTCAGAATAAATATGGATGTGGGTAAAGAAAGGAGTACCTTGGGTGAGTACCTGCACAGTTTGACAGTATCCTTGATTTTTAATTTGGCTTTTTCATGAGAGGGGGGGAAGAGTCGCTCACAACACCAACGCTGTGGTATGAGGTATGGAAGTCAGCTGGCAATATTCATTAGCCCTATACCTTCCATTCCCACAATGCTATCTGGCTTGTCCAGTTTAAGAACACACTGCGTTAAAATGCAAGGCAATGAGGCACAAAAAGACGACACACAAATCCTTTGTCACTGGCAGGAAAGAGAGGCGTAACTGCATTTTCATGAATGAGTGAGTCATTATTTTTTCTTTCTTTTTTTTTTTTTTTACGACTCGTCAGATACACCTTTAAAATACATTATATTTGAGAGTTTGAAAACACTGATATGGGAGAAGGGACTTCAAAAAAATGTTGTGTGCTTATATATGTCTGTGCATGTATAGACACACAATCCATTTTGCAAATGCTTGATATAAATGGGGGTTATGTAACTTATTTAACTACTATTAAACTGTCAGCATTGATGGTTTCTCATTAGCAGGACAGCTTCAGACAGCACAAAGCAATGGCCACAAAAAAAGTAATAATCAAGAGTTATAAATTTCCAAATGAAATTTGGAAGAGAAACTGGTCTAGAGAGACACATGTATGTTATGACCGATACAAAACGAAGTACCTCCGAGCATGTTTCTCAGGGCTACACTGGCTTTTCCCTCTGGCTTTGAGTTTCTGTCTACCTTCTTCCATCTTCAGTGCATACTTACGATGCACTAGCCAAAAAAAAACAGGAAGACAAATCAAAAGACATAACTGAAAGTAAAGAGGGGAGGGGAGGGGAGGTAACTTAGGGGTGGCAGTTGGAAAGGGTTTGGGGGAGTGGGGGAGTGGCCAAGGAGGACCAGAGAGAGAGAGGGAGGGAGGGAGGAAGAGGGTAGAGGGGGAAGGAAAGAGCCAAGCTGGAGGGGGAGTCTGCACTTACCTGGGCCTGATCTGAGGTCCTATCAGATCAGTTTTAATTGGACTGAGTGTCACCTTCAGATTGGACGTCTTCGCGGGTGCCATTGAGCTCGGCTTTGGGGGCGTCTACCTCCATGGACTCGGCCTTGGGGAGCTCGCTGGCCTTGTCGTCACCTGAGGACGCCTTTTTGCTGCTGCGCTTCTCCTCACTGTCCTTGTGGTCTGGGGGAAAGGACAATACACAGATTACTGCTGCTGATGAGGGCATTTCAATTACACTGGGGCTAATGCACTGACACACAGACTCACTGTGTGCTGAAAAACCTCATGGTACAATGAGCATTTAATAAAAGATTCAGTGGCTGAGCACACCGATAGACTAGTCAAGTTTTATTCTCTCCGCTCATAATTTAGGCTTATATGAGAAAAATGCAGACCTTTAAATTAATAATACAACAGAAATGTACAATAGAAATCTCACTTTGGCTACTCAATCTTATAGACAGAGAAGGAACAGGTAAATGTAATGCACCAGAAAAACTGGCTCATGTGATGATGGAGGACAGGAAGTCCACTTCTGATTCAAACCTTTGTCTTTGGAGGATCGGTCCTTGTCCTTGTCCTTGTCCCGGTCCTTGTCTCGGTCCCTCTCGCGCTCCCTGTCCCTCTCCCTGTCCCTGCTGCGGCTGCGGTGCCTGTGGGACTTGCGCTCTGAGCTGCGGGACCTCTTCCTCTCTCGACTGCGCGAGCGCCTCTTCCTGTCAGAGCGCTCCCTGCTTCGCCTCCTCTCTCTGTCGCGACTCCTGGTGACAACACACACACACACACACACGCTTAAATTAAACTACTGAAAGTCACACTTCCCTTGGACAGAGGGGAAGAATAATTGGGCACATACTGTCTACACTGTACTGCATCTCTTTCTCTACTGTCTCTGTCTTGTCTCTGCCGTGTTTTAACAGTTGCGTGTAATACCAGTTGAAACACTGTTTTCTCTCACTATGTACCATGTATATCGCTGAAACGACAAAAAAACCTATTTGACTTGACTGCCTACACTGCTGATGGTGCAAACTACATTATCTGCACAGTCTGTGTTGACAAATTCGTACAGGAGAATTTTCTTTGGTTTGTGCCAACTTGCGCAAATGGACTGCACTGACATGATTACTCAAGCAATATAGAAAGAACTCTTTGATACTTCCACTCACGCCTTCATGTCCTCAATTTGCTGGGTGCGTTCACAGAAGTATGCTACCTTTAGATCAGTTACCAACAAATGCAAAAACATGTCACAGGGCTGCCATTAAAATGCGATTCAAATGCAAATTTTGGAGAACAAAGAAAGACAAACTGTCCCATTTACCATTATTATTACAACTGATTAACAATATCAACACTAACAGCATTATGTTCACACACTAACTTTGTATCAATATACCTGCACCTATTAAAACTTCACAGATCAACAGTTACCATTATGATGATTCACATTTACATTTTTTACATTACATTACACTTAGCAGGCGTTTTTATCCAAAGCGACCTACAAAGGAGGCCATAATTTTTACCTATTAATAATGACCAATATAAACACTAATTAGACTGCTTCTAATATGCTTACACATTTATTTTGGAGTTTCACATATTTGTAGTTCCTGCGGCACCAGCATGCGTGTGTAAGTGTAGCCGTTAGTACCTGCTGCGTTTGCGCTCTCGGTCCTTGCTGCGGGAGCGCTTGCGGTCTCGCGAGCGGCTCCTCCTGCGGTCGGACGCCCGGCTGGAGTGCCTGCTGTTGGAGCTGCTGCGTCGGCTCCGTCGCTCGCGGTCCCTTTCCCGCTCGCGCTCGCGGTCTCTCTCCCGCTCCCGTTCCCGCTCTCTCTCGCGCTCCCTTTCCCTCTCCTTCTCCTTCTCCTTCTCCCGCTCCTTCTCCCGCTGCTCCTCCTCCTCTTTGCGCTTCTTCTCCCGCTCCTCTCGCTCCCGCTCTCGGTTTTCCTGCTCCTTGCGCACTTTGGCGTCCGGCTCGGGTTCCTCGGAACGCCGCCGCAGTTTCTCCTGACAGAGGGAGCAGGGGCACAAGGTTGTTAGTGTGGTCTTTTATACAAAACATTTAGACATTCGGGGTTCCCACTCTTTTTCACTGACAAAATTTCTAAACTTGTCCATGACTTTTTCATGACCTAAAGTGAATTTCCCATGACTTCACGGCACCTTAAGTGTGTAGAATTTAGCATACTTTTAGGGCTAAATATGAAATGTTTTAACATTCAAAATACTGTCAGTGCATTTATTGTTGACTCTAAAGGCATTTTCAATTTCCATGACTTTTCCAGAATTTCCACGACCGTGGGAACCCTGGGCAGTCTTTGTGAGACAAATGCCAACGCAGGGGGATCCGAACCATCACACGACCACACCTGATCCTGCATCATTCACACAGATATGTGCAAAGCACAGGCTTTTGCCAGGGTGGCAACACCATCTCCGCACTGACCTTCAGCTCCTCCACAGTAGACTTGATCTTGGCGTAGCCCATGTGCTGCTTGCCCATCAGGTGGTCGTCCACACGCGACTGAGCGTCCCCGACAATGAGGAAGGCCCCACACACCTCACACACCTCCATCTGCTTCTCCTGAGCCGCAAAGCTCTCAATGGTCTGGGGGGTGGGGGATTGGAGACAGGTCTATCAGATCCAGGGTACATTACATGGTATGGGGTCACAATGAATTCTTAAACAAAACTACAGAACTACAGATCTAATCACAGAGTCTGAAATAATGTGTGCCACTCACAACTCTGGTCCAGTGGGTAAAAATTACACTGCAAATCAATTTGCAACATCTCTCTTAAAAATCAATAGTACATATTTTCCCCATATCAGGCAGCCCTGGTTGACAGCTGCAGAGTGCCACAGTGCATGTACAGGCATGTGTGTGTGTGTGTGAGAGAGAGAGAGAGAAAAAGAAAGAGAGAGAGAGAGAGAGATACAGAGAGAGACAGAGAGAGAGAATGAGTGTGTGTCTGTGTGTGAAAGGGACCAAATGTAAGTGTGAGACAGGAGATATGCATCTGCACGTGCGTGAAAGGGAATGGATGACAGTCTGTGAGCCAGGAGATGTGCATCTGTCTGTCTGAGTGGGTGTGTGCGCGAGAAAGGGCCCAGATCAAAGTGTTTGAGACAATGGATGTTGGCTGCTGTACTGCGTGACTCACTGAGGGGTTGGCGCTGAGCTGCTCCCTCTCGTCCTTCAGCTGCTCCACCAGCTTCATCATGCCCTGCGCCTCCTCCACACGACCCTCCGAGCCCAGCTCCTCGATCTGCACACACACACAACATGCCATCAACACACACCTCACAATAAACACACAGACACTTCATCATGCCTGCGCCTCCTCCACACAGCCTTGTGAGCCCAGCTCCACGATCTGCACACACACACACACACACAACATGCCATCAACACACACCTCACAATAAACACACAGAGACTTCATCATGCCCGCGCCTCCTCCACACAGCCTTGTGAGCCCAGCTCCTCGATCAACACAAACACCTCACACTAAATACACACACACTTCATCATGCCCTACACCTCCTCCACACGGCCCTCTGAGCCCAGCTCCTCAGTCTGCAAACACACACACAAACATCACACACACATACATACATTATGCCGTCAACACACATACCTCACAACACTCACACTCACAAGCACACACACATTACACTGAACACATGCACAGCACACTAAACACACATTACACCAAACACACACATCATGTCAGACGCTCCTACTCATCAGCAGAACTGTCCATTTTAGCTGCTCACCATCACCAACTAAACGCTGGCTGCACTTAATTAAAAAAAAAAGATTTTATCGTTCACAGTGTCTGCTCCAATATATTATTCGTACATTTACTTTTAATGACTTGCCAAATAACATTTGGTTTATCAAAAAAAAAAAAAAAAAACTGAAAATAAGTTTTTCCCCTTCATTTTATCCGAGTATTAATCTATGACAGATGAATCAATTATCAAAATAATGACTACTTGCACCCCTACACATTATATGACACACACACAGCACAGACCCATCATGCCAAACACACACATTAGATGTAGTATATGTATTCAGCTCCACTAGTTCGTAATACTACATATTTTATCAAATTGAGTTTAGACTGGAAATTGACTTCATAACACCTTCTTTTGTCTTGTGACTGTCTCTTGCTTCTTGCTATTAAGAAAGTAGATAAAAGCCACTCACCACCACTATTATATGCACAACATGTCTGATTGGGCAGCATGACAACTTTAAAGGCATTTTTCTTCGTTTCTATGTTTATAGTTACTGCACTTTGCCTTTGTAGGGCAGAATGGGATCCCTAGGCATTGTTGTTCATCTTTAATCTCTGTTCTGTGAATCTGCACTCTTATCTCCAATCTACAACCTTATCTAGCTGGGCATGCCTAAAGCATTTTAATTGCAGATATCAGTCAGGTGTGCTTGAAGCAGGAACAGATGGAAAGTATAAGGGCCAAAGGGCTACAACTGAACACCAGTGAAGTTCCTGCTGATGCAGAAGCGCTAAACTCCTATCCCACTAACCCCAACCCCCCTTCACCACTCAGTCAGCACACTGGCTCACCTGTACGACCAGCTCTTCGATCTTTTCCGTCAGCACCTGGGCCTTCTCTTCATTCTTGGTCGATGGGCCAGGTCCCTGCTAAATAATGAAGCAGTGTCCCCATTATTACTCAACGTACTACTGACACAAGAACAAAGAGTCTCTTCAGAAAAGCAAACACTGGGTTATTAGAAGGCATGCTGTAAATCTCTAGAGAACATCTTAAAGTCATGACATGCAGTATTAGCTGCAACATTATGTTGTGTGCCTTCACACAACGTTGCTAACTACTATAGAATGCTCAGGGTTGGTGTCAAGTTAGTGCCGAGTACTAAGCTGTTAAATACTGTGTAAGTGGAGGAGAATATGGCATGTTTGTTTGGGGTAGGGTGTTTGTGTTGTTCTGACAGGTATTGACTTAAGGTGTGTTTTGATTAGGGGAAATTCCAACAGTAATTCAGAAAGGTTACAGGGAAAGTCGTTGGTATGGTCCTGCCACCCTGTGTCTCCACTACAAAACAAAACGCTTGCTGGACCCCACGTAAACAAAAGAAAAGGTTGTGTTTCAGAGCAGTGAACATGACTGATTGCAGGCTTGTATCTGTGCTGATCTGTGGATTAACTTGGAGAACTACAAAAAGTGTGTGGTTAGTGTTTTATTGAGATTTTCCAGCGGTATTAGCCTATTTATGTATACTTTTTTCATAAGGGTAGATGCCATGAGTGCTGTTAGGACAGTAGGATTAGTAGGCTAAAGTTAGCTAAATAAACATACACTTTAAGAAGTTAATTCATTGTCTGAGGAAACAGTTGTGCGCCATATAGCAAGCAGTTAAATGCTATATCATACAGGTAGGTACTCCGCTGGTTCCTGTAAACGTTGTGGGAGATCGTTTTTTTAGTAACTGCCTGATAATGGAGTCATGTGCCAAATGCAAAAGGTGCGAAAAATTACACGGAAGTTCTGATAGTCGAACCAGCCCTAAGCATGTTCAAGAGGCCCCTGAACAGAAAGAGGGAACTCCCAGTTCTAGTTGTGAATTTGTAGCTTGTTCTGTCATTGTAACATCATTGCCATTTTAAAAACACTGAGTCATTATCTTGTTTTGAGGGCGAGACAAAAGACTGTGTTTTGCAACATTAATGTGAATTTTATCGATTCTTCATCTTTCGCATACTGCTTACTGCCTCCATAATGCAGAGCAAACACTTGACACAAACAGAGATGCAGCAGATGTTTAGCCACATGCATCACTTCACATTTTTTTCAGCATGACACGTTGTTTCTGCTAAAAAGGTTTTATGTTTTGACAACAGATTGCGTTGTGGGTAACTTACTCCGGCATTCTGCTGTGCTTGTGACAGTGCCAGCCTGGCGTGGCCTCTACGAATCCTCCGCTCCACCTCCGCCAGCAAGCTCTGCAGGTAGCGCAGGAAGTCCCGCTCGTACCCCACCTTCATGAACCGCGAGCTCTTCTCATACCTAACACACACAAACACAGACATGGCATGACACTCCATCCTATACTTCAGCTGTGCTTGGAGGTACAAAATCTCTCACACACACACACTACTTACATTTTCCTAAGGTTCTCATCGTGGATCTTTTCACATGGACCTGTGAATCACAGCGCAAATAAATGAGACAGATGTGTCTTTGCTAAGGACATACTTTGTGTATATGTTCGTACTGTGTGTAGCGTCATTCTTTACCTACCCAAATCTGATCGGGTGTTTGTGAATAGCTCGGCAGGACAGAATCCACACAGATAGTACTTGCATACCTGCATGAGAGAGCAATTACATACCCACGTGTTAGGGAGCATAATGACCAGAGAACTACAAAAACGAAAGTTAGCCTTTTCTTCCTGATCCTTTCCTTGTACCAGGATAGGATAGTGATCACCTCCTACCTAAGAATCATAAGACTGAACCTCTGCCACAAGAAGTTGTGCTTATATTCTCAACGAAAGACTACAATTTGCGTCCTTAAACATGGCGAAAGGGTTGTTGCTACTAATAACAATGGCACTAATAAAAAATACATGTCCCTTTTTTATTATTGTTATCGTGGTCATCCCAAATTATTTCCAAAGATTTCTAAGTTACTTTCTTGACGTGTACATTTGTTATGCGAGTGACGGTCAACGCCTATTACGTAACATAACAGGTGAGGGCGACAAGCTTAGCAGCATTAAACACAATGCTAACTTGGCCGACAAACACTAAGTAACTCAGATGCACTGACGGTTTGCTCTGCTGGTCCGAATCCTGGGTTACATTACACTTTTTTACGGCTAGACTTGAGTGAGGCTCGGATTACTTGGGTAATCACGTTGAAGCAGTATGTACAGTCCGCTTCTATCATAAGCTCTCACTGGTATTAGCAGGTGGATGGGAATCATGTCTGACCGACATTGGTAACACCGTCGACGTGCTAAACCCATGGACCCGACTGGTATCAAATGTCGGTAATAAACTGCAGCTGTAATAAAATGAAATCAATCTGGTTGTCTCTGCTGACATAGTCTGACATCAGTATCATCAAATCGTCTCTTCTCTCGTGTCGGGCATAACATGGGCCAGATTTCAGCGAAGGTCGCACAATGGGCGGGAATGGTGGCTACACATGGCAGAGTCTGTTGGACACAAGTTGACTTAGCACTAGTAGTCAACACAGGGTTGCTAGGTCGCCCATTCATTCACTCCATAGCCCAGCTGTAGCGTCAGTTTGCTAACAAACCCCGTTGAAGGAGAAACCCGTTCAGTGACTACAGTGGCAACGTTAACCCGTTCTAGCTAGCTAATCGACCGCAGGTTAATGTTGATAGCAAGCTAGTGTTAGCAGACACACACTTTCCTTTCCAACACGAACATGAACAACTTGAGTCTGGACGCTTGCAGAGTTAAACGCACATTAAAATGCTGGCATAACATTTACAGTCAAATTAATGCTAATCCACATCCTGTACAAGGTTACTATTTCGGGCTCAGCTACAAGCTAGCTAGCTATCATAGCAATGTGGCTGCAAGCCATCAAGGAAAAACACTAGGCTGACGGATGCTGGGCTAAAGCAGTTTGTTGTCTCGTTAATTCTGCTTTCCGTCCGACCTTCAGTAAACTGACCAGTGATAACAGCCATTATTGCAAAACTCTTGCCTACACATTACCACAGAGATGATTCCCGACAACTGCTAACGTTAGCTAACAAGTTTAGTGGCTCACTCACAGTCTCGTGGTCCCAACGGACATTGCTTCGTTTCTCGTCGGGGGCCAAATTTCTGTCCCGGCCCATTAACTCGTCGAGTAACTGGGCTGCAGAAAGCATTTTGCCTGAAGGTTATTCGCTATTCAAGCAAAAGGCTTCTTTAACAGCATTTAACTTCAACACGGTAACTTAGCGCTTCCGACAACAGCAACAAAATGGCAGCTGCTTCTTGAATATTACCCAGCATGCTTCAGGAGCATGATACCATAGATAGAGCTGCTTGGCTGAGTATCCCTGTCTGTCAGTCACTTGGTGGCTTGGGTGACAAATTCTTTTAATTCTTCTAGACTATATTATTCGTCTTCTACTACATAAAAATATCAGAATACTTCAAGTGACACACAGGTCATTCTTGTTGACAAACACACACTGCCTGCTGTTTTTGACATACAAAAGCTTATTTTAATCAATGTGGTATAGGCCTATTGCCTATTCTATGATTCACTGGCAGATTTCAACATGTAGGCTACAGCTCTATAGCTCTAGGATACACATCTATCTTCTGTTTTAATCCATCAAAGCAGATCTCAGAATTCAAGTAAAACTAGTAAACCTCTGTTCCCGTCATTACTATATTCTCTCTGCCAATTCTGTGCTTGGCAATCTCTGATCAGTAACTATGTTAACCTAATTAAAACTGCTTTCAACTTCAGGATTTCAGACTATGTTAAAGTTACAGTGTTTTTGAAAATTGAATTCAGATTGATGAATTGATTGATACATCGATAGGTCCACATTAATACATTTATTAACTAATTTCCCAAGGGAGAATTGCCCAAATCCCAATCTTAAGTTTAATAAACTAAACAATTGGTGCCAAATATGGGTGTGCAGCGATGTAACGGTTATAACTATTTTTTTAACCCACATGATTAATCTGTGTGATTGTGGCCATTGAAATCTGCTCTGTGCCAACTGTACTGTATACATTCTACCAGCAGAGGGAACAGCTTCATGATCCTCCTCCTTGCCACTGCATCATGGATTGTGTGGCTTAGGGTATTCTGCTACCAGGTGTTAGTGATGTGTTGATATTTGATATTTTACAATTACATATGTTGACTTTTGGTGTTTTCCAAAGACTCAATTGTTCTCTTCTTTAAACTCAAACCATTGCTCAAATCATGTATCTGTTAAACAGAAACGAGTCCTGTACTGTTTATTGTTTTAGAGATAACAAAATCCGTTTAAAGTTGGATGGACCATGGGTAGTATTAATTCTGTGGCCTCTAGGTAGTTATATCAAGGAATGTTCTGGGCCAGACCTGTTAACTCCTGCCCTGTTTGAGGTAGTTGTGGTTGTTGTAGTTTTTGTTGTGTTGCTAAATGACCAACTGTGTGCAAAAATCTTGTTTTGTTACTGTTTTGTTCTCTCTGGTATTGTAAAGTGTGACATCTGCATGGGCCCTGTATGGTAATTCTTCCGTCTCGGGCAGTTTCAGGATGCTTTTAGGACTCTCTCCAGGGAGTTCCTATACTGGACTGGAGAGTGCCTCCTTTTGTTTTATCTTTCTCTGCAAATTATGCAGGAGTCACAGCCTGGCTGACCCCTGTAAAACCCTTTTAGCAGTGGATCATCTGGTAAATGTAGAAAAGGAACTGCTTCATTGCTGTGCTGTTCAGGTCCTTTGTGTTTGTGAGTCATGTGTATTTGATCCTCGTGGTTCGCAGTGTGGTATGTAGTCCTCCCCATTGTCCCTGCTTGGCAACATTTCTACAGGGGGTTTAGCGTGAAACAGAATCCATCTATTCTAGATGAGCAGTGCCAAATTGAAGAATGTAGTCCTATTTCTTAACCTTTCCCCAGCAGAAATCGTTTTATTAGCACTCAAATGGTTTCATCTCAGCTACACTCAGTGGCAGTCTGGCTGTCGGAGGGCTAGTTTTAAGTGGTGTGGCAACAGGAAGGTGGTGGAAGATGGCACCGGAGCTTTGCCCTGGGCAGAGGAATAAAGGCAGGGAGGGGGAGATAGGAGCAGCTGTGAGGGCAGGCTAGGCGGGGGGTGGGGGTTATTGGAAGGAATGGGGCATGAAGGGGGGGGGGCACCCTGTGCTCTGTGCTCTCTCTCAAGCTGGCACGTTGCTCTGGTTCTGTGGGCAGTAGCATGGCATGCTTCTGCCACCTGCTGGCACCTTCGATAATCCTATTTTTGCAGTGGTCATGCCTCAGAGCTCTTCATGTGTGTACCTAAAAATGTGTGTGTGTGTGTGTGTGTGTGTTTTCAGTGAGCAGTGGCCTTGTTTGAAAAGCAGTCCGCATACATCCTAGCATTTTGCTTAGCAGCACACTCAGGCGGAGGCAAAGCAGTTACACACCAGCGAGAGCAAATGGCAGTGTTCACCAAAACAAAAGCGTGAAATTGGCCCTGTCCTGTTTAAATGAGCTCTATTCTGTCCACAGCTGATTAAGCAAACCTTTCGCCCACTTCAAAAATGAGCAATTTCACTGAATCATAAGAAAATATCTCAACCAGGATTAAGTGTTATCTAGGGCTTCTGTGGCAACAGGGAACCATATAATCGGAAGACTCTAAAAATGTCTTTACCCCAAATGATGTGGATCCTCATCATCCCTTATTAAAAATGTTGCTAAATTTACTCCCTTACTGGTGTCAGCACATCAGAATATGACGCCCCTGACTATAACTATGTGGGTGTGGGGCCTTTTGGGTTTTTTTTGGCAAGAGAGTCACAGTGACCTCCGTATAGGACTGTCGGTGGCGTAGCCAGCCTGGAGAGGAGATGTCAGACCAGGATAGCCAAGCCATGCTATGCCCATGGTCGTGTCACCACCCAACACCCAGTAGGGTCAGTGTCGACTAGCCAAAGCCAAAGCCAAAGCCATATGGTCACAGGCGAGAAAAGACCTCCAGCATGAAGGTTTCCATTGCAATGCAGTGACGTCAGTCTACATGTTTCATCATTACAGATCCATAGCAGGTCAGTGATGCACCCATGCTGAAGCAATTATTCAGTACCCCTGTTACATATCATGGTAAGCATGTAACATGACAACAAGTGGTGCAAGTGCCTATCAATAAGTAATCCAGGGATTATGGTACTTCCAGTCCAGAACCACACATAAACATAGGGCAGTCATTAGACTTTCAGCCAAAGGTCACAGGTTGAATTCCCCAAACTGATAGGTGTGTGGGGGGAGCAAATGACCAGCGCTCTCCTCCATCCTACACGATGACTGAGGTGCACTGAACATGGTACAGTCCCCAAACACTGCTCCCCGGGCGCTATTGTCATTGTTTCCCCCTGCTCACACGTGTGATGGGTTAAATGCAGAGTTTACATTTCGTTGTGTACACTGTGTGCTGTGGTGTGCTGTATTATTACAATGAGAAATGGGACCGACTTTCACTTTTCACTTTTTTCACAAGAGTCCACACAGACATCCCTACAGCTCTCTGGCAGCACGGTGCAAGGACGCATGAGCACACGTGCTGCAGCGTGCAGGCTATTCTCAGCTGCCTGGAAGGCCACGTCTCCACTGTGCTGCTCCATCTCGGTGCCTATTGTGTCTCGGCGAAGGCATATGGCATGGAGCACAATGGTACAGCACATGCTGGGGAGGAGGAGGAGGGTTTGGGGGCACGATGTCAGGGGGCGCGGTGCGAATGGCATCACTCTCACGTGTACCTCCTCAGTCGTCAGCGTTCCACCCCCCCCCCCCCCGCTGTCAGACGGCACGGGCGCTCAAGACCGCTGGGCTTCAGCAGAGCAGCTCTCTCTGTCTCTGTCTCTCTCAGACAGGCGGCCATTGTTCCCTGGGGGGCTTCGCTCATCCCCTTAGCTCATCAGCACAAGGTTGAGAGGTACCAGACAGAGCTCTGTGGGCACTGGAAGAAGCAAGGCGGGAGTACCCTGCACTGCACTTTGGAATTTGCATTACCAGAGCTGTCTCTCTCTCTCTCCTCTCTCTCTCTCGCACTCTTTTTTTATAGGTCTCCTTGTTTTTCTCTCTCCTTCTCTAACACTGTATCTCTCTCTCTCTCTCTCTCTCTCTTTCTCCCTATTTATTTATTTGTTTTTTTTTCTCTTCATGTGTCTATCTTACTCTCTGTCCACCCACCTCTGTGATTCTTCACAAGGAGCCCCTCTCTGCATCTTCTTTTCAGGCTGTACTGAAAGTCAGAGAGAGGGAGGGAGGGAGGGAGAGAGAGAGAGAGAGAGAGAGAGAGGGAGAGAGGGCTTGTGAACCTGGAGATGATAAGATGCCATTAATATTCTGTCTGAAGAGTCGCCGGAATTCACAAGCCTGAGAATAGATGATTATAAATTGACAGAACCTGTAGAGCGAGAAACACATCAGCCTCAGAGTCAGACACACACACACACACACACACACACACGCACACACACACTAACTCACTCACTCACTCACTCACTCACTCACTCACTCACTCACTCACTCACTCACTCACTCACTCTCTGCCACTCTCAGCCATGGAATCACATCTATCAGGCGTGGGCCCGACGCATAACTCAATGATGTGAGCGATCGCCGATAATACAGCTGAAACTGTCCAAGGTCAGACAGCGGGAAGAGTGCGGCCAACTGGGTTATTAGCTTAGCATCCTACCCACTGCCAGCCGCACACGTGTCTGTGATGTGCTGGTGTGCGCTCACTCCACGTGAAGTGTCTAGTGTATTAATGCAAGTGCTCTGGCCTTGGTGTGGGCAGCTGTGAACTCCAGTGCGTGCGGCACAAATGTCGATCGGCAGATGTTCAACCTCACCGCATTTGATAGTAAGACTGCACTTTTTTCCCCTTTTCCTCCATCTCTCTCTCTCTCTCTCTCTCTCTCTCTCTCTCTCTTTGCCTCATGCTCTCTATCTCTCTATCTATCTGTCTCTATTTTATGCAACCTTGGTTAACTGTTTCCTGCAGCAGAGTGGGAACACTCGGCACCCACAGATCAATGGGATGGCATGTTGGGAGAGAGAGAGAGAGACGGACACTCACTCTGGTTATGAACACATATCCCCAGTGTGGCTGTGTTGCGTAATCCAGTGAGTGAGTTTCCTTTGTTCCCAGCAACACATCGTGTACTGGGTGGGGTGTTTCTGTTTTGCCACACCGTGGAGAAACAATGTGGAGTTATTTCACTTCTTCAGACGCCCTGTGGAAAGCAGACTGTTTGGGGTGGGGGGGATTCTTAGGAGTCCGTAATTGTTCTTCATCACTTGCATTGTCAAGGGAAGAGCATTCTGGGTGAGCCCTGAACTTGAGAGGCGGACAATACAATCCTATCTCAGAAGGGCTCTGGATGCCTGCCATGCAACCTCTCTGCAACAGTCCACACCTCATCAGCCATTTCACACAGGCAGGCGCGCTGCTGTCTGCCACAGG
Organism: Coilia nasus; assembly: GCA_027475355.1. NCBI lineage: Eukaryota > Metazoa > Chordata > Actinopteri > Clupeiformes > Engraulidae > Coilia > Coilia nasus. The sequence continues at coordinate 13,281,271 of CM050216.1, read as the reverse complement.
TCCGTTCTGGGCACGCCGATACCGACACCGATCTCCCCTGTGGTGGACCCCTCTTGCTGCGCAAACGCTCATTATCACCAGAGCAATTACGTAACGCCATCGGCCTTTATCACATCCCTTGCTGAGTGACTATAGGTGGACAGTGACAAAAAAAAAAACCCCAAAACAAACAAAAAACAAACACAAGTGGTGGGAATGAACTGGAAGCTGTTGTCATCCAGACCAGGAGCTGTGCGTGAGAAGGTGGGTGTGCAGAGATACACAGAGATGCAGGTGATGGGACAACAAGGATGGGGCAGACGTTATCTAATAAGGACCCCATGATGTTTGTGGTGTTTGTTAAAAATCACTACTGTAAATAAAGGAAGTAAGTAGTCGAGGAACCATTTAAGAGGAGAGAGAGGTTGGATGTTAGCCTAAGTTTGCAGGGGTGGATGATGAAGAGAGAAGGAAGAGCACTGGCTGATATTGTATCTGTTGACCTTTGACCCTGTGCAGTCAAAGCTGTGCTGACAGGTTACCAACACAGATGCAAGTCCTTGCGCAAAGTCAGCCCTGAGGGAGAAGCAGCAGTTTTAATTCATCAGTACTTTAAATGGAGGTCTGCTTCTGCTCCCTCAGCAGTCTGTAGTCATGATGATGGATCACCTCAGCTCTCTCTCTCTCTCTCTCACTTTCTCTCTTTTACACACACACACACATGCACACATACAACCCGAGTGAATGACGAGAACCACTCAGTAGTGGGATCACATGTCCTGTAAGTCTGACATTAGTGCACACATCTGACACATCTAGATGCCTTAGTCCGAGTTCTTCAGCTGCCACAGACAGATGTTTGTGCAGGCTCCCTACAAATACACATGGCAGAATATCAAAGCATAGGGGACCTCAGGGAAGGAAAGAGAAAAGAGTTGGTACTACTGGAGTCAGCTGTTCAATCTTCAATGTTTTCCAAGTAGTCCCAATTTAACTCCCGAGAACAACCTCTTGCAAATAAAAGCCCAAATTCAGTTCCCAGTCTCACTGCCATGGAACAAGTAGAAAAGAATGATTGTGGTCTCCTCCTTTGCTCTCCTGCATTCTCTCTCTCTGTCTTTCTGTCTCTCTCTCTCTCTCTCTCTCTCTCTCTCTCTCTCTCTCTCTCTCTGAAGAGCTGAGGCAGTAGGAATGAAGTCACATCTTCCTTGTGACACTCTCCCTCAATGTGATCTATGTATATTCACAAGCTCTGCATCTCTGTTAGTTTAACTGTGCTCTTTATTAGACTTCATCACTACTATATGTAATCTCCACCACAGCGGGGAAGCACAATGAACAGATGGGCAAAATGTACTCGCGTGTCAGCGCAGAAGCTTCAAAATCACCCGTTTATTAAAATCCTTAAAAAGAATGACGTGCCTCCTAACTTAATCGATGACTTCTGTTTGAGAGGCTCTCTGCACAAGCAATGAGTTCATTTGTTGGCATGGTCGCCATAATTACTAGTGAATTAAGCTGCAAAGAGCTTGCATGTGTCTGATGTGTTTTGCTGGAAACTACTTACCAGTCATTAGTCATTTATTTGTTACTCTGAAACTCGACTATTCAACAAATGTCTCCTGTTGTTTCTGCTTAATGTGAATGGAGGGTGAATGGGTTTGTGCTCGACACACACACACACACACACACACACACACACACACACACACACACACACACACACACACACAGCCTGAGTGGATGATGAGAATCACCCAGTACTGTGCTCACACGTAAGTCCCCTCAGGCATTAGTGCACATCTGACACATCTACATCTCTCTCTTTTGCTCTCCTTCATTCTCTCTCTTGATCTATCTGCCTCTCTGTCGCTCTCTCGCTCTCTCTCTCTCTCTCCACCACCAGTCATTAGCCATTAGCCATTCATTTGTTACTCTTACTCGACTTTTCGATGAATGTCTCTTGTGCTTAATGTGAATGGAGGGCGAATGTGTTTGTGTTCCACACAGAGGCAGTTGATGTGATGGAGTCTGTAGGCCTGTTTACCAGAAGATGCTGCACTGTGCCTGTGCACTTGGCATCCCCATGGGAGATTAACACGCGCTTTCTGGAAAGGACCTGGGGAACTCATTATGTAGACCTCTTGGGAATTAATCAAACAAAAGACAAGCTTCAAATGTGGAGTGATGATAAGCCATCAGCACTTTATTGACAGGTATTCACAAAACTCATGCATTTTACAGATATGTTCCACCACATGATTTGCAAGGGGTTCCCTTGAAGTTTTCATAGATGAATATATATTTTAATATTCAAAGACATCACACAAACTACTCTACATTTTGACTGTGGGTGTTAACAGATGGAATGTAAATGCACAGACACAAATGCCATACTGTTCATAATTGAAAAATTGACAAATGTAAAATTACATTCTAATTTAAGTTAGTCTATAAATCTCATTGTATGCAGTTTATGTAAGACCATAGTCCACAAAATAACCAATGGTGAGTTTTCCAGTTTTCAGTTTTGGAATGGCTGGGCCCTCAACACTGTACCTAGTCCTAGATACAAATAGCCTATGTGCTGTAGGCATGTGACCTTATCCTAGAGTCTTGGTCCAATCCATAAGAAAGACTATGTTATTTAGTATTCAATTATGTTGGAGGCCCTAATTCACACAATGTCATTCTATTGCATCAGCATCCCATTGGTTCATAATTTATTTAGAAATGCACCAATCTCGTCACCAATACCCGACATAACCGTGACTGTAATGGATTTGCGTGCAGTCATTTAATAGGCTTTATCCCATCTCATTCTTCCCTGCTCATCGCTTGCCTGTAGTGTATGTAGTTTTGGATGATGCCGCAGCGTCCAGCAGCTATGGAGAAACTGTCCTGTTCGGTTAACACGAGGCAAATCCTGTTACGGACTGAATACAAATTCTTCACGGTGACGTAGGTCCTGCGTCGGAGGGAGGGGAGAGAACGGGTCGAAGATGAATCATAGTTTACCAATTTATCTTCAGGCTACCCTATTGAGTGTCCCATAGAAAGTGTGTCGACTTTGAAGAGCAAATTTAAAAGAACCGTATGTATTTTTATAAGTCTTAGTCGAAACAAAATGATTGCGCTGGATGTGATCCCTTTTCAATTTAGCCCATGCCCATACGCACATCCTTTTTGGAACTGGACAAGCCGGGTCCGTTCATTACGCATGCTATTAATGGAGCACACGATGCCACTAATAATCCTAGTCTTAAAAATTTGCAATCATAGAGGTGTCACCTAAAACATTATAGGCTACTACAGGACTTTATCATTGCATTATTTCATATAAATCATTGTTTAAATTTTAAGATGATAAGTGCAAGCAGGCACATGTTAATCCACATACAAGCATTGCATACTGGGAACTGCCAACTTACATAAAAAAAATCCCTATCCGGTCCCAACGTAGGAAGTTTTTTTTCTTTTATCTTTACAATGGGGGTTGATGATCAGACGTTCTGTTTGCAGCTCTTGTGAAAAGTATTGATGTAGAGGGCAGGCACTGTTCGGGTTTTTATCATTTTCGTTTATAAGATAAAGAGCAGTCATCAGTCTTGCAAGCATTGTTTGCCTAGGCTACCCATTCATTTCTGTTTTATAAGACCATTTACTGGACAATGTAAATGCTCCCCTTGGATTTAGATGATGTGTTTTTACTCAAAGTTTGGCAGTTGCTTTTGGAGCAGATTGGAGTTCTATGTTACTTTCTCAACGCAGCAACCGATTGTGCTTTGGCTGCAGATTATTTCTCTAAAAAGATGTATTTTTTGAGAAGACATGTTGCACTTTATGGCAGCCTCCTGTTATTATTCTGATTGACCTAATAAAAAATAAGCTTAAAATGATATTTATTTGCACTGACAAAATACGCTTCTGGTTAATATTAGAATGTTTGAAATAAGGCTGCAACACAGTGTTCATGCGATGCGTCCCGCATCTTGCAGATTTCTTTTGCGCAGAGGCACAACAGGAAAATCTGTATAGAGACAGTGGACCCCTCCCCGACAGACTGGTTGCTTTGGTGCTCTCTCGGTCGGACCTCCAATTGGCTAGCTGGCGCGATGGGCTGGGGCTCAACCTCCCCTCTCGCTGTCATTAGTGGCATCCAGAAACAAGAGACAATAGGGCAACAGCAATAATCCTGACAGAGGCAGTGAAACGACAGCACCTAGCAAGGTGACACTGCTACTCCGTGCATTAATTGATCAGCATTTCAACGCGGAGAAATAAACAGCATATGCACTCGAAGGCAGGGAGCGGATATCCATCGCACAGTGACTGAGCGACTTTCTTGGAAACGGAGTGACTGCAATATGTCCCGCATGTCATAATCGACTTGAAAGGTGAGTATTTGCAGCGGATTGATACTGGATTTATTAGCCTATGAGGCTAAATGTTATTTGTGTGTGTTCAGTGTGCGGTGTTGTAGCCTGCAATTATTTGTCACAACAGATAGGCTATTGTTGTGTGAAACAAGAAAGAATGCATTTATCTCCTTAAGCAGTGGACGAATTTGCGGTTTGACTAAACAACGTCTGTTTTCCTTCAAGTAATTAAGGCAAATAGTATGTGTCATTAAGTTTGTTAAGTTATAGTGATATGTTGGTATTTTATATGATTCTTGCATGGTTGTAGTATCGGGATCCTAATCCTTTTTGGTTTAAACCAGCATTACAGGGGTATGCGCACGACAACACAGACGGTCTGTTGCCACCAGGAGAGAATGATGTTCGATTTATACTGTTGTCACAGTGTCACAGAAGAGATGATTTTTTCAGAGACGTGAGAGGGTTGGATGTGAAACTAGGTTGTATCTGTTTTTATGGTTGTATATGACTGTCTCGATAAACTGAAGACATCTTTCTAGCCCCCCCCCCCCCCCCCCCCCCCCTCTCTCTCTTTCACTCACTCACACACACACACACACACACACACATACACACACACACACACACACACACACACTTCCATGCACAGACACACATTTGCACGAATGCACAATCACATACTGGCACACACACAGAAAAGGCACTCATAGTGTATGTACGGAAGAGTAGCACTGTTACAGAATGGGTATTGATGCATATTTGTACGCTTGTAATGTCTCACACGGAAACTGTATTTTGAGTACGTCATGTGTGAAATGGCTAATGTTTGAGGCCTCACTTTTTACTACCCTCACTTCAGCCGCTCCCACTCTTTTTCTCTTTCTCTCTCTCTATGTTTCTCTCTCTCTCTCGCTCTCTCTCTCTCTCTCCCTCTCTCGCGCTCTGTCTCTCTCTCTACCGTCTTTCCCTGTCTGGCCCAATTGGCCATTCCTCCGGACCCTGCCCCATGGCCTTCCACTATCAGCCCTGATGAACAGCCATCTCTGTGTTGCGTTTGCTGAAAGGGAGAGAGAGAGAGAGAGGGAGAGAGAGAGGGAGAGGCCACGGTCAGCTGGCCAAGAGCCTCTCATCTGATCGCTCTCCAAAGCCTGTACACACACAATGGCAGTGCTGGCAAACGTGAACACAGCTACTGGCCAGTTTCCTTTGATGAACTTCAACCTTATGAGAGTATTCTGTGAGAATGTAAAGTGAAGAGAGAGGAAGAGAGAGAGATAGAGAGAGAGAGAGAGAGAGAGAGAGACTTAGGGAGACTTAGGGAGAAGGGATAAAGAGGGAAAGAGGCTGACAGAAATGGGGAGTGCTTGAGACAGAAACAGATAAGACATAGGGACTCACTGTGAGACAAATACTGAGAAAACAACAGGCTGGGCAGACTGTGTGTTAAGAGAGACCAGCAGACCTCGGCAGAAGAAGACAGCGCGAGTCAGGGTGCTCTCTGCTCAAACCAAGCACAGACCAGCACGGCAACACAGTAGTGGAGACACAAACAGGGCTGACTGGACTCACCCCGAGACAGACACGGCATGACTCACATCACTGGCTGTGGCAGACAAGTGACTGGCTGACCGGGCCGAAATTTGGCCCTCTTTTGGCCCAGGTCCAGCCCAGACCGGGCAAAAAATTTACTCCACTCCTCTGCTGTCTGGGTGAGCCAGAGCCTGGCTCAAGCATCACGGTGTGGATGGCAGCACAGCATTTTGGTTTTTTTTTTGCTGAAATTTGATTAGTCACAGTGACCCACACCTCCAGCAGCGGCAAGGAGCATCTTGCATCTTGGAGAACAACCTGGTGGGCTGACACAGTGGGCACGCAACAACACACCACACGTCCAACTCACATCCAGTCTTAAAATCCAAGGGATATAACAGGCTCACAATTGCGTCTTTTTTAAAGACGTTATGACCCAAAAGATCTTCTCCCATCTGTCACCAGTGGCTGTGAAGGAGAGGGAACCCACTTTTATTTTAGGTTAATGACAAGGCTACATTGTTTCACTCTTCATTTCACAGCTGAGCTGTTAAAGTGGACTTTAGCTCCCCGGCTCTATTTTCCTATGCAGGAGAACAGAGCAATGAGTGAGGAGAAAAAGAGAGCAGGTTGTATGTCAACCGCTCACTCCTTTTTTTATAGCTACAGAGAAAAGAAAAGACTGCAAAAAAAGGCAGCGAAAACCATAGAGTAGAACTCATCCCAGCACAGTACACCCACACACACACGCTTGGCTCTGTTCGTCTGTTCATTTGGGCTAAGAGCCTGCAGGTGCTCTCTCGCTCTCTCTCGCTCGTGCGATTCAAGGGCACGGAGCGGGTTTCGCGAAGATGGATGTTTTGCACTGAAGTCATAGAGTGCTGTTGCGTGGGTTTAGTGTGTGATTTGACCACACCGCTATGCTGGCTATTTGTTGTTCTTGCCCACATGGCAAAGTGTGTTCATTACAGTGATTTGTTGCCAATGTCAACGCGCAGATTTATGTTGGTTGCGCTTCATCAGACAGAGTTGACTGGACGAATTGGTTGCCAGGGAATTCTGTCTTGTCCATGTTTTTTTTTAAAAATGTAACAGGTTCCTTCCGGTCTTAGACGAATGACTTGTTCAACATCCAGCCACCATCTCTGTGTGTGTTTGTGTGTATATAAATGTCTGTGTGCATGTGTATGAACAGGATGTGTGTCTTTGTGCATGAACGTGTGTCTGTGTGCATGCACATGTGTGTGTGTGTGTGTGTGTGTGTGTCTGTGTGCATGCACATGTGTGTGTGTGTGTGTGTGTGTGTGTGTGTGTGTGTGTGTGTGTCTGTGTGTGTGTGTGTGTGTGTCTGTGTGCATGCGTGTGTATGTGTGTGCATGTGTTTGTGTGCATCTGTGTGTGTGTCTGTGCATGTGTGTGTGTGTGTGAATGCAGGTGTATATGTGAGTGCTTGTGTGTATGTCTTCATGTGTTCATGTGTTCATGTGTGTGTGTCTGAGGTTGTGCTTGTGCATGTGTATTTGTGTGTGTGGATATGTGTGTGTGTGTGTGTGTGTGTGTGTGTGTGTGTGTGTGTACCTATCTGTGTGTATGTACACCCATGTGGGAGGCCAGGGTTGTGTGTCTTTTTTACCGCACTTCTAGATCTCATCTCACTCTCCTGAGCCCAATCAGATACACTCTGTCAGTAGCACAAAACATTGTAAGTTGCAGCTCAACAGTGTTTCGGTAGCCCTAGTGTGCTGTGCCAGGGAACTGCTTGTGCTTGTGCAGAAGCATCCTGAGGAGCTTTTGGGCGGTCTGTGGCAAGCCTCCATCTGCACCACTCTGGGCTCTCCGTGGCTGACAAAAGTAGCTTCATGCAACACAAACAACAAAACAAAACGCTGAACACTCCCTCCCAGGACAATAAAGCCAGAGAGGCAATTGGGATAAACAGACATGTGTGATAAGCTGCTCGCTCGTTGCACTCCCACAGATCCCCCTGGGGACAGTGGCGATAATAATCCACGGAAAAAAAAGAGGCAAACGAATGAACGAACGAACGAGTGAGCGTCTGCTTGCTTGCTTGCTTGCTTGCTTGCACGGGCTGCGTCAGCGGTGCAGCAGCAGGAGCAGCGGCGGAGGAGAATCTGTGTCTAATTATTGCGCCTGGGGGCTGTGCGACCAACTCACGGTCCTTTCATGTGTCGGCCCGTTTTTGATGTGACGGTCGGCGATGGTGCGTTAATTTGTGTGTGCGGGAATGCGTGTGTGAAGATCTTGGTTTTGCTCGATCCTCTCACTTGTTGTTTAATTGACCTTACCGGATAGAAGCATGAGGGGAACAGTGTTCTTTTTTACAGTGTGGCATGGATGGACGTGAGAACAACACACATACACACACACACACACCCATGCAAACACACAAACACACACACACACATGCACGCACGGACACAGACACAAACACACACACACTTGGACATGTGCACACACACATATACATACACACACACACTCAATATGCAAGCTAACTGCCTCATCCTTCCCCATGACACTCTTACACTATTTCTCTCTCTCTTGCTTCCTTTCTCCTTTCGGGCACACACATCCTCCAAGGTGCCCATGATATGAATACTGCCCAACTCAAACATGCTCAGTCAGTTATGGACCCTCACAGACGGTGGGTATGGGCCGGATGTACCATGCATCCTGTCTTGTTTAAACGAGAACTGGCAATACATCAACGCTATCAGAGGTGTGAAGTCTATTCTGCTCTGTCTCCTGAGAGCACAGAATGCAAACGAGTTCTTGTTCTCACTTGCAGATGGCAGCTGACTCCCAAACGTATTCAGTTTTGCCAGATCCATGCCAGATCTGCACCTAACCTGAGCCAGATCTGTTGTGGAGTTAGACAGAACTACAGTGGGTTCTTGTGTTATTGCTAAGATCTTATCTTTTCGCAGATGGGGTTATCTAAATTGCCCTTTAAATGCTGTACAATGCCCATGTAATCCTCCTGCATTGGTTACAAATAAGTTAATGAAGTTATAAACTTAAACAAGAGCCATGCATTCATCAGACATGCACATCACAAATGATAAAAGTGGTACTGCACTATTAATACTGCAGAATGAAATGTCCAAAACGATTCCTAAGTCTCCTTTGACTTCCCTCAGCTATGCTTCGCCACCAGATTTGCCCAAAGAGCATCTGAGAACAAGTCACACTTTCAGCTCCCCTGCGGCGCTACTTCCGTGGAGCATGAGGCTGCGCTGCCACCATGCCGGGCGTCTGTGTAGCTCAGCATTGCTCGCTCAGCTGGGCACATTCATAGCACTTTATTGACTGACTTACGGGAGGCCAAATGTTAATTGGAGTTACATAAGTGCCAAAAAAGTTGGCGCGGCACACTGTGATCGGGTCTGTGTGGGCAAGAGCAGAGAGTGGAATAAAAGAGAGAGCGACGGAGGCCCGGCTGCGTTTGTCATGCTAAAACTTGGATTTGCTGATCCCCCCCCCCCCCCACCCCTCCTTTTAAAAATCTCTCCCTTGTAGTTTTTCAAACGGTTCTTTGGTCGTGTGTTCTTCATTGCTGCGGCACTTTTTCGGTTGGGAAGCGACACGCTTGTGATCTTTGCACTTGAAAGGGGTTCTGCCAAGCAGGAAGTGGAGCAGGATGCAAAATGTTACATAACATTTTTTTTTCCCTTTTTCTTTTGGCCCAGATAATTCCAGTCATTGTCACTTTGATGTTTGTGATAAGAGGGGCTATGTGTGTATCAGTGTGTGTTTGTGTGTGTGTGTGTGTGTGTGTGTGTGTGTGTGTTAGAGAACAAGAAAAAGCTGTACTTTGAAACCACAGGGGGGAAAACAGAAAGAAAATAATAAAAAATAACTGAATTTCTTTTATCCATACTTTATTTCCTTCTCTCTCTCTGCCTCAGTGACCGCATCCTCCAGATCGCCCACCTCGGTTCTCCACCTCTCCCTCTCCCCCCTCCGCAAGCATGACCTCGTCCTCCTCGCCCCGCGTCTCCCGCGCCTCCACCGACATCCTGGAGGAGCTGCAGCTCATCGCCGCCCAGAACATGGAGAAGCTGGAGATCAACCGCTACTACGAGGTCATCCGGGAACTGGGCAAGGGCACCTACGGGAAGGTGGACCTCGTCGTCCACAAAATCAGAGGTGAGTGTGAGTGTGTGTGTGTGTGTGTGTGTGTGTGTGTGTGTGTGTGTGTGTGTGTGTGTGTGTGTGTGTGTGTGTGTGTGTGTGTGTGTGTGTGTGGTGCCCAACAGATTAGAAGCAGGGGCGACAGGAGGAACCTGCCTATTCTCAGCTGTTCCTTTGCCAGAGATGCACCAATGAAAACCAATGAAAAACCAACGCTATGGATATGTCATCGGAATCAGTAGTCTGAAAGGTTGTAGCTCTGTCCGATAGTACACAGAGGCCGTTGATTCCACCTCTCAGAACTTCCTGTCTATGGGACCGTAGCCAGAACAAGCTCTGTCTACTACCTTGGTGCAACAGCCAGGCCGTGAAACCACTACATAAGTGCAGTCCATTTCCCAAGCAATGGAATTTCTCTCTGTGAAGATCTCTCTGTGAACACAGTGGGCTGAAATAATGTTGAGTGTAAAGGACAAGAGCCAATTTAGATCAGGCTGTCATATTCTGAACGTAGATTATTTACTTCCAAATGCATTGTATTTGGCATCTGTAACTTATTGTGAGCTGATACGCTTTGATCCTTTATTTTTCCACTCCCAACTGCTCTGGAAGAGCCTAGTGATGGGGACGTATGGGGAATTTGTCATGCACTTTGGGAATGCTGGATGTGTCCGAGGTTTCGGATATGCGCAGATTACTGAATTCGCATCTGTAAGATCCTGGGGATCCACTAGGGTGCTGTGGATGTGCAAACTAATTCCTCATTCTGTGCCCATCTGCCCTCACGCCTTTGGAGCCAGACCTGTTTTTGAGGCTCGATATTGCCCATGAACATCCTGAAACTTCCCTCGCTCTCTCCACGGCACAACCTAAGGATGCTGCGGAGCGGACACATTTTCAATGGTCTATTCTTTACCTTTTTCTGGTGAGCGCTGAGAGGGCTAACCATCTGCTGCCAATACTAAATGGGAAGCCTTTTGTTTACGACTTAGCGAACACACAAAGAGACAGGCTTTTTTCAGCAAACTCTTCTGTTGCTTCTCTGTTTCACCACATTGTCTGTAGGTTTGCATTGGCCACATATGTACAGCTCAGTTATGGAGTTTTGTTTTTTTTGCTTTTAAGCCTTGATGAGTATTTATGGTTTCAGCAATGCTCACATTCTGAGACTACCCCCTACCCTTCATGCTGTGTAATGAGGTATGATACTAGTGAGAGAGGCCAGAGTGTGTCATAAATCATAGCTTGGTGAGTGGAGTTGGCAATAAAACAAACCTATGAATGCTTACTTACATTTGCACGATCAATTTAGCAGCCCACTCCCTCTTAATGACAATAGTTTTTATGATGGCAGTGATCATATTCTCTGCTCGCCCATTTTTATGCACAACAGTGCTACAGAGAAAAAAGAGCAACGACTGCAGTCATGGAAACCTGGTAATGTGTCATTGGGTACAAAGGCAGACGTTGAGGACAAAAAAGTCAGTTTGCTTGTGTGTGCAAATCTGTGTTTTCCTTAACATGCAGAAAGATATTAATACCTGAAACAGTTTTTACTCCTAAAGGCTTAGCCCTTTACTCAGGCACATTCAAGAACTGCTGTGGTTAGTAGCTAAATATCAAATTTAATTGCGGCAAGCATCTACTAGTAATTAATATGTCATAATACGGAAATAACTTTTGTTGCGCAGAGGAAAAATGGCAATATCAGAATACATGTTTGGATAATTATGCATTCGTATGACTAAGCTTTGTCTGGGTTCACATCCCACAGAGAAGATGATTGGCAGGACTGTATGTGGCTGGCTGGCTGTGTTTTCGCTTTGCTAAGTGCCTCAAAGCATGACTGATGACTGTTTTGCACACCTCGCCTGTCTGTGACAATACACTGGATTTACAATCCGTGCCTCTGAGTATAACTACAAAGGAATAGAAGCACTAGCAATCAGTTTTTAACTCCTTCATCGTGCAGTAGTGGAGTAATGCATTTGCATTTTTTATACCAGGGCTTTGCTGTGTGTGATCAAAGTCATGGGGAAAACAGGCAAATATGGAAACACTGCTCTCTGCCCATGTCATTTTCAAACCAACGTTCCTCCTAGATCTCATCCAGCCTGGTAAACCTGCCCTTTGTACTTCATTTCATTTTGTACAGAGGGTCTGGCAGTGCAGTATGGGAAACGATTTCTTGTTTGGAGGTGTGGTCTCTGCTGAAGTTTAAAACAAGTGGCTCTGCCTTTACCCACTCTCTAACGTATGGTCGTGACATATGCAATTAGCCTGCCTACGCACTACAATTCAAATGTAGCACCCAAAGTCGATGTCATCGCTCACGAACACTCCCTGTATTCGCTGATTGGCAAGGCAAAATTCTGCCTAAGACAGCAATGTCAATGGACCATTTGTACAAAATCGAAAAATGAAGTATGAGGGGCTGGCTTACCAAGCTATTCTCATCTAGTTCCTTGGTGTTCTCATCATTCAGTGAGAAAAAAACAGCATGTTGGCAGGAGATATTCTGGATCTTTCCTGCCAGACTGCATTGTACTCAGCCTTCCCCTCCAGACCTCGGAGCCCATCCTGTGCTTCTGGCATCTTTACATTATAAATGAAGTGAGAGGACTCACCGGCAGTCTGAGTGTGGAAGAGTCGTTATCCAGCCAACCTCAAATGCCATCCTCTTAAAACACTGACTTACAAGTCTCAGACCCCTAGGGAATTCGCTCATCAAAATCGGAGCTGACCTTAAATCAAGTTTTTTTCCTGAAGCAAAGCAGGTGTTTTAATTTTAATGGCCTTCCACCTCGTTAGACTGACAGAGAACTCAACCGAGACATAGTGAAACTTAAAATGATGACTATATGAAGCTCTATTGTCATAGTCAAATGTGAGTCTAAGACCTTAAAAATATAAAAACTCTGCTAGCACAAAAAGAGCAACACATTTTCTTTATAATGTGCAGTATTACAAATTATACATTTCTTCTTTACAATGTTAGTCAACTGTTGATACGTGGTTGACCTTTGACACTTGTTCATAGAGGTTGTTATAAACTATACCATGACATGCTGAATTGTATTAATGGCCGTCATTCCTCAGGCACTAAAATGGCCCTGAAGTACCTGCGGAAGAAGACGACCAAGCTGAAGAGCTTCCTGCGGGAGTACAGCATCTCGCTCTACCTGTCGCCCTGCCCCTACATCATCAACATGTACGGCATCGCCTTCGAGACCGACGACTACTACATCTTCGCTCAGGAGTACGCCTCCGCAGGCGACCTCTTCGACATCATTCCACCTCAGGTGAAAAAGCAGTGTGTGTGTGTGTGTGAGATTTGTTGTGTTGACACAATCAAGCACACATTTGACAGTTCCTATTACGTCAGTCCCCATCTCTCACAGGCCCGTACTGAAATTGTTAAGGGTCAGGGTCTCCAGGAGTTTGTTTCTAAATCTATGAAAAAGAAGCATCAGCCTGCAATGACAGAGTTTCTACAGATGGGAGCCTACCAATGTCATGCCATGTGTTTTCAATTGTTTTTTGTGTGTTTTTCTACACTATTAGAACTGAAGCTCTCAAAAAAGTAAAGAAATAGACAACAGAAAAAGTGTGAAAATTTAACTCTAAAGTCTTTTTACTTAAAACTTTAAAGGACCTTTTTCTTTTGTATTGGAAACAGTTGTGCCATTGTCTCTTCCTGGTGCAATTATGATTTGTGAAAAGCACATGATGCTTTTCTTTAATTTTCTATCATCTAGCCATACCTCCAACTCAGAGGCCTATTATTAGACTCTTTTTCATGACAAATGTTTCAGGGGTATACTATTAGATAGATAATATATAAGATAATAGATAATAAAATCTATGTACGTATATAATAGCATAGACCTAAATTTTTCAGTCATTGAAAGCTTCGATTCAGTTCAATTCAATTCAATTCAGTTAAATTCAAATCCTATTATTATCACAGTGTACACAGTTATGTTGCTCAGGTGATCATAAGTTAAAATTTAAGTTAAGATTTGTTAAAATATTTTAGGAGCCAAGTAAATACTACATTTTATGGGCTCAGATGAACTTCATGTTGTTCTTTTTTAATAAATATTGTTGTTTATCTTCCCTGACTGACACTCTTCCATTTTGTTTGTTTCCATGGGCAGGTGGGTCTTCCTGAGGCTGTTGCCAAGCGCTGTGTGCACCAGGTGGCCATCGGCCTGGACTTCCTGCACGGCAGGAAGCTGGTACACCGCGACATCAAGCCCGAGAACGTGCTCATCTTCGACCGCGAGTGCCGCAAGGTGAAGCTGTCCGACTTTGGCATGACGCGGCGCGCCGGCTCGCCAGTAAAGCGCGTGAGCGGCACCATCCCGTACACGGCGCCCGAGCTGTGCGACGCCTCACGCCGCGACGGCTTCCTGGTGGAGCCCAGCACCGACGTGTGGGCCTTCGGCGTGCTGCTCTTCTGCATGCTCACGGGCAACTTCCCCTGGGAGAAGGCGCTGCCCTCAGACGCCTTCTACGAGGAGTTCGCCCGCTGGCAGCGGGGCCGCTGCGCCCAGGTGCCCTCGCAGTGGCGCCGCTTCACGCCGGAGGCCCTGCGCATGTTCCGCCGCCTGCTTGCCATCCCGCAGGAGCGCCGCTGCTCCGTCAAGGACGTCTTCACCCACTTCGACCACTACTGGATGCTGGACACTGAGAACGGGAACGTGCCCGCGGTCGTCACGGTGACCGCGCCCACGCAGACGGCGCAGTGCGCCACGGCCGGGGTGGGGGGGGCGGGGATGGCGGGGGCGCAGCACTCCTCCCCCCGCTCGTCCGCGGGGGGCAGTGGACCCCCCGCCGAGCTCAGCTGCTCTTCGTCGTCGGAGGAAGATGAGCTGGTGGAGAGGCTGAAGCAGCAGAACCTGTCGGCCATGGTGGCGAAGGGAGGTGGCATCGTCATGGAGCCCGTGTCGGCCTCCTCCCACTACTCGTCCTCGGCCAACAGCTCGCCTGCCTCCAGCGGTGGCTACGAACGCTCCGCTCGTGACAACAATGGCAACGGCGGACGCATCCTGGTCACCACACCCATCGAGATTTGCGTGTAAAACGAAACCTCGGCGGCCATTTTGTTTTTTTCGTTCTTAGGAAGCTGTGAAGCAGATAGATGCTGATTAGTATACTACTGAAGAGCTGACCACCCCTGTGGTCAAGGAGAAAGAGGAAGTGAGGTAAAAAAACAAGACCGATGAGACTGTGTGTCTAAGAACTCAATGATGATGGACTCCGATGTGGGACAGACACAAGCTACGCTAGATTAGCCTGAGGAGACATTTCACTTTGTTTTCCAAACAAATTCCCTGTGATGACTGTATAAGGGACAGAGAGGGGAAGACAATCACAGCTCATCCACCCTGTGTGTGAAGGGGGCATCCAGGTGGCATTAACATCCATATAATACTAATAATAATAATAATAATAATAATTATAATAATAATAATAATAACAAAGAATGGAGACCAAATTGCATTCCTCTAAAAAACAACTGGAAGGACTAACAGGTGCCCGCTGTTGTGTTGCATTGGATCTGGCCTGAACCTCGTTAACCTAAAGCAATATGTCAAAACAACATCGTGCAGTGAAGACCAAACAGGCAGACCTTAAAACATTTTAGAAAAGGACACAATGGGCCAACAAATGTGGAAACACAGGGAGAGATGCTTCTCCAGAGCAAAACCATGTGAGGTGGACACTTTTCAATCAACTGTTAAGTTATGCTCGATTATCAATTTGTAAATGCAGTGTGATTAGTGGTACTACTGTGTTTATATACTTGCGTGTTTGTGGATATGAACTCATGCAAGTGGTATTTTTTGTTTTGGTTTGGTTCGCATAATTTATTTATTCGAAACTTGGAATCTCAACCTTCATTTGTGGTCAGTTGATTTTTTAAGCAGTAGCACTGGGTTTTTAATAGCTAACCTTTGTAACTTTGTGACCACCAAGGCAGTTTTGGAAACGTCCAGTTGAAAGCCTCAGCATTTGGTCTACTTGATGTAAGAAAGTATCATTTGTAGAGCGTGCTCATTTTGTAAGTGCAATAGTGAATTATCGCCTCATCTCAGTCATTGCGCGAGGTGTGGAAACAAACAACAAACTCTGTCCAGACTCACAGGGAATGTAGGAACACAAAAGGGCCAAGACCTGTTAGAGACCTAGACAATAGACAATAGGGTTGTGTTTTTTCTGCTTGGGTTTGCTACTGCAACAAATAAGCTGAGATTTCTCCGCTTTCTATGATGTCACTGAGTTCGGCCAATGGCGTGGCTTGAGGACATGAGACCGTGTATAGCTGCTACACCAGATTTCCATGGACTAAGATGTGTGCACTGCAAGATGTACTCTGTAAAGCAAACATGGAGGATTTCATTTTGTTTTTTTGTTTTTTTTGTTAGTTTTCTTTTTTTACTCAGGTATATCACCAAGCCTTTCATTTCCCTTCCTTTTCTTTCATGTCATTGCAGAGCACCACAAACGTACACATCTAGAAACTTCTTGTCAAACTAGCCCAGTCCCATTTTACGTATAAAAGCCAGTAAAACCTGTTCTCAACCTCATACCACTCAACAAAACATACCACACCCAACAAACCCATGTACAGTACAGTTTGGATTATGTAAGAAATGTATACTGTATGCAGAGAGGGCTCTGCCAGGTTGCTGTTTGCCGAGACACAGAGGAAATGCCGCCTGTCACAGACTTGCTTACTGGCAGGACACCTGTGGAGAGTGGTAGCATCCATCTGCTGGGAGTGATTAATATTCTCTGCCTCGCTCAGCGCTACAGTGCTGTTTGCAGCACCATGCTTGTTGCCTGTTCTCCCCTCTCTCTGTCCCTCAAGCCTGCACATTTCCTCCTTGTCTTGTGTCAAACTGCAACCAATGGGTTGAGAATATATATATATATATATATATATATATATATATATATATATATATATATATATATATATTGCCCTCATGGATGGAAACATCCATCTCTCAAGAAAAACACTCTTGTAAAGGTCAGAATATTGGAAAAATATCTTATGTAGCATGGATCTAGAGTTAAATGAGACCCTTTTCATTTGTTAATTTAATTTAATTGTAATGTTGAGAGTCACCTTAACTATCACACAAGACCACAGACTCATGCAGTCTTACTAGCTCATCTCTCCAGTCACACAAGGGATGGATTTTGAGGGCAACAAGACCAACTCTGTCAATGCAGCGCCTTCTTAAAGTATGGCCAAATACTCCTGAGGAGCCTCTCACAATTATATGATATCATTTCTGCTTCTTTAAAAAATGAAAAGAGCCTCTTTGCAGGGAGAGCACCGCTGTTGAGGAATAGCCCCAATAACATTTCAATATTACCATCAAGCCTCTTTTTCAGTGCCTTGCACAATATACCAGGCCAAAAATTCCTACTGATGGAGCTGTGTGAAATGCAAAGTTCCATAGGGACTTATAGATAGACCGTCATTGTTGTGGAAAATTATTGCTCTTGATTGAATGCATGAATGGGCATCTATTGATTAAGATTCTATTGATCACTCTATGGTAGACTTTTAGCTGACATCCATAGCACTTGGCAATCCGGTATGATGTTGTGAAACCTCTTAGGCTACTGTTAGGTTGCCAACAGAGGAAGTGTTATGGGTAAGACTTTATTCCATTAAAAAATGAAAAAAAAAAAAAAAAACACCATTAAAAAAACTAGACTAAAGAGAAATACTTCTACTTTTTAGACCAATCAAACAAAGCGAACAAGCTGACCAATTCCAATATCCTTCACATCAGAGGTTGGATACATTTTAAATAGAGTTTTCAATAAGAAAAGCATGCTTATATATTTAAAACTCCCCCAAAATGAAATATGAACAGTGACAAGAAGCTCTCCTTTTAAATTCAGGGGTATTTGACATACGGACACACACAAACAGCAGGCCTACTGACAGGTTAACACTACCTTACCCTCAAAATACAGCCCAAAGACTCTCCAGCTAATATCACCCATGCTCTGATAAACTGCTTTCTCCCTAATTTAGTGTCTCAGTAAGTGAGGCTCATTTTTTTCTAGAAAAAAACTGAATTTTTCTGTAAAGCCAAGGAACTGACAGACACTTTTTGTTGTTTTTTTTTGTCTAGCAAGGCATTAAATGATTTGACCCCATGAACTATTTTAAGCTATTTTCATAGGGTTATGATTTCTGTAGATGTGGTGAGGCCAAGAGCATTTTTTAATTGCATGGTTAAACAAATGAGCTGTACTCATGCCATTGATGTTTATTATGTGATATTTTTGCTGTAGCACAAAATTTGCGTTGCCCTGTACGATGTTTTGGATGTGAGGGTTACTGGTTATTTATTACCTGGTATGCTGGTATCTTTACTGTACTAAGAGAGAAAGAGAGAGAGAGAGAGAGAGAGCCTTTTGAAGCTGGCTAGCAAAAATAAAGAAGAAAATATCTGATTTCTCACTACAGCAGCGATGTCATGCCACTGTCTTGACCACCAAAGTTAAGCTTTGACCTTTGCTGGACCTCTGTCTGTGACCCCAGTTACTTTACCAGGAAGAAATCTGAGCACATGTGTGACAAGGATGGATATGTATAAACATGAAATAAATTAGAAAAAGACTGATACCATCTTTTCGAGAAAAAAAAGCCAGAGTTTGGCATTTCTTTTTGTTATCGATAGTGTCTGAGGGACAATTTTTGAAACAAATACTGTATTTGTTTGTTTTTTGAAGAAATACCTGCATGAATAAAAAAATGTTCTGAAGAAAAGACACTGTAGAAAAAAAATAAATCCATAGCCTTCTTGTCAAAAGTGGTCTTTTATTGTAGCATTGGTAGAGCCAACCCTCTGCAGCTTCTCGTCCCAAAACCTGAGAGAGCACCATGTTTCACCCCCAGCTCCAGACTGTGGAACAACCTCTTTGTGCAATAGTCATCGTAAATGGAATCCAGTGACTCGCAAAAAAAAAGTTCTCTTTTCTCTTTTCAAAATAAATGGACATAAAAAAACCTCATGTCTTTCTTTAAAACCATGACCCAGAGCCGTCCCCGTGGGACAGAAACACAAGACAAAACAAAACACAAAGAAAATGGTTTTAAGAGAAAGCTGCCATGGTGTACTGTGCTATTAAACATGTTATGAAACCTCCTTGTCTCTCTCTGATGCATCCTCTTCATGTGCCGTTGTGTGGTGTGTGAAGGAGTAGTGTGTAGAAAAAAAAGAAAAAAAAAAAACAAAACAAAAAAAAACAAAGTGTCACTACAGAACTCCTGTCTAATACTGCAGAACCATCCAATGGCAACCTGTCCCTCTCCAGGACTCCTCCCCTCTCCTCTCATTAAAGATGAAATAAAGAAACCACAAGCTTCTGTCTCCATTTGTTCTGTCCTTTGAAGTGTCAGAAATCTCCCAGGAAGGGACATGGTAGAGGGGGCTGGTTGAGGGTGGGCAGGGTTATATCAAAAACAAGCTAGCAGGCTGTTGCCTGAGAGGAAAGTTATTGGGATTGTTTGAAATGACTGGCTGGCTTAAAGCAATGCATTTTGGACTTGTGGCGCAGTGATGTTCGGATGAGCTTCTCCAAAAATGTCACTATTTCAGGTCTACAATGCATTGCTTTAAGCCAGCCACTCAACCAGCCAGTCAGTTCAAACAGCCCCTTAGTCTAGCGCTGGAGATTACTGCCAGTTACATCAGAACACCAGCATGCTAAGAAGTGGGCAAAGCTGCCTAACTTCACAATGTGATCCAGTGATGATCGTAATTAGATGGGACTCATAAAATGCATTCGCGAGAGACCTTGCTCACCTATGAAGTCATGACTGTAATTTTTCATTAGTGGCCACTGGAAAATGGGTAACATGCAGTTAAATGCAGTTTTCTGTAGGCCTACCTAATTTCAGGCTTCACTGCGTAACTCGGTTATAAATTATGCCATGGCCAAGTCGAAACAGCTGACCTTAATGACTACTGGAGCTTGAGGCGTGAGCCGGGAGCCATCCTACCTAATCACCTCGGCACACACACAAACACACACAGTGATATTTCGTTGCATTGCTCAAGGGAGGTTGTTAAGCCTTGACACTTTTAGAGGTGTGGCATCTGTAAACCTGGACATTGAGGAAGAGTGGAACTGACTACCCAGGGCCCCAGTGGCCAGTCAGGTGCGTAGCCATAAATCACAAAATAGGTGGGCCCGGCAAAAAATCAGGTGGGCCTAGTACAAAACACATAGGTTATCATTACTAATAAATCAATCAATTAATCAATTAATTAATCAATCAACAACAGGAGCCTTCTGGTTGGGTGGGCCTGATTGATGAGAAATATAGAAAGGTAGGGGAACCAGAGAGACTGCTTTTGTATAGGACCCACCCAGCATGGTGCTACAGCTCTGGCTGTAAAATGTACATTATCAGACAAAATCATTCTCTATTGGGCCCCGCAATTGCTTTTGATGACGGCAACTTTTATAGGACATTGATCCTCTCTTCAATGAAGTAGCCTACAATTTAACATCTGTGATGACATAAGGGGTTATATTCAGACTGTAAGTGCTGTAGCTGACTGTCAAGTTCAAATATGACCTCCAATTCTGTTGTAAACGACAGTAGCCTACAACAACATATGTCCAACTGTGTCTACAAATTGTAAGGACTACACCAAGTATGTTAGAGCTGAACGGTGTTCACAGAAGTCAAAACAAAGGGACTATAGGAAAGGGGAATGTTGGGATGAGTGAGAGAACGATACTATAGTCAGAGTCCATGTCTTATCACTCAGTCGGGGAGCTATTGCTTGTTGCTACAGTATCTCGGAAAGGCAGGACAGAAATGTGCTCGTTGAAGCGCAAATTTAGGGGAGCAGTGCGATTGCCCGGCATAGTTATTAGCCTACCGCGTGACTTGTCTCACACACACACACACACACCTCGCTGACGGACTGACATTGGCCACGGGCAGAGGCGCTGCTTCACACCAGTGTCGCAGCCATCACGCGGTTAGGCGGATCTCGGAACGGAAGCAGGTGGTATGGGGTGGGGGATTGTTGAAGTCTTCATGCTGAAATGCGTTAATTAGGCAGTGACATCCATCTAGCTAGCGTGCCCCTCTCATAGCAAACGGAGACACCTCTGGGTTGGATAGGCTGAGCTAACACATCTCCTGGCCTGCCTCTCTTTCCTTCTGTTTCTCCACTCACTGTTTCAAATGAAGTGTAGTCTGATAATAAACGAATAATCAGAAGCTCTTTCATTAGTAGTATGCAAATAAACGTAGTGTAGCCTACTACAGTATATGGAGTTGTGAAACCTGTTTGCCTGTAGGCATTTGGCTGAAATGTTTCGTTGCAAAAAAAACAAAAAAAAACAACGTAAAATCCATTGACACTTTATCATAACCCAAATATCATTTACAGTTCCTGCATTGTTTCCAACATAGGCAAAGCATCATTTACCGCTACAGTAGAGAAGATAATTGATACAGAGAAGGGTTTATGTGGAAGGCTTGCCACCAGCAATTATTGCTCAGACCTCTAAACCCCTTCAAAGCTGGCTTTTGGCTTACTGGCTTTCTCCATTATCCTTGTAATGAATTACTGTCAGGCTTGTGATGTAATGTGAAGATCATGAATTAATTTCCTTCGGGAGAAATAAAGTATCTCTAAAAAAAAGTATCTCCGCTATTAGATCATGTAAGAGCCACACATGTAAAAGCTAGGGTTTGCTGCTTGCAGGATGTTACAGGAATCAGCATCACTGAGGCGAGAGTGTAGACAGTGGGTGTATTCCCACTTGGGCCAATGTTCTGGAACTGAGTTGCATCCAAAAAAAGCACATATGCCAGAATGTGTCATTTTCATGCACAGGGTGAACATTTCCATGCGCTATGACTTTGTATTTTAAGCCAAACCAAGGACTCCACCATCCAATCCAACTCAGAATTAAAAAGTCATACATTGAAAATTACACTGTCTTATGTATGTATGTATGTATGTCTATTCATGTTGTGACAGACATGGACCTGATAGGGGTGCCAGGACATTGCGCTGGGTTTCTATTTGGGGTGGTAGGCAAACTGCTAGGTAGAAAATAATCTGGGGAACAACACTACAGGAAGTCCTCTACTCTCTCGATCATCAGTACTGTCTTCTAGTTTGTGTGGCTACTGAGGCGTCCTGATCATATTGGATATTCCTCTGTTGTGTGTGTTGAGGTAGACACACACACACACACACACACACAAGGCTATGCTGTGACAATGATCAATTAAGCCCATGGCTACAGTTCTGTTAAGTGGGCCTGCGCAAACTAGGTGCACACACACACACACACACACACACACACACACACACACACACACACACACACACACACACACACACACACACACACACACACACACACACACACACACACACACACAGTATGGAGGCCAGATGAGGAAGAGATGAGTGATGTTGTGTAGGCTGCAGGCTACAAGAGAGCAACCCTGTGCAACAAGCCTCCCTTCCGAGTTAACATTCACCATAAACATGGCCAATGACTCATCGCAGCGTGCAAAAAAAAAAAAAAAAGAATAAACTTCAATAGGAGTCCGTGGAGAATTGCTCGCCTGAGAATCGCTCAGAGCTGATCGCGGAACCTGGAGCTGCTCCCATCTCCACCCTCCATGAGCTGCCTCAGTACGAGCAAATGCCACTTGCCCTGCAGTAGTCCTGATTTGAAGCCAAGCACAGTAACACACACACAACCAGCGTGGTGCCAAGAGGCTCAACCACACAGTATAGGTTGCATGTATTCCATCTCACTGGACAATGTATAGAGTTTCAGACTAGTGCAGTATATGTGTACGTTGACATGAGGCAGTGGGCAATGTACTGTATAAGACAAAACTCCTGTGACTGATGATGCATAGAATGGTAGATCATTGCATGTGATGTGTAATTGTGTGTGTGTGTGTGTGGGGGGGGGGGGGGGCAAATATCTGTCCCTGAGAGACAAGAAAGGCTTATTTTATCCCAACAGGCCATTAGAGCATCAACGGTTTACAGGTCCTATGCACAGCCAATGCTCAGGTGCCGGTGAAGCGCAGTATAAGTAATCCAACAGAAAATCAATCACCGCACACTGATAGGACTTAGTTTTTGCCGTTTTATTTTCGTGAACAACGCGTTTCGCCTGTTGCTTCTTCAGATTCACACACCTGAAGAAGCAACAGGCGAAACGCGTTGTTCACGAAAATAAAACAGCAAAAACTAAGTCCTATCAGTGTGCGGTGATTGATTTTTTGTTGGAGGCCATTAGAGCAGTCGCAGCGGTGCCACGACACACTTGATTATGCATGGATGATGCCCCGCATTTTTTAATGTCACACACATTAGTGAGTATTCAATGCTTTTTTGCAGCACACAGGAGCTGTAAGAACTTATTGCACTCAGTTGTGCAAAGGCTCCCCCAGAATCGTTAACGGTGTGAAATTAATCTCAAAAGATGCATTAGGCAGAGATTAAATTTTGGGTGGTGATGACCATCCCTGAACAGTACATTGATGTGGCTGAGCGAAAAATGGGATGATGCATTCCCCAGAGTTACAAGTAACATGAATTAACATCAACCAGTTTCAAAGTGCAGTACTCATGGGGAAAAACAGGCCAAAACCGTGACTACTTCATTGAGGATATTATTTAACATATGGGACCCCCCTTTGTGTAGTAACTTTCCATATGGTCCATTAAAGGTAATACGGAGACAAATCAAAATGACACAAATGATTAAGAGTACATTCACATCACGTGTAAACTAAAAAACAAAAATATACAAAACAGCGACGTGCTTGAATAAAAAAGCACAGCAGGAGGCAAACCCTGAGAGGGGCTGCGCAGACATGTTGTTTGCTCCAGCAGTCAGACGAGGAGAGCTGTCTGTGCTACTCTGAGAATGTCAGGGGAGATGGTGAGAGATGTGAGGGAGGGACGTGCAATCACCACAGGTCAGTGACAATCACTATACTCCCGATGCAGCTGCACTCAGCCAAGAAACATTTTCTCCTCCCCTCCCCCCCTCTCTCGCCTTCCCTGCATGCTGAATAGAGCGCTGAAAGGCTCCTCCGGGGTGGCTCAGCGCCGCATGAAATCCTGGAGGTCGGGCAGGGGCTCTGTGAGTCATAAGGCAAAAAGTGAGGGATGTGGGAAGACCAAAAAAAAAAAAAGGTTTCTAGGTGGTGGAAATGACTAGCGGATCTCTGGGGAGATGTATATGAAGACAGAGAGAGAGAGAGAGAAGACAGAAAAAATGAGGAAAAAATAATCACACAGCATATGGCATTGGGTTTTGGATGACATTAAGACCACCACACTGGCAGCAGTAATGTGCATATCTGAGCTGCAGTGAAAAATCACAAACGCTTCATAAACACCATTAGTGATTTAACAAGTTTGTATTAGAGGAGAAAAATAACCACAAACACTTCACATACAAGCAACATGCTGAGGAGCTAGCAGAACAGCATATGGGGACTTGTCTCCTTCCCAATGCATCTCTCCTCCGTAGCCACCAGGACCCAGATGGGAGGACTGTTTTAGCGCCCCCATTTGAGGAGACCATCCTGGCACCTTCTGCTCCTCTCTTCTCCCAACAGCCCCTCGTCCTGTTGGCTTACGGGAGAGAGAGAACAAGAGGTTCCGTACCAGGGCGCCTTTCATCCATCCCACCCCACCCCACCCCACATCTCACCCCACCACCTACCATTGACCAATGTCATCTGGCGAAAACACAAACTACAAATGGTAAAGTAGTACAGGGATTTATTGAAACCAAACTAATCCTGCAACGCAGTACACAGAACAGTACAATACATGGAGATCTATGAGACATTCACAGACCTGTTATGTGACAGCTGGAAAAGGAAACCATCGGCGGTGTGCGAGGGCAACTAGAAAAATGTCTACGTGGCCAATCTTACAGAGAAGCTGGTGGCTTCCCCTGAGCAAGCACTGGCATGGATTCGCAAAGGAGCAAAGAACCGCCATCACGGAAAACAACGAAGATGAGCATTCTAGCAGCCGGGGTAGTAGCCGTTCTCTGACACCATCTTCCCTGCGATCACTGAGAGTCAGTCACTGAGAGAGAAGTGATCCACCATGGTGAAACTATAGCGTGGTCCTTGTGGTTAATGTGTTTCTCTTTTGAATTATTTTAAGTCCAATGGCAGTGTAGATGTATCAGACCTCTGCCCAAACACCAGTGCAGTATGTCTGTCATAAGATGAACAGTGCTTGGAATGCCAATGTCACTTTAAAGGTTTCAATGCGGCCATTCTTTAATGGTCCCCACTTACACTGATTTTCAATTAATAAATAAGCATATTAAAAGAAATGCAGGTAAGAAACAATAAATATATTAATCTAAAAAGACAAGGGCCTGGCATCTCATGTGCTGACCAAAGTCATTCTACTGAAACGAAGATTCATTTTTTTTTGTACACCACAAAATAAATTACAAAAAAAAAAAAAAAAAAAAGTTGGACCTCAAGCACAAAACCTGTTGAGAATTGCCTTCAGTAAACTTTCTGCCTTTCAGGTCAAACGACCGTGTGGACAGCATCTAAACTAACTGGAAATCAAAAAAAAAAAAAAAAAAAAAAAAAGCAATAAAAACAAAGCTCCCTGTTTTTTAAATAAAATGTTTTTTTGAAAAATGTAAACTCAATAAACAGGATTTTAAATTAAAAAAAGACAACATGGATGAATGTAAACACTGAGGCGGAGTGTCGCCCCTGCAGGTCATGGACAGCAGTGTAGGCACAGCGTGAGGGTCCTCTCCTCGCCATCGTCATCAGATCCAGGGCAGCAGCAGGGGCGACCTGAGGAAGACATAGTGTGGGTGAGGGGACACGACTGGGCTGCTCAAACGCTAACTTTTAATTACACAGCGTTCTGCCCTACAAAGGCAAAGTGCACCAACTACGTGAACACAGGAACTAAGACAAAAACGCCTTTAACGTTGCCATACTGCCAACATGTTGTATGTATAATAGTGATGATGCTTTTGATGAACTTTCTTAACAGGAAAAAATTTTTTGACAAACTTTTTGGCTTTGTAGGGCAGAGTAGACCAGCTAGCACAGTTCGACTTTGGAATGTTAGTAAGCCTCCCTCCCGATACCTCAGTAGGACATGCTGATGGAGCCAACAGCCTTGCTTTAAGCTCACTTGGTAGCACTGTTGCCAGATGTCAGCAGGGCTTTTTTTTAAGCTTGCAATCATATTTTTTTTTTACAAATACATTGAAAACATTCTCAATGTGAATGTTGTGCAGCTGGAAAGTAGCCACAGGTGGCAACAGCAGGAGTGAAACCCCCTTATTTATTAGCATTGACTCCCAAAATACCAATATTTTATTATCACTGCCATTTTAAATGTCAAATCGGTTAGTGTAAATATAGCAGCTTATTTAAAGAAGGATTAGTTCAAAGGGGACAGAACATCAGTGTAACATCCAGCAGCTGTGAAACATATATAGATATAAAAAAAAAATAAAACACACACACACCCCACACACCTTCACTGGCAGCCCGTGTCCTCTTGCTCGTCATCTGGTGACAAGTCGGGATGACTTGTTCTAGGAAGGCAAAAAAAAAAAAAAAAAAGATTAGCATAGGCTCACATTATCACTGGTTGTCAAGGATACAATGGTATTTTTTAATCCAGAAGTCTGTTAAAGCGAGGGAAACTTTGTGTTGACGTCATGGAGTCCAAAAGGGTTTGAATTATCCACATCCCTGAGCCTACCAGGTGCTGGTTTCCCAACTATTTTATTTCAACACCTCCACCGTTTAATGATCAAATGGACCATCCTTACTAAATCTTCTCTACACTTTTTGTTGCTGTTGTGCAGTAAGTACACTTTTGGAGACACAAGTCTTAATCTCAAATGCTCATTCATATTTTCATGGGCAAACACATGCACTTGGAGGGGACATTACACAAAGCAGGCCTGATAAACTCTAAAACTTACCCTAAACTCTTAATGGATCAAGCCTTAAGACACACAAGGCTGAACAACTGAGCTGTTAGTTCAAGCAACTCGAGTGTTTTTTTTACTGTCTTTCAGCTATAAAAAGCCATCATACATGTGACATATCACAACATTACCTTATGCTTGGGACATCTCATGGAAAAGTTGTCTTCACTTAGTAGACAGTCTGGAGAAAAAACAAAACATTCATTAGGCAACAAAACCCAGGAAACGGTGTCCGTCTCTCTCTGTCCCCATTTTTCTCACATGTACACACATGAACGCAAACGCACACACACAAGCACAATCCAAACACAAAGGTCAGACAGTCCCGGAGTGCCTTCCACACACAGGGGAATAGAAAGTGTGAAAGCTGGCTGACTAACTCCTCTGTCACTTTGTCACATTTGCCGAGTGACACCCATGACATGGTCACTGGGGCTCTGATTAGAACCTGCCACTGCAGAGACACTAGAGGCCACATAATCTATCAGTCAGTCACTGTGACCCGTGTCTTTTGTGACTGACGTAAATGCTGACCTGTCTTGCCAATTCTGGGGTGAAAATGAGAGGGTGTGTTATGTTAGTCATAATACAATCTTGATGACAGCTGATATTTGTTGCAAAACTATATGCCAATACTGTGGCTTTGGCAGTTTTACCCCATATTGCTTTTACCTGCTTTGTTTCTAGATTATTGTTAAAGGACAAATTTGGTGTAAAATTAACTCTGGATATGTTAAAACCGGATAACAAGTTAGTATGTCTGCTGGAGAGCAAAACTATACTAGCCTGTTGCATTCCAAACTTTATTATTTTTATGGAATTTATCGAAAAGGCTCACCATGCTAGTAATCGGGGCAGAGAGTTAGCTTGAAGACATCCCTATTTTTAAACTATTAAGTAAGTACCTCCACACTTCTTTGGCAGCATAACAAGGTCCCTAACATTAAAAAGGG
Source organism: Coilia nasus (assembly GCA_027475355.1). NCBI lineage: Eukaryota > Metazoa > Chordata > Actinopteri > Clupeiformes > Engraulidae > Coilia > Coilia nasus. The sequence continues at coordinate 13,253,211 of CM050216.1, read as the reverse complement.
TGCATTGAAGCGTTCAGCAATCGATGTGTAGGGACTTACTTTCAACATGGCTGCGACCAGAAGCTACCGTAGAGTAAAGCCTGTGTAGACACTCTTTAATAAACAAATCCGTACACTTACAAAGTGCTCAGTGTGCACTTACAAAGCACTTTCTTACTTACAGTGCACTTACAAAGTTACATGCGTCACACTCACGCGTCCCTCTCACCTGACTGCAGGGCGCAGGTGTAGTGGTACTTATTGCAGCAGCCTTTAAACACACATCCCAGCGTGGCTCCTACTTTGTAGCAGCAGGAACATACCTGCAGACACAAAACAAGGGTCACTCACCATTCATCAGAATATGCACTGAGATTAACTAAGACTCTGACATTAAAACACACACACACACACATACCGGTAGGCCATCAGGAAATTTCCATGCAAAAATCATTTGTGAGGCTACAAGCTGTCAAGTAACCCACAAAACATGGATGATTCTGATAGCATGAACTGTTTTTTAGAATAATTTCAAGAAGGTCCCCACCCAAAGGTAAGTTGCTTTAGCTTTTTCGTTTTCACTCACTGTTTCCTCAGCTATCCTGATTGCCTCCTCCAGCCCGTACAGCCTCCCTTTGATCAGGAAGACACCTGCGGACCAGATGCTGCAATCCTCATGGACCCAGCGCTCGCCAGGATCCTGGTCCACGGCCAAGGTGCCAGTGCCGGCACGCTCCCGCTCCATGGACCAGTCTATGCGTGCCCTCTTGCTAGGGTTCCCCGGAGAGTTCTCCAAGGAACCTGGACCGCCGCCACTTCTTTCGGTGTTCGCCACCTCCCTGGGCTCCCTCTTGGAGGCCGACACGTATTCAGAGGAGACGTACGGCCCGTGCAGGTCCCCCAGGCCCATGCTGTTGGCGGGCCAGCCGCACAGACAGCAGGTCCGCGTGGGCCTTCCCCGGCTCTCTGCGCTCAGGCGGCCCAGGCGCAGGCACGAGGTGCTGGGCACCGCCCCTGAGGCCTGGGCAGGTCCTGGCAGCTGAGCAGAGGGCCCCTGGAGCCCCTTCTTCTTCTTATTCTTCTGCATCGCCTCGTCCTCCTCCTGGCAGTTTACCACTGTGCAGAGAGGAAACTCCCTGAGCTGGACGTGCACGTACGGACAGAAGCTGCTGTCCCCGGCCCTGCTGTCCCGCCTCTCCTCCTTCTGGTTCTGGCTGGCGTACTTGAGCTTGATTTCTGGCTCCCGGGGGGGTAACAGGCAAGAGGAGGCGGAGGACGACGGGCCCTGGCGGTGCTTTTTTTTCCGCCTCCGCTTGGCAGGAGGGATGGCACCGGCACCGGATGGTGCTTTGCCAGGCGAGGCCTTAGGCCGACTGGATGAGGGGCTTTTGATCGGCTGCGGCCCCTGTTTTGGTCTCGATTGTCCGTACGCTTCTGTAGCCCTATGCAGCTCCCCTGAGTCCTCATCAAGGGACGCATTGCTGGACAATGCTTTTACAAACTGGGCAGCAACAGCACCTGAGGTAGAGTCGTCGCTTGTTTGAATGTAAATGGCATCCTCTTCACATTCTCCTGACGAACCAGTGCTATGTGCATTTGGGTGGCTGTGACAGGTCTGTCCCCTGTCATGGCAGATGTCGCGGGCTGACACCTGTTGGCTTGTGGACCTTTGAGGGCTTTGAGTGTTGTTCTCAGAGTTGGACAAAGGCACCTCTATAACATCGCTACTGTCACTGTCACCCTCTACAGGGGAGGAGACATGTCTGATTTCGGTGATGACCTTTTCATAACTCTGACCTGTGACCTTGTGACCCTGTGATGCGATGGCTCTATGTGAGGGATCATGCAATGGCAGATTAAGAGAGTCACCAGAACTACTTCCAACAGCAGCCTTGTAGCCCTTATGAGATATAATTTTGGTCATATGAGATGATGAAGTAGTCTGGCAGTTGTTATGATCTGTGGAGGCCATAGTTTTTTTCCTGTCTGCTTTCTGCATTGGCGAATAGCCTCTATGTCCATTGTGTAAGTCAACCCTCGGAGGTCTACATGAGGGGAGCTGCACTTCCTGACCAGTGTTGACTAAACTGCGGCCACCGCTGCCTCTTTTCTTCAGTAAATCTGCACTGCAGCTGTAGACACTAGGGGGAAAAGAAGCAGGCAGATGTCCATTAAACCTGCTTTGGTGGGAGGTAAAATGAGGGCTTGTGTAATATGGCGCTCTGTGTGTGGGTTCGGAGTAAACATTCTGCACTGGGATTTCTGGATGACGCTGGGAAATGCGCTGCTCTGCCATCACACCTGAAAAACCCACTGGACTTTGGTCTGCTGAGCCAAGATCACGCCATGAAGGATTCTTTGCTAAAGCCTTTTTGGAACTTGAACTGATGTGGCTCTTTTTGAAATTCATGGAGAGATCTAGAGCTGGAGGGAAGGGGTCCTGCAGATGCATCACTTTTGACTGGTCCAAAGGTTCCATTCCTGAAACACAACATGCAACTCCTTCAATATCACTTGGTCAGTCCCAAAACACGTATCTACCATTTCGTCTTGTGTAGTGAATCTAAAGCAGTGTCATCAAGGAGTGTCAGGCGTGTCATAAAAATTCTGAAATGTTGAAATTTGAGACATCGTTAGCGTTAATGAAAACAAAAAATACAAAAATATGATTTTTTTTTTTTTATGAATCATAAAACAGACTAGCGAAATGAACAGGAGATGTGAATTACTGACATAACGTACACTGTGTGTCGCTAGCGCGAACACGCACCCCAGTGTGAACTTTAACATCACCTGCAGTACATCAGTGGTGGGACCCATCCGCTGTGTAAAATAGGGTCAAAAGTCAAAGCCACGATGAGAGCGCAAGTAAAGTCGATATATAAATTTACATTGAAGACCGGCATCTTTGGGCAACCAATCGCAAAATCAAAAGTGGAGTTAATGTTTGCCAACGAAGTTTAAAGTACAGTTTCTACTACATCTATCTGAAAACAAAGTTTACCAAAGAGTGTCAAAGTTTTTTTCAATCGAGATAATAAAAAAGGACCAGAAGGCCAACTGCTAGTTGATAGCCAGATAAGCCAGCCACAGAAATGAAAAATACATAGTTGGGCTAGCATCTAGCATAGCACGCTAGCTAGCTTCTGATAACAAAGAAGCCACAATATTAGCTGGTGAGGTAGCAAGTTAGCCAGCGAGCTAGCTTGATTTACATGACATTTACGTTATCTAAGACACTTACCAATCAATGACGACTCACATCATATAAAACAAATCATGCCTGGAGACCATTATTTCGCTTTGGGCCCGACCGTAATAAAGTTAATTATTCACAGTAAAAATTAAAGTTTATATACACGTACAGGTCCACGAGCTACACTCCCAACCCGGTTCCCGTCAGCTGGCTGACACGCTGCGAGGCATCATGGGAGAGTCAGTCATGATGAAAGTGGCAAGGCAGTTGAGCAGTTTTAGTACAAGAACATTGAGATTCCAGCTTCAAAGAGTAAAAACCGTGCCATGTGCAGGCTTTTTGCGTGTGTACAGGCGATTTTACCAATTAGCTGATCTACCTGTCGGATGATTTGTGTGCTTATTAGGATCAGCTGGTTCGGAAAATGGTTGGATCAAATATGTGGCAGGGTTTTTATTTTCTGAAGCTGAGATCTCCAGCTCTGTGATTAACTAAAATAATGAATTATTAGAAATTAGAATTTACACTATTTGTACAATGAAGAACTTGCCTTTAATAACCAACCCAAATACACATTTTTAAATTATTTTATTACAAAAAATATTTAAAACTCTATCAAAAAGAAAAATGCCAAAAACACATGTAGCAAAGCATTTAAAAATAGGGATGTGCAAGTATTTACGTCATGCATTCACAACAGCTTTTGAAAGACAGGAAAATATTTGTGAGCACAGAAAAACAATCTATTGAAATAAACTTTTTACAAGAAATATTTTTCTAGCATTTACACATTCTATACAGTCTAAAACTATTTAAAGAATTAACATTTTACTAATTGTACAATCCTGTCCGGCATGTCTAGTGTCAATTCTTCCCCATTTCCGAATTCTGACGCGATAAGACAAAGGAGACACCATAATGAGAATGGGAATCAGGGTTTCATTCATTTTCAAACAACCTTATTGCCATGCTTCCTGCTGCCAGCAGGTCATCTAAAATTCATGTACAGTTATGGGTGGGGGACCATGGTTTCAAGAAAGTGCACCATTTTAAGTGCTGAACCAATGTTTGGTGTGGAGTCTGAATTGGTGAAATACTGATCAGTTTCGCCTTCCCTCTGTTCTTTGGTGGCCAAAAAAAAGTGTTTAGTAATTCTGGAGCATATCCAGGTGCTCCTCCGCTGATGAGGCCTCCAGGGCTTTGTACGCCAGCCTGAGGTGCTCCCTCAGCTCCTCCAGGTCGCGCTGGGCCCGGGCCCTCGTCACACTCAGCTCTGTGTGCATGTCTGTGCACCTCTCAGTGGCACAGCGCTTGTCCTTTAGATGACAGGAGATAGAGAAAGATAGATGATAGAGAGAGAGGGAGGGCGGGGGGGGGAGAGAGAGAAAGACAGAGAAAGAGACAGACAGAGAGAAAGACAGATTACAGAGAGGTAGAGAATGAGAGAGACAGACAGAAAGACAGATGACAGAGAGAGAGATAGACAGAGACAGAGAAAAAGACAGATCACAGAGAGAGGGAGAGAGTTCATTCCTGTCCCTCAGTAATATGCAGTAAAATATTATATTTGGTTAATAGTGCAATATAATAGTCAAAGATGGCAAAGGTTTTAAATCACTTAAATAGTTTAAAATTCAACTAAGTATGTGTGTGTGTGTGTGCGCGCGCGCATGTTTGTGTGTGTGAAAATAGGGAGAGAGAGAGAGAGAGAGAGAGAGACAGAGAGAGAGAGAGAGAGAGAGAGAGAGAAAGAGAGAAAGAGAGAGAGAGAGAGAGAGAGAGAGAGAGAGAGAGAGAGAGAGAGAGAGAGAGAGAGAGAGAGAGAGAGAGAGAGAGAGAGAGAGAGAGAGAGAGAGAGAGAGAGAGAGAGAGCATATTATTCCCCAAGTGTCTCTCTGAGTAATCAGCATTCAGGAGACTGCCTCAGTGACTCAGCAGACTGGCCATAGCTTGCTGGCTGTTTGTGGTTGTGTGGTAACCAGCAGAGCTCCAGAGTGGACAGAGGCTGGGGTGAGAACTCACTCTCTGGGCTGCCTGGAGCTCCTCTTTCAGCGAAGTCATCTCCTGCATCAGGAAGTCCACTTCGGCTCGCTTCACGCGCAGGCCGATCTGTAAAAAGGCAGGCAGATGCAGCAGGACGCCAGACACATTACTTCACTTCCCCTACCTGTCCCAGAGGCCTGACTCACACCTCAGTGAAGCATGACAGGACTGCTAATGTGTTCGCAACCATCTGGTGCAAAACACAAATAAACAGGGAGGTGTGACTGTAGATGACTCATGTTTTTATGACTAGAGTGACATCTAGTGGCTCGTTTTGTCACTCATCAAAAATAATTATGACGGCAAAGTGAGCCAATGGCAAGGACAGCAGAGCATGCCAAGATGGTAATGATACTGGTAGCACACAAACCTGTAACTCGTACAGAATTTTCTCTCGCTGAATGGGACAGACAGCCTCTTTGGAGAGGGACGATGGTAAGATGTCCGCATTGGCAAGACCACCACTCAACTCCTAAAGAAACAAAAAAAGTGTATAAAAGCATGAGAGGTACAGGTCACTGGAATTCAGTGAACTCACATTAAGTTTACATTACAGCATTGTCTAATTAACTGACCTAAAAAAAACCCTCTGTGCTAGTCTCTATGTTAGTGATCTGCATTGGGAAGATTCCTTCATCCATTGGGGCTTAACTGTGCTCAAATAGCCAACCAAGGAGAAATAATCCTGGAAACACGTTTTGCTGGGCTGAAGTGCCAGATGGAAGATGGGCGGGAAAGAGAGAGAGCGCAATTTCTTTTAATCCAAATACTGGTACACCGAGAGTTGTATTAAAGTGGGTCAGGTGATTTTTTAATGTGAGGACTGATCCTGCAAAGCATGCCTCCACATACACACACGGACGCAGGTTACAAACACACACACACACACACACACACACACACACGCGCGCACACACACGCGTGCTGTTGTGTACCTGGTGGCGGGCGCTAATCTCCTGGTACTGGCGCTGGCACTGCTGCAGGGCGCGGCGCTCGGCCTCCAGGGCCTGTGCCAGGTGGGCGCTCTCCAGGCACTTTAGGGAGTACTGCTGTGACAACACGTCCAGCTCCTCACGGCTAGAGGACAGCTCCTCTCTGCCACACACACACATACACACACACAGAAACACACACACACGCATATAAACACACACATGCACATAAACACACACAGACACAAAACAGCACTTACATTTAAAATATTTACAAATAGGCCACAGACACAAATAATGTACAACAGCCTGACTGAGTCATGAGACAAACATAAGGCTAACAATCTACTACTAACGACATTAACAAATATTAAACATAGGATATTAAACAAATAATTAAACATTTACACATTTCTGGAATGGTGCCAATAAACCACCTGTGTCTCTTTAGGATCTCCTCCACATCTGCATTTCCCATGGTGCTGATTTCTATATGTGTGTCCTGCAGAACCTTCTCCAGCTCTCTCTGATAGGCTTTCTTCATGGCCTCAATTGCTGACAAAAAATAAATGAAAAAGTAATGCAGAAAATCAGTAAGCAATGCTTTGTGTAAATGTTACTCACCCTCTCTCTCTCTCACACACACAAACGCACACATTCCATGTTCTATCCTGTTGTGGACACAGCCCCCTCACAGGTGGGCTCTAAAAAAAAAAAAAAAAACAACAAACAGTACAGCACCCCATGGGCCCGGGAGCTTCTTCCCTCTCACCTGCCTGGGTGGCAGCTGCTTCCTCGGCCAGCAACCGCTCCTTGTCCTGCTGGAGCAGGGCCAGCTCTCGCCGGTGCTGGAGCTGCAGCTCTGCCAGGGCCCTCTGGTGGGACCCCTCCATGGCCAACAAGCCCTGCTCGCACGTGGCCTGGGGGGGGGGGACATCAGCCAGCACACACACACACACACAGATCAGAGCCATTGACAGATCTCACAGGCGTACCTTGTCAGCCCGTCATCTTCAAAATATTCACCAATGAAGGGTTACAGAGACTGCTGCTACACTGCAGTTGCCTTAGGTATTCAGCATGTTGACACTGTTTTTTTTGTTGGTTATGTTGGAAGTCTTTTACCCAAAGCAACACAGAGCTGAGCTAGATTAAGACCAGAACAACAGTAGTGTTGAAGGAAAAGGCTCAAAGAAACAAAAAAAAAACATTCAGTACCAAAATACACAACTTTAATACCACCAACACAGGTGCTACTGAGCTGTAGGCAGAAGTGGCAAACACTGTTTCAGAAAGTCAAAATTGTATCGCGTATCTGTTCCAGCCATCCACCTAACCAGCTGTTTCTAATTAGCACAATGCTTCAGCCAAGGACATAAGCCAAGTAGTGAAATCACCTGGTTATTTATACAAGTATAACCAATATTTGGCAGGGTTTTTACTTTCTGAAGCCTGGGTTTTCCACCTCTGGCTGTGGGTTCTGCATAGTAGAGAGAGAGAGAAACTATGGCAGTTTTTAAATAATGTAAAAGAAACACATGCACTTACCTTCAGACTCTCCCAATCTCTCCTGTGCTGCTCCTGAAGAGATGTTCTTCCATCACACTCGTCACTGCCTATATCAGTCAGGTCTTCCCTCATGAGGCACACATCAGCTGGCTCTGGTTCTCCATTTACAAAGGTTATGTCTTCAGTCTGAGATGGTGAATCTGGTCCTTCACTTGGGAAGTCCTCTGCCTTATTCCGAACAGTATGTGCCACAAGCTCTGTGGGTCCCTCGGTTTCAATCGGATGAGAGTTGCAGCCTTTGAGATGGGTCCCCATCGTCTCCTGGTCCACATCTTTCACCTGAGCAGCATCTGATGTGCAGTCATTACTAATGTGACCTTTTGACCTCTGGGACTCCAAGTCTGTCAGTCTGGCATGGAGCTCCTCATTCGCCTGCTGAAGCACCTGACAGCTCTCACAGGTGTCTTCACCGCCCCACAAGCTGGCCTCAGTTTGCACGCCCTCCTCTTGTACAGCCTCAAGCTGACTGACAACGTAAACACAGAGAAGCTCCGTGCCCATGGCCTGACGGTAAAGTAGCTCAGGGTCCCCTGGCCTGCACCACAGTGAGCACAGGCCTTGTGCTGTAGCTCTCAGCTCCGTGCCTGCAGAAGACTCGAGGCTGGAAGCAGTGCAGTTCAACAGGGAGGCTTTCGTCTGGACGCTTTCCCTCAAGCTCGTCCAAAGGCTGTCATTACAAAGCCGTCTGCACAAACTCGATATTCTCTCCTTCGTCCGCTGTGACACCTCACCGGATGCCTCAGCCGTTTCTGCCCTGCTGATGTCTGATTCTGGGAGAACTGAGCCGTTGTTTGTCTGGGCAGAGCAGGCAGGAGGAGCTGTGCGAACGATCGGCGAATTGATCGGCGAAGAAGAGAAATGCTTGTGCGCGGCGAGGTACAGTTTAATCTCCTCCAGTTTGGCCGCAGCCACTTCGGCCGTCAGCCTGTCAAAAACGTCCGCCTCAGCACGACGCCTTGTCCGGTCGGATTTCAGGAGGTTAAACAGAGTTGTCCAGACCTCCTCCTCCAGCCGAAGCCTTGTGGTAATGCTCCGATTTACGCCAGCTTCCTGTCTCTCTGATACAAAGGGCAGCAGCACAGGCAAATCAGTCTCCCCAGTCAACTTCAGCAGCCTGCCAAGTGTTTCAGACCTCCTTTGGAGTCCTTCCACCAGGCAGTGAACACTGGCCTCCTTCTCTGGACAGGGGCCATTGCCAGCCTGTTCCTCGTCCTCGGTTTCCCTCTCCTCAGATCTCTGTGCATCTAGCAGCGCCTGTGACTGTGTGACCTCATCTCTGTGGCAACACTGTGGCATCTCTGGCTCAAGGGTTTTTTTGTCCTGGGCCTCTACGACGCACAGCTCTTCTCCACAATCAAGACGGTCTTCTTCCAGCTGGACCTCCGAGGCCTGCTGAAAATGTCTGGGTGAGTGATCTGCTTTTGTGTACTCCTGACAGCGCAAATCCTCCAGTGTGTCTTCCCTCAACTGCAGCTGTGTTAAGGTCTCCATCAGCCTCTCAGTCTGTGCAGTCAGCTGGGCCTGTGCTTCCTGTAGCTCTGCACATTTTTCTCTGAGCTCACTTTCTAGGCACTCCACCCTGGTGCTGAGGGGCTCCTCCAGGTCGGACAAATGTGGTCGGCCATCTTGTCTCTTGCAGAGTTCCAGTTCCAGCCGGAGTCGTTCTATCTCTCGGTCAGCTTCAGTTAGCTGGTGGACCATTTCCTGGTTGCGCTGGTTGAGGGCTTCGTTTTGACGGGTGAGTGACATCACCTCCTCGACGAGCCCCCTTTCTGCCTCTGAGCCGACGTGGTCTCGCCCTGCCTCGTTTTCACCTGGAGTCTGTTTCATCTGTCCCACAGCTGAAGAACGAAGCTCCTCACTACTTGTGAAGCTGAGATGTTCAAGCAGTTCAGGACAGCCAGATTCACGGGTGATTCTTCCTTGCGTGTCATCTGTGCCGCCGTCGCACAGTTTGGTGGACGAACCAAAGCCGAGCTGCTCCTGCATACGCTGCCGTCTCAATTCCTCCAACCTGAGCAGCTCCTTAGTCTGTCTGTATTTATCTGTTAGACTTGACACATGGCTACTGTAAAGCGTTGGGTCCATTTTCACTGCGACATCTCCACTCTCATGAACATTACTGCTCCCTAGCTGTGGAAGAAGAGAGGCCTGTTACATATTGGGATGTCACCCAGTGAATCCTACATACTAGGCTACTGAATAGTCCACTTGCATTTTTTTTATATTCAGTATAAGCCCTATTTTTACATACTGTGATTAAAATTGCTCAAGTGATCAAACCAACACTCAAATAATTATTACATATGGGTAACTTTTGGACTTTTGGATTGTATGTTAACAATACTGTGGAATTTATTGTATGATGTTAAATGATAAATTTTCATATTAGAGTAAGTCTGAACTTAAGCAAGCTAACCTGAAAGTCCCAAGTAGAGCTCATCTGTTCTTCCAGTGTTGTGTTCAGCTCTGCTTCGTGACATGAAGACTGAGTCAACTGAGCAGTCAGCTCCTCCACCTAGGAGACACAAACCTCACAGTAACACACTGACTGCCCTCCTCTTCATGCGTCTGTGGTCTGTTGTGGGAACTTAAGTCCCTAACAGCTAAGCCACTGCACAATCGGCTCTACAAGTGATACATTGATGTGCTCTCCACACACAATACTGGCTTTGTTCTTAAGGAAATTAACATTGTTTAAGTCAGAACCAAGGTCGCGGAAGGAGGGCTAAAATAGAGAGAGAGAGAGAGCGAGGGACAGAGAGCGAGAGAGAGAGAGAGAGAGATAATTAGTGTAGGGCAGACTCACTCTTTTCTTGTAGTTATGCAACAGTCTCTCCAGGTCGCTGGCGTCTCTGGGCGGGGTGTCTGGGTAGAGTGGCACCCTCCTCTCCTGTCGTATGGCTGCCTTCTCCACCTGCTGCCAGCGCTCCTCGATCTCCTGCACCCGCTGCTGCTGCTGCTGCTCCAGGGGACCGTGGCGGGGGACGGCCGCGCCTCCCCGTGTCTCCTCCTCCTCCTCCTCCTCCTGGCGTCCCGGCTCTAGGACCAGGCCCATGACACTTTCGTAGCGCTTCCTGCGCTCCTCGCGTCTCCTGCGCCTCCTCTCCACCGCCCACACCTCCACGGGCACCTCCCTCTGGTCCCTCTGCACCACGGCTCCTCCACCGCCGCAGGGCTTGGCTTGGCCTCCCTCGCGTCTCCTCTGACCGCACCGCCTCTTGGCGGCCTGACGCATCTTGGCCGACACCTCGGGGGAGAGCGAGTCACGAGTCAGGTCCGGCTCGCACAGGGCTGCCGCCGAGGAGCCAAAAGGGCAAAGGTCGTCGGAGAGGCTGCCCAGACACACAGAAAGACAGGAAGTTGAAAAGTGTAGATGTGTGTGTGTGTGTGTGCCCCTGTGCATCAGACTCCATCAGACTCGCCACTCACTGCTGGTCTCCCTCCACACTCGTGAATTACCTCATGGCATCAGGTGTGTTGGAGGGCCGCACGTTTTTGGCGAGGGCCTGGATCCAGTTCCGGCGTATGCCCGCAGTCATGGCTGCCAAGGTGTGCACCAGCGTCTGTGTCTGCACACCCCGGACAGAAAGGAAACATTAAAATAGGGTCTAAGCTTTGTTCCAAAATATTTCTTAACCAAACTTAGATGTCAGGTTTGTCCAAACTACTTCTTTAACAAACTGAGCTCATTTTAAGAGTAGTATGAGAAGATGACCGTTCTCTCATCATTTTAAATTTAGGTCTTAAGAAATTTAAAGATGATCTGAAGGAAAAAGGAGAAAATTCTAATGAGAGAAGGATAAGCAGATTTTTTGAAATGGATGTTACACATATGGTTAAATAAACAGGGTGTCCACATAGGGTGTGATCACAAATAAAATGGAGATTATTGACACAGCAGGCTGCTCATGTCACAGACAGAGTTCAGTGTAAGTGACAGTGTAGTGTAGTGTAGTGTAGTGTAGTGTAGTGTTGAATGGACCCTTACGTGAATCTGGAAGCCATAGTTCCTTTGGACTTGGTGGTCAGTGACCTGATGGCAAGTGGTGAGGTCTATCTCTCCCATCAGCTCTGATGCCTGGAGCAGATAATGAAAAGAAAACGACACTTGAAAAGAGTTAAAGGAAAAGTGGGCCATGAGAAAAACACAGGCATAGTAAGACACAGGATTACAAATGCCACTCACTCACTTAATACTTTCTATTATTATTATTATTATTATTATTATTGATATTATTATTATTATTATTACTGCTGAAATTTGACAATCAAACCCCAATTTAATATTATGAGATGTAATACAGTAATCTTGAATTTTGAAGCAACTGTGACCATACCTCCTCAGCCACTGCATCCTTGTAGTAGCGCAGGTTGTGAGTGGACAGAACAAACCAGTTCTTTTTCCACTAGGAAAACAAAATGGAGTAAGCCACATGGAACAATAGTTTTCACCAAATCTAGTGCATCTGTTGAAACATCATGAGGTTATCCTTAAGCAAGGTCTGATGTTACCAAAATGGCTTATTTTCTGTTAATTACAAAAGCTAGAGTCTAAATAATCACAGACATGCACAGCTCAGTGTGTTAATTAGTTTCCTGGATGCGCTCAGGAAATCTGGCTCTTTATGTGCCCTGCTGAATATTACCCACGTGCTTCATCTGGAGAGCCACCCGTGACACATAATAAATAAATAAACAAAATGGCTTCCAAGTGGGCCCATTCCCCTCCCACTGTTTTCAGAATTCAAAGGATTGCAATGACTGAACAAATTAAAGTTAGGCATAGTAATGCAGCAAGCATTGGCTTCACACCACTTACTTCATCCAGATGGTGACTACAACACAGTTCATGTGGACAGGCAAACACTAGAACCTCTTTACTAAAAAAATGTCTTAGTTGACTTTTCTTCCTTCATTCTCTTGATTGTGAAGTGTTTTATATTGCCAGTGTATGTGGGGTATACCTGCCTGTCATTGACTGCATAGCCATGTGATTACTGTGTAGTGTCTGTGTGCTCTATATGCTGTGTCTACTTCCCACTGATGCCTATAAAAGTGACACATGAGAAAAGATGCATGCCTTTGAGATGAGAAATATTTACACCTCGAGTTCAAACTTGATCAAACTTGCAGTGGCAGAGGAGCGTGTAGATAGCATAATCTGTCACGGGTGAAAAGACATGACATTCTTTCTAAAACACCATCTTTCACATTCTCAATGGCCCAAAGAGGACTACTTTGGGCGCAAAAAGCCTTCAAAGCCTACTCAAATAATCACAAGTGTTTGCATTAACAGACAGTCCTAGGCACGCCACAGATGAGGACAGAGAGCTGGAGAGGACAAGGTGGTCAGTGCAATTACCTCATTTTGTTTATCCAAAATCATGAGCCAGCCTTTCTTGAAGTTCAGGAGATCAGGCTGAACATATACAGGGGAAAAGAGAAACAACTCAAACAAACAACACAAGACTTTAGACTGGACATGTTTTACAATGAAGCAAAATTTAAAACATTTCAATTTACTTTTTAAGACATGATGCCCCCCCCCCCCCCCCCCCCCCCCTCCCCCAACAAAACTGAGGAAGCATTCTTTAGAGTGATAGTATTCTCCTCTTACAGCTGTTCCCATTAGCACCCTTACTTCTCCCCATTTTATATGTAAACTTCAGGCAGAATGACTTAAAGTGTCCGCTTACCGTCATGACAGACTCAGAGATCCTGTGGTCAGGTGACTCTGCTCTTCTCTCAGGTAAGTGGGGTATGTGTAGCACATCTGAACTTTTCTGTCAGGAACAAACATTCAGAATGACTACTTAGGACACAAATGCTTGTAAAAAAATGGATTTGTTCAACAGCTGAAACATTTGGGGTTAGGTGGCGATTAGGCGGGGGCATATTACAATGATTGAAAGAGCCCTGCACTTGAAACAGGGTCCTTATAGAGCAGAAAGACAAAAAATATAATTGTTTGAAGGGCCCAAAACTATCATTGTTTTTCCAAAAATAATTTAGCAGCAGCCCTGTTTGAAGGTGATAATTTACGACATCTGTCGAACATTCCCCAAAGTTAGCCTTTGCACAAAGCTTGCAGGCTAATTTTTTTCCTGTCCAGATGTGTCTGACAGTCTCTGGGCCTGTAGAGAGATGAGGCGCAGTGAGGTACTGCTGTCTGCACCGGCAGACAACTGGGCTAGGAGGAAATGGCACCTTCAGGCAGCAGATGACTTTAGTTTCAGACTACAGTCAGTAGATCTCACAACAAGATCTGGCATGTGTGTGTGTGTGTGTGTGTGTGTGTGTATTTATGCGTGTATACAACATGCGTTTGGTGTTTGTGTGTGTGTGTATGTAAGTTTATTAGCGAGTGTGTGTGTGTGTGGGGGGGTCTGTACGATAAACAAATGACAGTAGCATCAGTATTTTGCAAAACAAATCACCGTGGGTGTCTAGTGTGCCAGCATTATTTTAAGCAGAGAGAGTTTTTTAAGTTCACCCCTGGAAAAAAATGGAGTCCCACTTTGTCTTCATGAGAAAGTCCCTTCACCCATCCAGGCGTCGTGTATTAATAAAGCAGCAGCGTGTCCCGACTCGGCGCTTCCTGACGTCATGGAGGAACAGGCTGACAGAGGAGTGGGCTAACCTTTGCCTCCCATAACAAGAGGAGTCTATTTCCGAGGCTGGAGATCCCCCCCTCACCCCTACTCACCCCCACTCCACCCCCCCTTAGGGTGGGACCCTCTGGGCCTGTAGGGGGGGGAAGAAGGCTGGGAAAGAGGAAATGGGACTCTTAGAGGAATCTGCCCGGCAGGACAGCAGAGCGGGGGGACCCCAGCGGTGCGACCTCTGACCCAACCCTCCTCAAGAGAATTAAACGGATTAAAAAGTAAACAAACAACAAAATATAAAAGGAAGAATACAAAAAGAAATAAGATGGATGTAGAGAAATGAACACCAACCAAGCAAGGTCAGAGAGACTATACTCTCAAAAGGCTATCGCAGCTCAGATTTTCAAACACGTTGAAACTAATAAACAAACCAACATCAACAAAACAACACACAAACAAATAGGGTTGATGTGTAGTGTTCCCATCAGTGAATGTGTTACTTAAGGTGGTGGTTGTTCAGGGAGGGGCAGGGTTGTGGCTGAGAGATATAACAAGCAAAGATAATTCATTTTAGACCATGACTGTGTTTGCTTTAAGCCTTCCAGCTGGAATGAACGGAAGGCAATTGATGAAGTGCCTGTCGTCATACATATTCCTATAATTTCATCACCTTATTTTAAGCCCAAATCTAATTTTAGTGTTCCATTCGGATAACTTGGTTAAGGTGGGAGGGATGTGTTGTTAAGGCGGCTGCCACGGGAGGCAAACACTAATGTAGAGAAATTAACATCCATCAATCAAGTAAGTAAGGAGGTCAGAGAGACCACAGTGTCAAAATTCTGCACAAGTTCACATTTTGGAACATGTTGCTCATGGGGTGTTGCCAAAATAGCTCATGATTTACATGGAAGGGCCCCAGGAATATAATAGCACAAGCAATCAGATAGAGAAGCTGCATAACCTTGTGGCTTGTCAATGGCAAGTCAAACAATAAGTCTGTGTACAATAATTATAGCATTCAGGAACAGGATATGCACAGACTGCCTTCAGGCAGATGAAGAACCAGTTTTTCTCAAGAGCATAACAGTGCAAAGCAAATACACTACCACACTACCTCTTTAGCAGACACCCAAGCAATCGCATCACATGAGCAGACACACATGCACACTTAATCACACACACACAGACACACACACACACACACACGTGTGCAAGCCTGGACAGCTCCAGTCAGGTGCTAAATGACATTCACACTGTCCGTGCCAAGACGCTCTTCACCTGTGCGTTTGTCTGACTCCAGTCCTGTTCATTCCACGCCTGCCCCATACGGCGGCAGCACCCTCACTGCTCTTCAATTAGGCCAGAGGTGACGCTGACATGAACACCTGGTCCTATGACTCACCCTGAAATGCATGGTGTGTGTGTGTGGGGGGAGGCCCTATCGAAACCAGCTGTGCTGAGGGTATACACGTGTGTGTGTGTGTGTGTGTGTGTGTGTTTCTCCACACCATCATGGCTAACTGACTCAGTATGAACCCAAAGATCATGACATCAGGCATTGCATCAATAACTAATCCAGACCCTGTTGTTGTGCCGAGTTGTGTTGAGTTGGGCTGTTATCTGAGACAGCTGTTATGACACACTTTTTCCAGTTTTACCTGATCCAAAAAAAAAACCCTTTCTTTACCCTTAAGACTCTATGCAGCCGGTGGACTTAATCAAAATATCCACAGAGATTCTGTAATGGTGGTTCTGGGTTAGCAGTGTCTGTGCATGGACACAGAAGCTGGATATGAAACACTGGAAGATGGGGCTGGTTGACTTGCCCAATGTTTGTGGAGGAAGAAGGTGGACCCACCAGTTTGTGTGTGGAGTCAGGCTGGGGCCCAGTTCTGGCCTGCCGACTACTGCTGATGGTGCTGCCTTCCTCTGGTACGCCTGCTTCACCTCTCCATAATGCGACCTGACCTGGAGTGTCACTGAGAAAAAGACAGGAAGAGAGAGGGGGGGGGGGGTGTCAGTAGAGAGAAGAAGATGAAGGGATAAAGAAAGACATAGATATGAATGAGTGAGTGGAAAAAGAGAGCAAGAGAGAGAGAGAGGGAGAGAGAGATAAGGAGAAACAAAAGCAAGAGAGAAAAAAACAGACACACAGAGAAAAAACGTCGAAACAGAGAGAGCGAGAGCAAGAGGGAGAGAGAGAGGGACAGAGAGAGAGAGAGAGAGAGAGAGAGAGAGAGAGAGAGAGAGAGAGAGAGAGAGAGAGAGAGAACAGAGTGTCAGTCATCTCCAGAGCATGTTTATTTAATGGCTGTTTCCTCTTCTCTGGAAAGACACAACAGGGTTCTATCGACAGCTCTTTCAGCACAAGATAACTTTACAAGTGCACATTTCCACCTGCTTTTTGTACAACACACACACACACACACACACACACACACACTCTCTCCATGAAGTGAAGAGCTCGTACACACACACACACACACACGAGAACCAAGTTCCTGTTAGCTAGCGTTGAACGATGACAAAGAACTAATATCCTGCCTGAATGTTCTCGTGAGGAAAAGAAAACACCATGGAAATATGAGCTAAGCACTTACATTCAACAAGAGATGTGCTGCATCCTCTCAAGCACAAGCATCACTGCACCAGCATTCGTGTCAAGGGCATTCACTTCAATACAAGCAATCACCTGCATTTTTAATAACTCAATAGCTGCTCCTGTTGAACTTTGCCGAAAATCTCACCGCAGAGTATTAACCATCTGGCTCTTTTAAAGAGATATTTGAGGAAAAAAAGATGGGAGAGACATTTTTTCATTGCACTATAGACTGAAAGGGCTTGAACTTGAGAGCTCTTGTATAAAGCTAAATTTAAATTGAGCTGCGATGGTAATGGAGGGCTTCTTCCCTTTGATGTTCGCTCTGGTGTGTATGGCGTGGCGCGTGTGTGTAAAAAGGCTTTTTTACTGAGGGGAGGCATCTGCTGTCCCAAGGCACAAAATTGTTTGCACATTGAGCTTGTCCTTTGCCAAATAGCTCAGAGTTTGCCGAGAGGATTGCACACGCAGACACATGGAAAAAAGCCACACACACAAAACCACACATACAGTACATAACCACACATACATACACATACAGACTTGAGACGTGCACACACACACACACACCCATACACAAAAATACACATAATGTCACTCACTCACACATACACACTCACTCCCACTTAAAGACAGTCCATCTTCAAAACACACACACACACACACACACACACACACACACACAGTGACCCACTTGCACATACTATTAAGGGGCTGAAGCGAAAATGCCCTGCAGAAGCAGGAACGGAAGCAAACGGCTTATTTGACTTGGCGCTCTCTTGGCTGAGGGGGTATATTTGGCTGCTTTCTAAAGTACCACTTCCCATTTCAGTTCCTGACGGCTCAGGGCTCTCACCTTTTCTCCGGGCCAGAGGACGGCTCGCCCTGACCCCTCCTCTCTCCTCTCCGAGTCCGAGGACTGCTTGCACAAATGGGGCTCGCAGGAACTGAAGACAGGAATGTCTCTGTGTGGACGTCCGTGTGGCCGTTTGCATTTGCCTCCGATGAGCCTGGCTGGCTTGGAGAAGCTCTGAGCAGGGAGGCAGGGACAGACAGAGATGTCTGTCGGTCCTGTCCTGGGCACCCTGAGCCCAAACTGGGCAGCGTGGACAAGAGAGGACTCTTCTGGCGAGGTACGATGACCTCGTGGTGGGGAGCCTCATCCACTGCTGGCTGTACAATTGTCTGGCTGGTGGAGTCAACTTCTGTTAGCTTGTCACCTGTTGTGAATGGGCAGAAGATGGATGACATTTTAATCTCTGTGGATACTCTACATAATTTATACATAAAAACAATGACTCCTGTATTCTAAATCTGGTGACCTTTCTTCCAGAACAGCTCACCAGAAAACAATGAGTCCTCCATGAAAACAATGACTCTTATATTCTATCTTGGTCTGGTGACCTTTCTTACAGGTAACAAGAACCTGGAAAATAGTACATAATTAATGATTAACTGACTACTCTGTGTCTTGTCAAAAATGTTAATTTATTCAACAATGTGCCTGACCCCAGCGTTGGTAAAAATCACCTTGTTTGATAAGAAAGTGGCTCAAAAATGGGTGTCATGATGTCATGACCAAACAATAGGAGGTATTGAATGCAGCGATATACACTCAGGCTGTGCTGGGACATATGTTGTATATACAAACATATAAACAAGTGTTGTGTAAATATGTTTTGCTCCTGAACATGTGCTTCCTTGTAATCATATCCTTGTGAGGGAGGGTGTTGCCATTGCCAACCAGCATCCACCAGCTGGGCTACAAGTGCTCCACATGCATCTGACAGGAGCACTCCCTCCCAATGATCACACAGTCACAAACACACACACACAGTCACTCACACACACACAGCTACTGGTGGCTCTGCAATGGGGCGGCTCAGAGCTGTCTTAGGCACAGCCGCTCGCTCGTCTGCTGCAGTCGTCCCCCTGCCTGGCCCCGCTCTCGCTCGGCCTGCTCCCGTAATTACAAGGTGGCGAAGCCAGCAGCTGAGGCATTTTCTGGTGTTTTTCTCACCCTCTGTGGAGTCAGATGGCCGGGTGACAGATCCAGGGAGAGAGCTGAACCCCAGTAATGAGCAGGACGGCCACACCACTTTGCTGCTGCCAGAGAGTCTGTCAATTCAACCCGCCCCCCATGTTTTCTGGATAGGGGCGATATTGATGTGCCTCTCTCTGTCTGTCTGTCTGTCTCTCTCTGTCTGTCTGTCTGTCTGTCTCTGTCTGTCTGTCTGTCTGTCTCTCTCTCTCTGTCTGTCTGTCTGTCTCACACACACACACACACACACACACACACACACACACACACACACACACACACACACACACACACACACACTCTCTAATGATGGACTCTGGAGAATGAGGCTGCTAGGCAACCTCTGGTCTTTCCTGTCAATCTCCACACAACCCTAGCTACTTTTAAACTACCCGAACACCCTTTTAGAAACTCATAAATAGAAACAAGGTGTACATGACAAATTACGTGTCTAGTAAAAAGGAATTGTGATGACCCTTCGTGCTCTCTAACACACACACACACACACACACACACACACACACACACACACACACAACAGTCCCACCTGAGCCGAGCTCCTTTCCAAGGATCCTGTTCTCCTTTGAGGAGTCTGCCGAGATGCCATTTCTGACCCCAGGCTGCCTCGTGTTCTCGGGCACCTGTGGAACACAATGCCACCATTAACTTTTATCTGGATAAAGGTTTTAGGTTCGCACTACAATTTAAACTTATTTAGAACTTATATAGAACTTAAACTTATTATAGGGATGGTTCATCCAAATTTTATTCAAACATAGCTTATTGAAATTTAGTCACCCAAATGAGAAACTTTTGTGAAAGTTTCTTTTCCACAAGAAACCCAGCTCTTTTGTGTGTCGTTTGTATTTGAAACACGAAAGGAGTTAGGCAGAATGTCTTTTATGGAAGTTTAGCACTTTTTAACACAAGTTTTCTGTTTGTGATGATGAATGACTCATTTGGAGAAGGCAACAGTCGAAAGATTATCACAGAACTTCAACCATTTATACTCCTCCTCACCATCATTGTTACTGCCACCACCATTAACAGCAATGACAACTAGTGAAGATGCTGTGTGTGTGTGTGAGTGTGTCTGTGTGTTGGGGGTGCATTATGGGGGCTATGTGACTGACCTGTGTGCCAACAGTGGGCCTCTCCTTGCTCCTGGTGTTCTTGCGGTTCTGCTTGTTGGTATGCGGGTAGACCAGGAGTTGCTCACACCACCTGTAGGGTGGGAGAGGCACAGGGAGCAACAATTCAAAGATCTTACTGGTGTTCATCTTCTTCATTATACAGGGAGTGACAATGACATTGGACACGATGACACCAGCGAAATGGTGGTGCACACACTAATTCGAAATCTAGTGTCTCCTATTTAATATGGTCTGACAAGATTGTTATGTGGCCGCTGACTTGGTCATACTACTTTCTAAGGAGCCAGCCCAAGGACAAGTTTTTTGACTTGGCCTGCTGATGGCCTGAATGGCTTAAACGAGCTGATTTTTCACTATGTCTGAATAGCCAAGGCAATTAGAATGCAGCTCTATTCTGAGTTCTTTTATACTACCTGTGACCAAAATAATTCACTCTCTGAGACAAGACAAGCTATGTCAGCTGGGAAGAGAGTAGCACTGTGGTAGGATACAGGAAACATATGACCTAACCTTAGGACAATTCAGTGTATCAAAACCCTCCATTAGAACCAGTGGGGGTAGGCATTTATTGCCAAAACTATAGGTTTTAAATTTACTATATGATACAAGGTTTTTGATATGAGGGTTGGTCACTCTTTTTGCTTTATGTAGTATTGATTGAATGTGGGTTGAGTCCACACCCATTGATGATGTCCTTGTTGTCTCCACGGATGAAGAACTCCTGCTCAGGGGTGATGATGCACAGTGCATTCCTCTGCCCTGTCTTAGGCTCCGCATCAACCACATCTGTGCACAGGTTCATGTTCACGGTCCCTTGAGGAAGAGTGCTTGGCTGGGGAACAGAGAGAACACAGAACGGGATTATAGCAGACAGGCTTGTTTTGGTGTGGAAGAAGAACTACCGTACTTTTTAAATGTGTCTTGGCTCTACTATTAGCTAAAGACAAAAACACACCTTTTACCTGAGAACCATGGTCACAGTATTACCAATAATCAAAGTACACAATAGCACCCCTGAAAGTTCTGAGCTAATGTTCATCATTTCCATCACATCTCCATCACAATTGTGTGACCTACACAGATACACTGACATGCATACATAAATTGCTAGGTAACACAAAGAGGTGTCAGGGCAGAGACAAATCATTTAAAAAAACTATCATGACAGCTGGTGTAGGACATGATCAGTCCTTCTCAAAATGAGCACATCTGGTTCCAAAGTGCACGACAGGCTGTGCTCCCTCGTAAATCAGCATTAACGTGCTGCTAAATGGTGCTGAAATGAACATGTGTCTGCTGGTGCATATGATCAGTGCGTTCAGGAGGAGAACTGAGCAAAGCCCATACCGACTCATCCAGAGCGAAATGCAGACTGCCGTGTTCATACAGAATGAAGAATCTGCGTTGCCATTTCTAGAAAAAAAGAGATGTGATAGTATTACTTTTTCTGGTGCTGCCCCCAAAACACTGTAACATCTTGCCTTTGTGGGTAGCCAAATTAAAATATGCATTTTTTGTGTGACTGTGAGTTTCCCAAAGGCCATACCCTCGATCGTTGTGCTGGGTTGCCAAAGTCAGTGCCTTCTGGAGCAAGACACAACCAGCCTCCATAAATAGGCTTGGCCTGTGAGGAGACAGAAGTGATCTGATGAGCAACAACAAAAAGTCAAACTGAAACCCTGTAACCGCCCCCTGCTAGGCTACTGTTGGTTATAGAAGAGTTTACTTCTTTGCCATGACAAAGCTTCCTACCAAACACCTCAGGATAACTGTGAGTGTGAACGTTTTAAATTATAGGCAGCACTGGACAAGAGATGAGGCTGTGGCCACATTTGAACTCAAGCCCGCACTGTTTCGTGAGTTGCTATGTCAGGAATGAACTCGGATGTCCCAATTTACCGTGGAAGCCAAAAAACGACAGATATGCAGAGTGCTGTTGCTGCAAATGGGGATTCCATATATTTCCTTAGTTACATTTAGCCACACACTTTGACAAGAAACTTGGCGTCTGGGCATAGTTGAAATTCTTTACAAGTTTTTGGCGTGCGCCTACTGCACGAGGCACAACACGTCTATTTACCCCACGTCGTTGATGTAACGTTGCAGGTGCTGCCACAGGTATGCTTTTGGCTTTAAGCAAATACGTTGATTCGTGTATCGTGGCTGACGTTTGGCTTACAGAATGTGATAAAAATTGGTCTCACAAACAAAAGCCTGGCTGTGACCAGTTAAATAAAACGAAATGCTGCTAACACACAATTCACAAACTCGTTATGAAAATAGGTAAATGTTTGTAATTCACGTCATCCGAACAAAAGGCGAAATACCATAACTATCCGTAAAGCAGAAGTTAACTTACCTGATTTAAATCTTCATTTGTCCTCAGGTGTACTTCACGGGATTTGAAGCAGTTTTGACACTTGCTTTTATTGAAGATATTCGCTTGGAATTTGTTACAAAAACTGTCCATTTTTATGGTTGACATAGCTGTAGAGAAAACCCCTCACCAGGAAATAAGACCTTCCGATGATAACTCTTCTCCCGAGAGCGTTCTTGCCTATGTGACGATCCTCTTCTGCGCAGACCTCCACTCAAAGAAGGCATCAGTGCACTTGAACTGTCCGGTCTCGCCCTATTCAAAATATCCAATAACTGTCGCCCCCCACTGATCGTATACGGCACTGTCTCAACACCCGCACGACTTTGAGTAGCATTGGCAAAACATGCCAAGTAGCCTACATTCAGCTTATGCTTTAAATATTTGACAATAACTTAATAGTATCTACAACTGACTCTGACGTCGAGGACTTACGCCGTTAATGTTTTTATGTTGTCAATTTTATGTTGAAGACAAGGTAGGGGCAAATATAGAATGGTTTAGAAAATACTAAAGCATTCATTTTATTCACCCACATTCATAAGGTATCATGAATAAAGCAGATGTAAAAAGCATTGTGGTCAACTTCCAACTAAGCATTTCATTAATATCTTTATGCTGGTAACATCAGTTGTAATATAAGTGCTACTTCCAACAAGTGACTTCAACAGACATCCAACATCTCCATTTCCAGTAAAAGACAGACTTTCATGCTGCTGCCTTTGCAAATATCTGAAATCTGTAAGAGATCTTAAATTAATAAATAAATAATTTCAGACTTGAGAGCACAGTAACACACACGCACACACCTACACACACGCCTCCAGTATGTAACGGTCATAACTGTCATACCCAAACATAAACCTTAAGAAGAAAAATCAGTCAGCATCATTCCACAGCAAAACAGGTGATCAAATTCATTATTCTAATACATCTCTAGCACATGGTGCTTTTCAGTACATTGTCTTGCATTTCTAGCTAATTTGAAACGAAGTACATCCCATTATGACTGTCCCTTCAGAAAAGCTTAGTCTAGGTGTGCTTCACCGTGTGTAGCAGACTAAATACAATTGTGCATTATTAGGGGAATTTGTGTCACGTAAAAACTCAGAAAAGGCAAATGTAAATGACAGGCTACTGAAAGCAAATGGCATTAAACTGGTAAATATAGAAGTGAGACACCAAGTAATTAAGTTTTACATAACTAAAAACATTCCCAACTACTCATTTCCCCAAAGAAGTGTAACCTGCCTTGTAAACACAAAACACAGCTTTCTTATCATTACAAAGCATTGACCGATTGCATGTCTACAGCAGTAGTTAAACAAAGTGGTTACAATCCTCAGAGTACTGTGACTATTAGAAAACATCTTTGGAAGATCTATTCCTTTTGAACTTGAGTCTTCAATGAGGGCTGCAGAAGGCTTGCTAGAGTGCAAGAGGCTGAATGAATGTGTGAAACTGTTTCACTAATGCCACCAAGTTGAAGGCAGACGTTCACAAGGTTTCTCTCTTTTCTCAGAACTCATGTCTATGGTACATGTCCGGGTCATAGAATTTGGTGACGACCATCCTGTTGGCAAACTTGCGCCCAGTTAGTGCCTGCATGGCCTTCTGGCATTCAGCTGCTGACGCATATTCCACGAAGATCTGGAATGAAGACAGAAAACATAAACACAGTGTAAACCAGAGGTTCAGTAGATTCAGGGTTGTTTCTTACTTGTACGTCACTTAGGATGAAAGAGTCTGATAAGCAATATTCGGCAACCTGGCTTCAGCAGTTACAATCCAGTACTACGAATTTGTTCCAGCCATTCACTAAATTAGCTGCCTTTAATTAGCACAGCTCTTTAGCGAAATAGATGAGTTAACCAGGGAAATCACCAGTATTGAATGCAAAGGTAGAACTAGGTCATTTGGAAAATGTGATGTTGTAGCTTCTCAATCCAGGTTGGCCATTACAGCTTCTAAGTCCAACACAATATAACTGTTTTGACTTCAAGAACTTTTGAGTGTGTGTGTGTGTGTGCACATGTAAGAGACAGAATCCACAAAACAACAAATGACCCCAGCAACCAAAAACAACAGCAGCAGCAGCAGCAGCAACAAAACTCTGAAACTGTCGTTAGGGAGGAGGGACACGTTGGCCGCTGGTGGCTGACCTTTCCACATCCCGGCACCTCCACTCCGTCGACAGGGCGTGGGATCTCAATGGAGCGCACGGCCCCATACTTGCAGCACTCCTCCCGGATGTCCTCCAGGATCTCCTCGTAGTCGTCATCGTCCACCAGCTCCTCGGGCATCACCATGTTGAGGAGGCACAGCACCTCGGTGGGCAGGCCCGAGTTCTGCACCTTCTGCAAGCCTGGCACCTGCACCATCACTGGAGTCTCAATGATGGCCGTCTGGGGAGGAAAAAGAGAGAGAAGACGGGAGAGAGTGCAAGAGAAAGAGAGAGAAAGAGAGAGCAAAGAAGAGAGAGGGAGAAAAGAAAGAGAGAGAGCTGAAGAGAGAGAGACAGAGAGAGAAGGAGGTAGACAAAAGGGGTGATGTGGTGGGAAGGGGGTGGACAGAAAAAGAGAAACGGACCAACAGTTAAAACTAAGACACAGTTGCTAAAGCCACATTAATAGTAGAAGAGCAAGCATGCAATGTAATCGAAATGGGTCAAAAGTGATCATGGTTAAAAGCAGGGGACACACACCGGATTAGCGTTCTTGGCCCCCACGCTGGCCCTCTGGACAATCAGCTTTTTGTCGCCCAGCTGCATACCATTCAGACCGGCCACCGCCTGCCAGAACAACCCACACGATCACTGGGCCGCATCATGACATTAAACCCAAAAGGTCAGCCCCAGGAACGTGTCCAGGGGAAGGAGGCAGTGGACGTTATGGATGGACGATAATGATCTCAAATAAAACTTACGATTTATTTTATGGTTTACCTTGATGTCGATTATGAAGGTTATTTCGATTTAGTTTATTTTTTTGCTTGTTCGTTTGAATTCTACTTATGTATTATTCTCGTACCTCCCTGACAAGGCATGTACTGTAAGTACACTCAACTACTGAAGTCATGAAATCTTTATCTAATTTAAGGGAAAGCAGAGGAGCTTGCATAGTGGAACGGACAGAAAAAAAGAGTTAACCAAATAAAAAACACTGCAATTATTAATTGACATGAGCAAGTTCATGACGATTAATTGTTGCTAATGTCGGTTTAATTTTTTCTGTCTCGATTAATTGCCCAGCCCTAGTGGAGATGTGGACTTGTTGTGTGTGCTGTCAATGCGGACCCACCTGATCAGTGGCACCGATGTCCAGGTACTCACAGAAAGCGTAACCTTTGGACAGTGACGTGGCACTGTCTTTGACAAGGTTGAAAGCTTTGAGGGGACCGAACGATGTCAAGAGCTCCTTGACCTGCACAAGAGAGAGCAGAAGAGGGCTGTTAGAGTAGAGTGGGTCAGAGCGGACTGACACTCTACACTGCTAGGACTGTCTGGTTATCTACCAGAGGGGTAAATTAAGAAGTGAGATGGCTTTTGGAGCTGTGCAGGAGGTGGTATGACAAAAAAATCAAACACTGTGTGCTGTCCTGCCTCAAAAATGAGTTCACTAGTGAGTAACAAACCCCTAAGAAAGAAGTAAATGTATGAAGATTTGTGGATATTAATTAAGGAGTCCACGGGGAAAACCGGCAAGGTCACAAAATTACAAAATGTAATTTATAGGTTTGATTTTTCATTTGATTTTATCAGTAAATGCTATTTTAAAATGCTTCTAGCTCAAAACTATGCTTTTTTATTCACAGGATTCCTTTTGAAAAAGCTGGGGTGAGGTGACTATGCCCGTTTTTCCCGTGGACTCCTCGGTTATTTCCCCGACAAATGTCACACTACAATCATGTCCATGTGATCAGATAACACTAAAAGGGTGGAACTATTCTGTCCACATTGTGACACTCTTACATAAAAAAACAATAAAAATATCTTTCATATTGATAGCAAGTTAGCAGTAATGGTAACAGTGTATTCATTCAGAGAACATAATCAGGAAAACATAAACATCACTTTTAACAAGAAACCTTGGCCAAATTAGTGTTCGACTGTCCAAAGTAAAAATTAAAGGTATCGTACATGTGCAGCTCTAGTATATGTGTCAACTGTTGCTGAACAAGACCAGCTCTATGGCCCCGACACAGATAGAGCAGAAGCCTCTGGTTAGCATGTCAGGGTCATATAGGATAGGCATTCGGCAATATCTTACCTGTCTCTGTCAGTACAGCAAATACAGTAGAGCTCACAGTTTACTCCTCACTGTTACCATAGTTATCTAGTCAAGACAGCTCCTAAGCTCACATACCCTCTCCTAACCAATCCACATCACCCACTCACCCAGACCCAAACCTAGCTAACCCAGTAACCTATCATCCAATCACCCCACCCAACCCCACCACCCTACCCCCAGGAAAAGTAAGCCCAGCTTGGGTCACTATCGCGCTCCAAGAGAGAGATGGGAGAAAGGAAAGCAGCCAGGGGAGGGGACCTGCTGGCTTTAGAGGTGTATCCGTGGGAGAAACGGAATGTCTTACTTGCCTTGAGTTACATGTTGGCATGGCAGCAGTAGGTCAGTACTACTGAACAAATTAAGAGCGGAGACTTAGAACGATCTTACAGGCCCCTAGCTGGGGACAGAGTAGGGGAACAAAAATGAAAGAACTGTGAGTATCAAAGCAGTAGCAGTGACTGCAAGAGACAAACAAAGGAGAAGGAAAATGATCAAACACCAGGGTTACATTGACGTCCAGTTTTTTTTTTTTTGTTGTTGTTGTTTTCTTGTCACTAAATCTGACTTTTTTTTTAATATGACGTCTCCAATCACAGGATTACATGTGCACTGCAGACAACAGGACCCCCCATGTATTTCAGGAGTTAATGTGGAGTACAATCTGGTTTATGCTGTAGTTTAAGGCTTGAGCATAATTAGCATACACAGTATGTGTTTCTCAAAAGTACAGAGGAACACAACCTTCCCAAATACATTCAGTCAACTGGTCTTACAGTTTCGGATGGGAATGAGTCATTTGTTAAAGGTGGTAAGCAGAGAAATATCCTGAGATCTTTTTTACCTCCCCAAAAACACATGACCTTGGAGCAACCTTAGGTAGAAGTACATCTTGCTTAGTATACCGTGCAAATGTATTTTAAAGCTAGCATCATAAATATGTTGAAATATGAGAATGTGACAGTTGATAATATATGTTAACTGAAACTGTGTGCAAATTAGTATGTTAATATATTGACAGGTTAAACTAGAAGAGTAATACGATCCTCCATGCTGTCAAATAATATTTTTCTGGTGATGAACAGAACCATGCCAATGAAATACCATGTGATGGTGAATGCTATTGATCTTTCCATTTTGGGCTTTAAAGCGCACTGTGTTTCATTGACTGCACCGATCCTTTCACCACAATCACCAGGACAAGCTGCTCGATGTTACTTAAGCATTAGAGCACATAAATAACTTTACAAAGCTTCCCTGAATAAGCCACTGCTGGCTGCCATTAGTGGGTTATTGGGATACGTTGTTGAGCTGTTTATGCATATAAACCTATACAAGGATATGAGATATGGGGGTCTGAGATACTGATTGGTATTAGACGTCTGAGAAGCCTGCATCCTGACTATTCCTCACAAAGGCACAATGACACTATTAAAAAGTTTAAATTGTCTGTTGCAAAGTGTTCTCAGAGTCATTGTTATTCAGTTAATTTGCAACATGGCACAAGTGCAATAATATATTGCTGCATATTGCCTTTTAGGATAATATAGAAACATGGGCTAATCAGTTGCCTGGTGACACTGGGTGACAAGGGTTGCACGTACCTGGTCGTCATTGAGATAATTGGGTAGTCCTCCAATAAAGAGTTTATGAGCAGAGTCAGGAACCACTGTGGATACCACACCTAAGGAGTTGTAGAGTTACAGAATAACAGAAAAATGATAGAAAGGAATGAGAAGTAGTTAAGAAGAGGATATCAGTTAGAGGTAGAGATCAGGTAGAGATCAGTCTACAATATGATATTAAGATCAATGAAAAGAAATGTAGACAAAGCCTCAGAATAAAAGGTTTTATAATTAATTTCGCATCATGGAATTACAAGCCAGATTAGTGGCTGCACATTTCATTAGCCTCCTTAGGAGAATGCAAAGCTAATTAGCAAACTCCAAAGTGTCTGCTCACAACTAAAATCCCACCAAAGCGATTCACTACACTTATTTCTTTTGGTGTATTGCTTGGTTCAATTAAATGTAGAAGCCAGTAACCTGCTTAGTGCACATTTACATGTAAAAATGTAGTCAGTCCCATCAACATGCATGTACATAAGTGCATTCCTTTATTTCCAAATTTCGTTTCATAATCTTACAGCCACAGTAAAAAAAAATACACCTCTATATACCTAGTAAATAAAAGAGGTAACATGGTGAATAAAACCGACGGAATAGTCCAAACCATTTCCAACTGCTGTTGCTGTGGTGAACTATATTCACTCGCATCTCCAGTTTGAACATAAAATACAACATGCAAATTAGCATGCTTTACTTGTAAGCAGTATTCTTATGAACCCATGTTATTCTTGTGAACGAGCCCCATGTGGATGATTCTGAGGATGTTAAATGTGTTCTTTTTAGCCCAGTGGTGAAAATATGACTAAGCAAAAAGCTGTGACAACATCCCACTGTTCCTTGACTTTCTCCTAATGCTGGCCTGGCAGACCCAGTCTGGCTTGATGCCCTATGAGGTTTAAAGCTGATTTGTTGCCTTTAAACAAACTGAATTAGTCCCCAACCACTTCATCAAGGTGAAGATGTAAAGTAATCTAGGAGACATTCTAAAAATAGCATGTCATTGAAATAGGGGACACAGAGGTAAAAAGCAAGAAGACTAAACAGCAGATGTCTGCACATACACATTTACCTGAATGTGCAAATCTATTTGTGAAATGTTCAGGTGTAATAAAAAAATGAATGGAGGTTTAACATACTGTTTTGACAAATGTACTTCTTATATGAGAAATGTGTCAGAGACAGTGGCTTAGAAAAACTACTGTACACACTGCTCTGTTTATGGGGCTGTGAGTTAGAGCACCAGACAGCCACTGTATGAAGGATGACAGCTTAAAACTCTGAAGGGCACAAAATACGGCCACACTAATATCATCATGATTCGCTAAGCCCTAAATTACGGGCATCCCGCTGCACTGACAGTTGAGGCCAAAGAGCTTTGCTAACCTGGAACATGAAAAGCAGGCTGCTCGGCAATCCCTGGAAGGGGGCGGTAATCGTGTGGCCGTCTGATCTTCAGACACTGCCCCTGGAAGGGGATTCCATCGAACGCCATGGCTTGGGTGGTTTCGTCGACGGAACGGAACTTTTTTAGGGGAGAAGGAAAGCGAAACACATATTAGTGCAGCACAAACTGGAAAAAATATCCAGCTGAGATTTTTCTGAAAGGTATTTGCGATTTGATTTGTGATATAATTAGAACAATAAAAGTTTAGTTTAATATTCCAAAATTTGCTTTAAGCTGACCCAGCATGCCTAGTGCATGAGAAGCACCACAGTTCTTCTGTTACGCAAGGAGGAAAATGTGAGCATAAGTCAAAGACATGACAAAATTAACAATTTAAAAAATTACAATTGGGACAGAGTAGCAAGCTGCATGACTGTAGCTTTCACAATCAAATCACTGTTTAATCCTACATGTATTAACAAAGAACAACGACATTTCAGACACATATTGTTAAGCTATATACACAGTGCATAGATACCAAGGTGATGCTTACTTCTAAAAATGCAAAATTCTTATCTTGATTGATCTGAACGGCCAGCACAGGGTTACTGGGGGCTTGGGAGAGGCCAGCTAGTCGCATCTGGGCATTAAAAAACTCTGCCATGGACTCCTACAAAATACAAATTAACATTTTATTTTTTTTAGGTGAGTGGGTCCTTTTTTTCCCGCTGCCCGAGCAAGGATGACTAATCCTCTGAGCTTACCTCAGTTACACCAAAAGGAATATTGCCAACATAGAGGCGTCGGGCCTGTCTTGTCATCTGACTGCCGACAACGGGCACTTGTGTGGGCGTGACAGCCACTCCGCTGGTGCTGGAAGTTGCCAGCAGCGCTATTGTGGGGATCTGGCCAGCAGCTGGAGTGAAAAAAAGCACAACACAAATGTGAGGTCACTTTGCTAAAAGGATGCGAAAAATGCATGGCACTCCGACATTTTTTAAATGTTTCTTCCTTTTTTTTATTTAGAGGACACCTTGCAATGTAATATACAATATATTGGACTGTTCCGTACAATGTATATAATCTGTGCATGAACCTTTATTATATTCAAGACAGCCTCCCCAGTGTGGAAAGACCATCTACTTTGCACATCATATATCAATATGTCTGTGTTAACACACTATTATTTTACAATTGGGTTACAAATTAAAGTAGGTTTCTGCATGTAAATTAAAACATGTCAAAGGAGAAGCCTTGGGACGTATTTCCATAAGCAGATGAGCAACACACCTTGCATAGCCTTGTACTGCGTGGGAGTGATGTGTTCGAAGCCGGGAGGTGGCACATCCCAGTACTTGTATGCCTTTTTCTTCCTGGTTCTCCGTGGAGAATAACTTAAGAACACACAAACAGCACTTTGCAGTAACACTTAAGTTATGATCTAACACAGACAAAAAGGGCAAAGAAACGCTTGTCTATGTAGCTTAGAAATGGGATTCAGGGCAGCAACTACCTGTGCTTTTTATGATCTCTGGAACTACTCCTCCTGTCGCGGCTCTTGCGGTCCCTGCTGCGACTGCGTTTGTCCCGACTGCGGCTGCCCCTGTCCTTGCTCCAGCTGCGATGCTTGTCGCTGCGACTGGGGGAGCTGCTGCGGCTCCTTCTCTTGTGCCGTTCTTTCTCTCTCTCTGGTGGGTCACATCACAAGAACAAGTTATTAGAAGAGCCAAATATGATATTACAATATTTATATAATGCAATACAAGTTATTATTAGCATTCCATGTTGATAAGCTGACACACTGTCACTATTGAGCAGGGCAAGTTCGCAGACACTGTCATCATAAACGATGTTTCAGATTTATGGATACAATTCTGGGTGGTGACAGTGGACCAGAGAAAGAGAAAGACATACTGTTTTTGCCATCATAATGAGAGTCCATAATTAGAATATGGCGCCGTATGTTTGACATTTCTCAAGCCAGCCACTCAACAAATATTGTGGGCGTACAGAACCTAATTCGCAATTGACATTACGGAAGTTAAATAGTTAAAAAAAAGACGCCAAGGATTGGACATACTATAGGTGTCGCTGATTTACTATTGCGGGACAGTGTATGTAGAACAATCGTCATGCCATGCCAGTCATCCACTGAAGTCGACTGGGTCTGCCTGTTTAAGATTGTAGTATAAAAATGAATGCTTATAAATTAATGTTAGCCCAGATTAGCTAGGGTGAACACTAACAGGTGCACAGAAAACAGTAGCACTAGGTGACACTTTTAGCAGGCTAAATTAGCGCAACTTTTTACTGTACTACAACCGTGTAATGTTATCAATGCTGTGAGGTTATCTGCCAGTGCAAACAGAAGAGTAGCAGGGAGCGACTGTCAAACGCAGTAGGAAATAACGTTATCTGGATACGTTTGGAGTCGGCTCGAGTTCATGTTAGCTTCACTTAGCTGATACCTTGTACGTCATTTGCAAACCAGCCAGCTAGCTGTGGAGTCAGCAGGAATGGGTCAATTCACAAATTCACCCATAAATACAGACGAATGCAAACGTGCATAAAACAAACGGGCATTGATGGGAGGATTTAAAAACTAAAAATATCACCTTGCCGATTTTCGCTTAGTTGCTTCTCAAACTCTTCAAAATCCGACATTTTCCCCAAGCAAGCAAGTCTGTATCTAGGTTTGGAGTGCGAGTCAGCCCAGGAGGAGGTTCAGCTCATTGGTCCAGCAGGCTACTAGGTAATAGAAAACCCTTGTTCGCAAGCTAAATAGATTTTGCAGGGCTGGGATGCACTGGTGCAAATAACGCAGGGATTGAGAGAAGGAGGTTATGTTAAGACAACATTTGCGTATGTTAACCAGTTGAGTTCACAAATTCCATCGTCTTGCCACGAGCTTTCTAACCTATGAAAATAAACGCGCATGCTCAAGAAGACCACTGCAAAAGACAGCTGAGTTCAGTGGTTGAAAGATGATTTGACGGTTCTGACATGTCTTCATTCATGAAAACTCTGTTAATGTAGCCAAGTGACCTTTCGATTATTACATTTATGTTTGTAGGCAAAACGTGGTTGACTGCATCCTCACAGCTGTATGATGCTATTAATTTACAAATTCATGTCAAATTCAAGCTCCACTACCCCTTCCGTCTTCAAACACCTGTAACAGACAAGTAATCCCGCATTAAGCTTATTCCGCAGTGATTCAACGAATAAAAGATGGGGTTGGAAAGAGACAAGAAACAGCAGCATGTATTGCTGGAAGTATTCTTACATTTTAAAAAAAATGTTACAACCTATAGGCATAAGCTTGCATATGTAGGATTCCTAGCCTACATATCCTATATATTAAAAATGCAACTACTCTCCTTCTGTTTTAAAATGTACCACGTGGTACATTTCTAATCATTCATCATGCTACCCCATCACACACACTTACTACAACTAAGAAGTTGGCTACTGCATACAAAACACTGGTCTTCTAAACAGCATGCCTCAAGAAATTAGACACCCAGTGTCTTCCTTCCAACCCCCTTCTCTGGTTTAGTCAGAAATATTTGGTCTCAACATGAGTCAGCTGTGTGCTATTAAAAGACCCCCTCAGCCCCACAGCACTCCCCTGTGTGGCTGTTGCTCTTTGGAAAATGGGCAGCAAGAGGAGAGATTAAGGGTGAAGGCATTAAGGCAACCGTGACTCCAGGACATCAAAGAGGTATTTCAACCACAAACCTTGTGTGTCTTTTTTTACACTGTCATAAAAGGCGATGGGATAAGCACAAGCTCTCATTAATATAGATGCCATCAGTGTCTCTCAGCATATTATTAGGCTATGATATAAGGACGGACTTGTGGTGTGGTGTGTGGGGGGAGTGCCACTTCAGACCTGTGTGCATTAGTGTCCAGTAGTGTATTTGTGCACGGGTGGTTATCCTGAAGGTTTTAGGAAATACTGTTTTCATTTTCTTTCTGCCAGTTCACATTTCTGATACTAGTCAAATGTGTTCAGCTTAGAAACATAGCTATAGTAAGTTCCCTGGAGCTCACTAGGCTCTATAGATAGCTAGTTGTAGGTCAGTGTATATTTAGAGTGCCAATATTAGGACGATTAGTAGCTGTGCACGGTGAAGTACAACTGTATGAAAATGAAAACTTGCTTTACAAGGTTCAGTATTATTCTGCCAGTTAAGACACTACTTGTGTGGCAGTTCTGGGTACTAGGGATGCAGTGTTTTATGTTATGTTTTATGTCCTCTTCACATGATGTTGATAATTCTTAAAACAGTAAACAAAAGTACATGTTTAAGGACTAACAAGTGATTAACATGACTGGGAACTACAATAAAATATACTTGATCTGCATCTGAGTATTTACGTCCTCTTCTTAGAGACGGAAACAGTGCAGCTTAATATTTACATCCAGGGTCACTATAAACAGCTGCCATAATGGAGGATGAAGATGTTTCGGTAAGCATTATTAATGAAAGATTCTCTTACACGAATTAACATTTTATTGTTTGTTGATGTGTTTTATTGGCAAGTGTGCAAAATGATATACATATATACGATGTGTACTTAGCTTTGCCTGTTATCTAATTCTCTGTAATTTGTTGGCATTACTTTATTTAAACCATAAGCATGAGGTGAGCATGATATAAACATGACATGACACATATCATTAACATTAATGACACTTCATTCATATTTATGACGTGTGCCATTAAGTGTTATGAAATGTTATGTTGATATTTTTGTGGTGCAGACATTGCAAAAACCGAATGACTCTTAAGTGTCATTATTTTTCATGATATGTGTGATGTCATGTTTATAAAGGGCTCATGTCACCCTAAGTGTTACCAATTTGTTTTCAGAAAATAAAATAATCAATGTTATATTGTGGGCAGCTCATTCTGTATTATTAAGGAAATTAATTAAGTTTTTGTCTTTTGTTTGAAGGGGATGTTGTGGACAACAGTGTTGTTTGTGCCAGCGGTGGTCGTGTTAACAGCAGGGTTCTTCTACCTGTACAACACAGTGCTCAGGCTAATGTCCAAAACCACAGTGCGGAACAAAGTTGTGGTGATAACAGATGCCTTGTCTGGACTGGGCAACGGTAATGGCTCCCACAGAGTTGTGACTGACATTTTTATGTTGTGGATACATTCAGATACATAAAGCACACGTCACAAGTCAAATTCAGTCACTGTTTTGCAGAGTGTGCCAAGATATTCCACAAGGATGGTGCCAGGCTGATCCTCTGTGGAAAGAGCTGGGAGAGACTGGAGTCTCTTTCTGAAAAGCTGTCTGTAGATTGTGATCCCACCTTGGTAAGTGAATTTACAGCTATCACCACAGGCAGTATTTAAAACTGAAACCTGTGGATACGGAAAAAAACTGGCAATAAAGACATTTTAACAAAGGTTCAATAAACATCAGTAGTTTTATTGATGTGTTTTCGATACATTATTTGTGGGCAGAGATGCCAACCTGACTTCAAAAGCTACAGTCTAGTACCACATATTTGTTGCAGCCATTCATTACCTAAATTCATTCATTATCTAAATAATTGATTTTAATAAACA
The DNA here is from genome assembly GCA_027475355.1 of Coilia nasus. Classification (NCBI taxonomy): domain Eukaryota; kingdom Metazoa; phylum Chordata; class Actinopteri; order Clupeiformes; family Engraulidae; genus Coilia; species Coilia nasus. The sequence goes on along the minus strand of CM050216.1, from coordinate 13,217,824 downwards.
CAGCTTTTCATCCAGGTAGAAGATTTCACCTGTCCAAAAACACCTGTATTAAGTGCGCATGTAGAACCAGATTATTTGAAAAATGTGACTGGACTGTAACTTCTGAATCAAGGTTGCCTATGACTGCTCACAGGAAACTGAACTGAACTGAAACTGAAACTGCTGATGTTTTTTTACCTTTGTGAAAAATGGCCAGAGGAATTTGCTTTTCTTACCCATGTGTTTTGAGTTTAAACACTTGGCCTTTTTTAGTGATGAAACCACTGAATTGACTAAATGACAAACCTGGATTGTGTAATTGTATCTACTGTTGACATCACTTATTTGACAGATGAATGCACGAACAAGTAAATGAATGAATGAATGAATGAATTAGCAGATGGATTAATGGGTCCATTAAATGGTATAGGATGATCTCCTAATTTATGCTGTCATACCTGTACCACCAATGCAGACTTACCCAACCAAACTGGTGCTGCTGGATTTCAGAGACATGGAGAGCCTGCCCGATGTGATCGCAGAGGTAATGGAATGCTACGGTTGTCTGGACGTCCTCATCATCAACAGCAGCATGAAGGTCAAAGGTCCTGTGCAGGACACGTCTCTGGAATTGGACCATGCCGTTATGGACATTAACTACTTTGGACCAATAACTCTGGCTAAAGGTACTGAAGGTTCCGATCATATTTACCTAGTACTATTTACACCCTTAGTTCCAGTCAGGTAATAGGCAGTAGGTCTGTGAAGTGTGTGTGTGTGGGTGTTAGTCATCATGAAGCAACATCTTAGCTGTAGGAGCCACAAAATCTGTAATGAGTTCTCTGTCCAACACTCAACAAAATGTGCTCTTTAACTGTCCTGTAAATTGCTGTAAACATTACATGAAGGATAATAAAATACGTAAATAATATGAAGCCTGAGACAAAGACAACGACTAAAAGTTCACAGTAAAGAAACACTCGTGGATTTTTGTTTGTTCTGTCCCATCTGCAGGTCTTTTACCATCTATGATAACAAGGAGAGGTGGGCACATTCTTTTGGTCAACAGCATCCAAGGGAAGCTGGCACTGCCATTCCGTACCACATGTAAGAATAAGTACAAGTTCCGTTCAGAAACCGTACCTACTAGTCAATATTTGTATGTTTATGTCTGTGTGCAGGTAATGTTATGCATGACCTTAAATGGAACATTTCAAAACACCCAACACACCCAACAAAGACTTTCTTGGTCAAAATGTTATGGAAGTAAATCACTTTAGGAGCAGAGAAAAACAGTGTGTAGGAATTCTTTAACAGGCGGATCAGGCTTGACTACTCAAGACAAGGAAACAGTTGGGTGATGACGTGAAGGAAACAGTGAGGTGATGAAGTGAACTGACAGTGATGGACGTCTCGCCGTATGACTTCTTTCACTATTGTGTCTCAGATGCAGCCTCCAAACACGCTGTGCAGGCCTTCTTTGACTGCCTGCGCGCCGAGGTTCAGGAGTATGGCATCTACGTGAGCACCATCAACCACACCTTCATCAGCGGCCCACTCCGAGCAAAGAAAGACCCTGCCACAGAATCCTCTTCCTCAGGTGTGTGCAAGTGTGGAGTCGGATTTGGAGAAGAATGCTGTCAGGTTTAGAGGACAGTAGCCTGGTGGGAGTCATTAGCCTGGTAAACTAGCCCCTCGTACTTCATTTCATTTTGTACAGAGGGTCTGGCAGTGCTTCCATTGACATTGCTGTCTTAGGCAGAATTTTGCCGAATGGGGAGTGTTCGTTAGCGATGACATTGACTTTGTGTGCTACATTTGAATTGTAGTGTGTAGGCAGGCTAACTGGATATGTTGTGACCATAAGTTAGAGATTGGGCAAAGGCAGTCACTTGTTTTAAACTTCAGCAGAGTCCACACCTCCAGGAAAAAAACATTTCTCAATACAGCACTGCCAGACCCTCTGTACAAAATGAAATGAAGTACGAGGGGCTGGTTTACCAGGCTAGGTAGTAATAGTAGTGTTTATCTGGTTGGACTATGTAATGAAAGCCAGTTGCCCACCATAAATCCACAAATACATAAAGACTTAAAATAAAAATAGACTCTAGAAAAGTTTTGAGAAACACATATGGTTAAAATATGTGATTTGTCTGCTTGTCTTCCCGGTTGGTCTAGCACTTTCCCCGTCACAGTACCTTGGCATTTCTCCAGAGGAGATGGCTTCTGAGATTGTAAAAACCCTGAGCAGCAAGAAGAAGGAGGTTGTCCTGGCACGTGTCCTTTCCAAAGCAGCCATCTACGCCCGTGCCCTCTTCCCAAATCTCGTCTTCTCTGTGACGGCCGCAGGAGTGAAGTGCAAAGCTGCCGTTTTGGACCAGGACCTGTAATTGTCACTTACTTGAGTGACTTCATTGAGTCAATTAATTAAATACTTTTTTTCATATGAGATACGTTCAAGCTGATAGATTGCACAGCATCTGGAGCTTCTTCGGGAACATGTTAAGTCATTTATAAAGATTTATAGTGAAGTAGGGGGAGAGAGTTTTTTGTGTGAATAAGGTTCTGGAAAGGTAGAGAGGTTTTGATCATAGACATAACAGAGGTCTTGAAATGTTAAACCGATAGTGGTGTTACTGATATTACTGTAATAATGAAAAATAAACATTTATGTTTCAGTTAAAACTTTTGTGCAGATCTACACAGAGGCCCCCTTTTTTTCTTGCTGAAACATCATATTTTGCAGTATTGTGCCACCTGGCGATAAAAACCTATAACTGCAATTACAACTGCTCTCATTTGAACGTCGTCTGGCTGCAGTTGGTCGTCGTGCATGATCAGAATGTCTTTTCTGTTGAATCGTGCTCTCAGACACAGTCTAGCTAACACAAATATTTTAAGAATGGGTAGAATTAGACACAGCTTCACTGACACCGACAAAATACCGACAGCGAAACACGACAGAACTGCACAGTGCTTCACCATAAGCTTGGACGCTACTGGTAAGGACAAAATCAGGTGAAGCTTCCCAGGCAATCTGAGTGATAACACAAATTGAGTCAGGCGCCACAATGCATTTACGGCCTCACAGGAGCTAATGGGTTGAGGCTATAGTAGTCATCAAGGTACAGTCTGTCAATATTAATAAACAAATCATAATATACCGTGTACCCCAAGCAGGAAATGACAACAACGCCATCTTGCGTTACACTTTAACTGGCGACGGAGAAGTTCACCTACTGTCAACACAAGTTCCCGAGTCTTTCCGAGGTAAAGGTACAGCGGCACAGCTTGCAAAGGTATGAGGTAACTCCATAGAGCTAAAAAAATATATATGTTTTTTTTTAACTCTATGGATGACTCAGACAAGTGGTTCTCATTTTTAGCTGAGGTTTGGGTCTTGGGCTTTCAGTAAATAATTTAACCTTCTCTGTCGTTTTGCAGGCTGCCTTGGACTTTGTTGTTGAGGAAAAGTTGAAGGCTCGCATCTTTTGTTGGTACATCAAAAAGTATGTGGAGGAGAACCCTGCCCTTGGATACAAGAACCACATTGTCGAGTAAAAGCTAAGTAGGCAGCTACCTCTACGTTCAGCTACATTCTCAATAATTTATTTTTATCAGTATTCAGAAAATACACAATGCAGTAGCTGGACTATTGTAATTGTAAACTTAATTGCCAAACAGTTTTCATGAATTGTACTTGATTATTTAGGGAGTCACATGTGCAACTGCAGATTGTTCTGCAATAAAATTGTATTATATTTTCCTGACTTGTAAATTTTCTGTTCAGCACACAGGCCTTGTCAGTATAAGGATGTGATTCTAGTGGAATGTTATGACTGTTTAGGCAGCTACAAATTACCTCACTGCAGTTTCACGCTTACAGATATATGTGAAAGACCAAAGAAACCTAGCTTGCAAGTGCAATTTTAAAGTGCAAAGAAATGTGTGGAAAATAGTCACACATTGAAGCCACAAAGGAAACAGTGCTTATTTATGAGATTGTGAAAAATAGGCCACATCAACACAATACTTACCCATCTTTCATTTTTTTCATTTGTTTAAAATGTGCCACATATGAGTTTCCTCATCCTGAGGGATGCAGATCCATCTAGAGCATATTCCTTTTCCGATCACAGCAGACTAGTCACCACTGATATCAGAGATGGCTTCCACATTCAGCTAGTTCTGGAGGGCCTCTTGGCTATGATTGAATGGGTGTATATGCATTCATTCCACAATGAAACTCAGAACAGCTTCATCCCTTCTGGTGATGTGCTGCTGTGACACTGATCAGGTCTCTGCTGGTGAAATGTTAACATGCGCCAGGGACGGATGCAAAGATGGACAGGTCCACTCCCCAACTGGTTTTATTAATTAAATGAAAACAGAAATCCTTGTAAACTAAGACTTGAAGGCCTCAAAGGCTTGAAATGCATATAGGAGAACAGAGGCCTTCTATATAGTATTGTTTCTAAGCGTCAAAATACAGAGCTGACCAATGTAAGAAGCAGATTGACCTTATTTCCAGGGTTGAAAATCTAATTTAGAAAAGAGTAGTAGCTGGACTTAACATTTCTAACACAATTGGCTATTTTGCCAGGCCCCAGTGGCATCACACAATCAAGAACAAAAATAGCCCTATTCTTATTCTCATCAAAGCTCTAGTGTGTTCACGGTATGAAGCTCCAAGCCATAGTACATATTAGATATTGATTTTACATACCTCTGTGTGACTATAACCTGTCAGAGAGTAAGGTGAGAATCCAATAATCCTAACCTTGATATCTATGGTCTTTGCTCTGTGCATTTGATGGTAAACACACACACACACACACACACACACACACACACACACACACACACACACACACACACACACACACACACACACACACACACACTTCAAACAACTGCAGAAGAGCTTGCACCCACCTTTCAATGACAGCGAAGCCTGATGTGCATTAATGTAAGGGGGAAGGGGGTAATAAAAGAGAACGAAGGTGGGAAGGGTTATAGTGACAAGTTCACAGTCATGGACATTAACATCCAAACCAGCTGAGTGCCTTTCATCCCATACCAGTCCACAGGGAATGAGCAGACAATCTAAGAGAGAAGACAGTGTGTGTGTGTGTGTGTGTGTGTGTGTGTGTGTGTGTGTGTGTGTGTGTGTGTGTGTGTGTGTGTGTGTGTGTATGGTAGATGAGACATCAGGGAGGAAGGTAAACCCATGGTGAGTGCCGTGGCTTTTCATTCGGATGCTTGCTGTCGTGACGTGATGCATATCCTCTCTCTGCAAATCCACACTGTGATTTGTCCAGGAAAGAGGAAACCAACCCAGGCAGATTTATCAGGGGGATAATGACGGACGGGCCTGATATGATGCCCCTGTTGCATGGTGAGCCGTAATCCCGCTGTATTTGCCCCTGCTCCAGGTCTCATTAAACTCCGAGGAAGGAAGGGTCTGGAGAGGGATGGGGTTAGCATGGGGGTGGGATGGGGCTGTAGGGTGGGGGAGGGGGCCTACAAGGTCAGCAGAGCAGCACCGGATTGGTCTGCAGTGGCACACATTTGACTATTCCTGATGGTCGGAACTCTACAGACATGCAATAACAATTTTTTAACAATGTATTTTTTTCCATTTCTAATAAAGATGATATTTCAGTGTAAGCTGCAGCCTATACACAATACAACACTGTGGTTGAAATACTGTAGTTAGGAACTTATATAAAATATACACACAATTTATTTGACTAAAATGGCTTTTTTATGTAAAAGTTTGCTTAACTGAATTAAGGCTGAACTTAAGCCATCTTCATAAATATGCAAGATGAATCTAGTTCAGATGGTTGAGCATGACTTCGAGTAACTGCAGGGCAATAATTCTATTTGTACAGTAATGTGTCAGCAGTGACTTTTTCAGTTTATATATATATATATATATATATATATATATATATATATATATATATATATATATATATATATATATATATATATATATACATTTTGTAAGGTATTAACAGAACACTGCTAAAAGATTTTTTCTTTCTTGACAGTATGCTTCTGCTGGTCTGGTATTGGGTAATTGGGTGGTGTTTGATGTCTGTCCTAAGATTACTGATTTATTTCAGCATACTACAATTTAAAGAGCTGGCGTTTAGTTGATATTAAATGACCCGCTACTGACCTATAAATAATATTTTTTGCTGGCATTAACTTAGGCTGCTTTTAACTAAATTGATATGCAAACAAAGTAACCAAAATAAACACAAAGCTAAAGTGTTTGCAGTGGCTGGAAAATAATTAGGTAGCCTAATCTTGATTTCACGAACTAAGGCAACATTTATGTTTAACTCAGAGTTTAACTCAGTTAAGCAGTGTTATGCAAGCAGATACGAGTTTACTAAGGACAAAATACATAACCAAAACTTTTCTTTTTTATACAGTGTCATTATATATTATCCTCTGAGCAGTGCACGTAGCTTAAGCTTTACGCTCTATGTCCAAAAGTATGTATGTCAGTGATATTTCTGGACACATGGGCCTTAGTCACAGGCACAGCGTAAAACAATAGCAAAAATAAATGCTTATTTCATTCTATGAAAGCAAACCCAGCCTTTTTCGCCCCCTTACATTAAAAGATGTGCGCAAACATGTGCGCACTCTCTCCAGTGGAGAAGATGCGCGGTGGGGTACATGCGCGGACAGAACAGTGCCACCAGTAACCTTGAAAAAGTATTGCAAAATAAGTCTGTCTGAAGTCTGGTTTTTGAACGTCGTTTTTTTATCATGCATGCCAAATGGATAGGTTTAGTTAACTTTTAGACTTTTGTTAATCATGTATTGTATTTCACCATGAGTATTTTGTAATTGGTAGCATGGATTTAAAGGAATGGCAAAGGAACGTTGTTTTCAGCTGGACGCACGAAAACTTTTCTTTATGCTCTCCCTGGCTGTGGTTTTCCTCTCGCTGTGCATTCTCCTCTCAGACCCTGGTCAGGTAGTGGAGTATTGGAGCGCACAGCCTTCGGTTCATCCTGTGACGCAGCTGTACCGCAACAAGAATGCATCTGCTAACATGCTTACAAACGCTAGCCTTGATGAAAGCACAGGTGCGCCAGCAGGTGCAACGTCGACCGACGCAACGGACATGGAGTTGACAGCGACCAGGCGCCTTCCCCAAGCTCTCATCATAGGCGTGAAGAAGGGGGGGACACGCGCCTTGCTGGAGTTCCTACGACTTCACCCAGATGTGCGTGCTGCGGGCTCCGAGCCCCATTTCTTCGACAGACACTACGACCGTGGATTAGACTGGTACAGGTAAGTTTTTAGATGCATAGGTGTTGTCTTTGACCACACTTTTTTGTTCGTTTGTCACGAAAGTTTGATAGGTTTGTCGAACTCTCCATACTAGTCATAGGCTAAAATGTTGTACTGTTGGTCTCCGGCGACAGGCGACGAATTCCTTTAACTAAAAGTGCAGGAAAGGCATGAACCTTTAATCTCTGACACTAACATCGCTACACAGTGGGATTGTGCTGTGAACACCTTGTTTAGTCAGTACTGATGAAAGCAAAATAATTGGCTACAGCATAACGCACGTGATGCACTGACACACGTAATTACTACTTGAGATTCGTTTTTATTTACCTGGATAGATAAATATTTGGTTGTGTGTCAGTGAAGACAACGATTCAAACCAGCAGTTGGTCTAGTTCTGAGGTTTGTGCAGACCATGTCGTCCGCCAGCTTCAAAGAATTGAAGTCCTGACATGTGTTAGTTAAATGTGTACTTAACGCAGGTAATTCTACTAATTAGTTGTGCTGATGTGATTCCACATCCCACCTCTGCTGTTGTGCCCATCAGCCAGCAGTATAGCAAAGCCCTCATCCCATAAGCTGAAACACCAACCGTCCTTAATGCATTCAGAGACACCCAGCACCATACAGTACTGCCTCAGGGAAATGCATGGCCTCACATGGACTGCAGAGAGAGGTGGAACAGAAAAGAAAATGCTTCAGGCTCTCCATTGCAACACAAAGCAAATGGACACAATTTTGATAATGGCTTGAAAATGGCCTCTTTAGCTAGAAGGCAGCAGTAGGACTAGCCAGGCAGTCGGTGCCCCACAAAGGCTGTGCTGAGTGCCAGTGACCCTGTCTGTCCTGAGAGAATATCTGAGCATGCCCACTAATGGACTTCCCATGTACATTTGTTCTTCTCCTGCCTTTCTCTCGGGCTCCCTGGCATTCTTAACCTGCGCTTTCCACTTCTTCCTCCTCCTGGGCAGAGTTTGAAGGGTAGGTCTGCTCTGGTCCTGACAGAGCAAAGAAGACTGTGTGTGCGTGTATGTGTGTGTCCGATGTGTGTGGGTTTTATCTCAGAAAGAGCAAAGAAGACTGCTGTCTCTCTCTCTCTCTCTCTGTGGGTGTGTGTGTGTGTGTTTTATCAAAAAGAGATGAGTGGCTGCTGCTTTTTATTCCATTATTGAATAGAACGTTTTTTTTCAGCAGGGGAAAGCAGGCTCCAACCGGACCAAATGTGATAGGTGAAGTTGTTGTAATGCATAATGTTCAAACACACTGTTATTTGCACCATGTTTATGCAACCGACAGAACTGAAGGGATGAACATTTAAGAAAAGATAATAAGAGCACTTTTACAATGCATCAGCAATTTGGACGGCCCCACCGAATTAGAGGTCTGTGTTATAATAGGAATGTGAAAGACATTTTGCCTGCCAGTTTAAAGCAATACTAAGTAGTTTTCGTCTTTGGTCGCCCGACAGGTTGGATGCAGAATTGTCTCTCGTAGAGAACTACAGAGAGACGGTTCGCTCCTCCAACCTTACTTAGCCATGGAAGATGGAAAAGCGAAGCGAAGAAGTGGCTTTCACCCTGGTACAAGTTCATAAACCACTGAAACAATTTTGGAAACATTATTTTAAGGTTGAAAAAACTACTTAGTGTTGCTTTAATGCGAGGAATATCATACCAGATGGGTGATTTTGGTAAGGTCTCTTGAAAAGCAACTCATACCCCAAACTTGTTAAAACTGGCATACAATTTGAGAAAATATAATGTCTTAATTATAACAAGTAAAAAATGTCATCAAATATTAGAAGAAAGTTGCTTCGCCCCTCCTTTTGACTGGAATAAATGCAGTGGTGATTTTTTCCTCCACTGTATGGTTGTAGGAGCCTGATGCCCAAGGCCTTGGACGGGCAAATTGTTATGGAGAAGACACCCAGGTACTTCGTGTCAGCAGACAGCCCTGCCCGCGTCCACGCCATGTCTCGTGACGTCAAGCTCATCGTGGTGGTGAGGGACCCCATCACCCGTGCCATCTCCGACTACACCCAGATCGTGTCCAAGACGCCCAGCGTGGCCAGCTTCGAAAGCCTGTCCTTCAGGACTGGGAGAGCTGGTGCGGAGGTCAACCCCCGGTGGAGCCCCCTGTGGATCGGGCTGTACGCCCGGCACCTGGAGCGCTGGCTGGCCTACTTCCCCTCGGCCCAGATGCACTTTGTCCACGGCGAGCGCCTCGTCACAGACCCCGCCGGAGAGATGGCACGCGTGCAGGACTTCCTGGGCCTGGAGAGGATTGTGACGGACAAACACTTTTATTTTAACCAGACGAAGGGCTTCCCTTGCCTGAAGAAGCTGGAGGGGAGCAGCCAGCCTCACTGCCTGGGGAGGACTAAAGGCAGAGCTCACCCCCAGATCCAGGACGGGGTGATCAGGAGGCTGAGTGAATTCTATCGACCCCACAACCTGAGGTTCTATGAAATGGTGGGCCAAGACTTTGGCTGGCAGTGAGAAGCCTGTGAGGAACAAGGTCCACACACTTCCGGAAATCTTTTTTTTTTTTGTGAATCATTTCATGGCACAGAAAGAGAATGACATTTTGAAAGAGAATGACGTTTTGACCATTCTGTTTCTGTGCCATAAAATAAGCCACAAAAAAAAAAAGATTTCAAGTGTGTGTACCTTTTTCCTCAATGGATTGCAGATTGAGTTTTGCCCTGCACCTTGGCATGGGATGTGTACAACCTTGCTGCTTTTACTGGCAGTGAGAAGTCCCTTGCCTAAAATCGAGAACTACAGTACCGGGGTAGACATGCTGGCTTCAGAAAGAAAAAAATCTTGCCATGTAATTCCTTCCATTTGTGAACTTAACATAGGTGAATTCCCTAACTAGCTGATCTACCTGACTGATGAGTTGTGCTTGTTTAGCAGGTTCGGTGAATGATTGAACCCAGTAATCAGTATTCTGGGGCGTCATGAAATATCAACAGTGCTATTAAAGGTATTTCACACTGTACCTTTCATGGCTATATTTACCTTGATGCCAAAGTCTCCATTTTATGCATTTTTTTTAGTAAAGACACTGAACCTGGAGGTGGAGAGTTCACAGAGTTTGTGCAAACCATAATGAATCATTATGACCATCAAGTTAAAGTACTTAGTTTAAAGAAAAGCCCTTGGTTGTTGAGAGAACGTTATTAGGATGATTTATGTCTTGCTACTTATTTCTCTGAGGTACAGGTCATATCGATCGTTGAGTGGTGGTAACTTTCATCTATGGCTTTCACTCAACCTCTTAGCCAGAGCCGGGCCATTCAATGTCCTGTGTGAGTGTCTTTCCAGGCCTGAGCTACACTTCATGTTTGCACAACAAAACCGAATTATAGAGAGTCAACACTGACAGATCAATCATTGTTTGCGAACAGTCTCTAGTCTTGGCCACTGCACAGTGATGTGATTCAGAAAACACGGCCTTAGCTTGATTAAAAGAACACTCCACTTTTTTGGGAAATAGGCTTATTTTCCAACTCCAACTTTAAACAACTGAGTTTTACCATTTTTGAATCCATTCAGCTGATCTTCCAGTAGAATTTCTGGATCTGGCAGTAGCACTTTAGCTATTAGCTTAGCATAAATAATTGAATCGGATTAGACTAGTAGCATGCTACAATCAATCCGATCAATATGAACATCCTCTTGCAGTTACAGTAGCCGCAGTAGTGCAGGGGTGTGGTTTTGGGAATGTAGCCCCAAATAAAGCACTGCTTAGCAGTGTAGGTGTAATTTGCAGGGGGGCTATGGGGGTGCTGAATAATCATATCACATGCCACTTTCCCTGCTGCACCTGGATTGGCCCAAATGGCTGGCCCAAATTGGCCCGGCTGGCCCAAATGAAGACCTGCTCAGCAGTACTCCTCCTCCCCCAGCAGCACCATCTCACCACCGAGGTCCAGCAGGTCGGCACGCCCGTTGGGGGCCTTGAAGATGCTGGCATCGGCATTGGCATCAGCTAGGTCCAGTAGTGGCGGGCCAAGGCCCGGCCCCGGAAGGTCCAGGTCGGGCACGGAGGGCAGGTAGGTGTCCCACACCTGCAGCTGCTCGGAGGCGTCCAGTTCCAGCAGCTTCTGCTTGAAGCGCAGGTTCTTCTCGATGTGCTTCCGCTTGAACTTGAACTCGATGATGGTCTTGGTGTAGCGGTTCAGGGCGGTCACTGCCGAGCCCATGCAGGTGGCGAAGGATGCCCATGCCAGTCTGACGGAGGGAGGAAGTGATGTCATTAAGAAAACCTGACACTGGCTGCTGGTTGACTGTGCTTACTCATTTGAAGTCAGGTACTGCCAATGACTCCCCCTTAATCTTAACTGCTGTTATACAAGGTAGTGATTTATTTATTTATTTATCCTTTGTTTTACAAGGGTAGTCACATTGAGACAGTTGTCTCTTTTCAAGGTAGTTCAACAAGTCTAATTTATAGATCTCTAATAAAGCACTAATATGAAATGCCTTCATGTCACTTCATTTGTACAGCACATTTAACATAAAACAAAAAAGGTTAAGCCAAGGTGTGCCACTGGTGAAGATAAAGACTATGCAAGTGAAAAAATCAGCTAAAAGGCTAAAAAAGACTAGTACATAACTCAAAAAGTAAGTACATAACTCAAAAAAGGGATGTGAGACACAGCTTTAAGAAATGCTGTATGAGCAATACTAAGATCAGTAGCAGTGGTGACAGTGTTGTGTTGGTGTTCACAGTGTTGATACTTCACTTACAGGTAGGACCAACTGTAGTCCCAAGTCTTGGGTCTCCAGTCCTCTGGCCCAATCAAGACCGCCAGCTGGAAAGCTGTCATAAACATCATGTGTGCCAACATTCCAAAGAGACCTACAGATGGCAGAGTAAAGCACAACGGGAGAAATATTTAATTGTACATACAGTTCACAGAAGTAGCCACATGGTGGCAGCATCATGAAGTGGCTCCCAGTTGATCTCGGCACAGCAGGGAGTTTGGCTGAAACTGAATTAATTAATGAGCGAGCATCTTGCAGCACTAAACCCCCGAAATTGTTTAAATTGTGTATCAGCCTGTCTCCTATCAGCTCAGCTCTCACTGCAGACAATACCAAAGACTTCCAGTGTATTCTGCTATGGTATACACACAGATTTATGTAGAGATTGCGTATCCCCCAGGAGAATGTACAGGGCAATACTGAGGTGAAGTTATTATGAAATACTAGGCAGTGAGGTGAGTTATGGGTTGATGTCTGCCTGCAGCACACAAACCACACACCCGACAAGCTGCACCAGCATGCTGAAATTGTGGAGAGAGAGAGAGAGAGAGAGAAGGAGAGAAAGAAAGACAGAGACTGAAAGTGGGAGTGGCAAGCCCTCTCATTCAGAACCAAGTTCTCCCCTCCCCCCTTCCCTGGTGATCCACGCCTCTTCCTCTCCCCAATCCGATTAGGTCACAGCCCGGCTAAATCCCTGGTTTGCACCGACGGCTGCCAGATTTGGGGTGGGCAGCAGCTTTTTTCACTGCCCACAGTAGCATGTAAGCTGTGGGACAGCCCCTTGGCAATAGACTGTTTGATTGTTAGCATCACAGATCACAGACAGGTTCCCAAAGGATTCCTGTATTAGCATGCCTAACAATGTGAAATGTGGCGGAAGTAGTTTAGGATACAATGTTCAGTGTTTGTACTGCTGAAAGGTTCATTATGAGCGCTCTGTCTGACAGGGATATTTACCAAGCACACGTCCTGTGGCTCTAGTGTGAGCAATGCTAAGTAATGGCCCTTACTTTAGACAGATGGTACTTTGCATGTCACAGCATGGGAATAACCCAATGCATGTTTAACATCAGCAGGTATATGGGACATGATTTCAAAAGGAAATCCCCTGCCAACTCCATCTCTTACGATTGTGAAATCCCAGTATCCACAATCAACCAGCCTGACAAAATAGAGTTTGAAATAAAAGGACGTGGAAATTAACAGTAATGGCATTTTTGGTAGATCCTTTTTGGATGTGTAATAGCAGGTGATGAAGGAGGTCACTGTGTGTTTTAATAATAGGGGGTACAGCATTAAAGGAAAACTTCGTGAAATGAAAATTGGCATGTTAAAACATCATACCAAGTTGGGATGTTTTCTGAGGAGCAAAATTGCGCTAGCCTGTTGCAGAAGGCTAACAATGCTAGTGATAAGGGCATAGAGAAAGCATGAAGATTACACTATTTTTAAACCATTAAAGTTTAAATTTAATTTTACTGTCTAACTTTTTCTTTATGTGTGCTATGGTCAGTGGAAAGGTTTTTACGTTCTTTCACTGGAAAGAAAACACTTGAAATGAACGGATAAAAAAAATTAGGGGAATGCGCATTGTGCTTGTGCACCAATTATGAGATGGGACTTGGATGATCTGTCCAGCTATGTTTGCAGTTCCCTGGGGGCTGGGAGGACTTGGTGAGGGGCAAGGCCGAGAGTGACCCGTGAACATAGTGCCCCTGTCTTATGTAACGTTCCCTGCAGGAATTAGGCATGACGCTCTCAAATCTCAGGGTTAAATGGGATTTAGGTCTGTCTGCCCCAGATGAACACTCACACTTCAAACCACATGGAATCTGGCAACCTGCAGACTCAGGGGGTAGCCAGAAATCATTAAAGGTGTACTTCCATCGTGTTTTCATTAATTTTGCGGTGTTCTCTAGTATTAATAATTGCCCTGTGCGCTGGTTTTAATGAAAAAATGTTCTAGTGCTTCTGTTTCAGGCTGTTTTAGTTTGGTGGAGGGGGTGGGGCCGGGAGAACGACACGATTTCAACAGAGGCGTGACACGCTCCCTGCAGCTTCCTTTGCCCCAGTCAACTTCATAGCAGAGTAAGGTAAAGGGGAAAAGTCAACTTGACAGCGCTAAAACTGCACACAGAATGTCTACGGAGATACAGCCTTATGTGTTTGATCCTGAATCCGAAGAGGAAGGAGAGATGGCACAAGCACAGTCACTTCCTGACTGTTTGTCAATGAACGTTTCAGAATGGTAATATTTGCATGACAAAACAGTGCAAGTGCCCAGCTAAATGCAGTTCAGTCATTCAACTAGCCTGCTAACCTTATGCGAGTCAGTCACAGGCTAACATCATTTAAAGCCCATTCGGTCAGTTTCTCTTATATGTATTTCCACGTCTACGTCACGCCGAAGGCCCTTTTCGCATTGGGTCGTTTTTCCGCCTATTGTCTTCTTTTGACTGATATAGAAAACGGGGATAGAAAAACATTTTGATATGCAGCATGCATATGCAACTCGGGTTGACCTATCATATTTCAAAAGAGCAAGTACTAAACGGTTTCTCGTGGAAGTACACCTTTAAATGGGTGGGCCCAGAAAAAATCAAAACACATAGGTTACCATTATTACTTAAACAGTCAATCCCCAACAGTCAAAAGGACCCCTTTGATTGGTTGGGCCTGATTGAAAAGGGGGCGGGCACAGGCCCAGGTTCCGCCAATACCTGCAGGTGCCTGTGAGTACCACACACACACACCACTGTGGTGAGGGCGCACACATATACCACATGATGACAACCTGTACTGCCAACTGTCACGCAGTCAGCTTGATAGGACAAAGCCGAATGAAGTTAGACAATAAGTGAATCAGTGAGTAAAGTGTTAACGTCATCAGTAAATGTTATGGACAGGGTTACCTGACAAGGCAGTGCAGAGGGCAGCAAAGGCGTTTATTTTGAGCCTGGTCATCATGTTGCAGCAGTGGAAGACCTCTGTCCACATTAGGGCGCCCCCTATGGACATCAGCGAGATGTACAGACACTCTGCTATGATACAGAGCCATAGCACCCCTACAGAGAGGGAAAGAAGAGTGACATGTAATACTATGATACCGGTAGACTGGCAAGCAGACAGACAAGACAGACAGACAGACAGACAGACAGACAGACAGATAGATAGATAGATAGATAGATAGATAGATAGATAGATAGATAGATAGATAGATAGATAGATAGATAGATAGATAGATAGATAGATAGATAGATAGATAGATAGATAGTTTATAGATCATTGCAATAACTGCTCTTGCTTTCTAACTCTCTCTCTCTCTCTCTCTCTCTCTCTCTCTCTCTCTCTCTCTCTCTGTGTGTGTGTGTGTGTGTGTGTGCACGCACATGTACCTGTATCTGTGTGTGTGTGTGTGTGTAAGGTGGGGAATGTAAGGTCAGAGTTGACAAGATTATGATCATGGATGAGATTATGTCCATTATCAATGATATCCTCAGCTGATGTGATTACAGGTGAACACAGAATTAAAGGCAGACAGGATCACATTCTGACCTACATCTTTAAAAGACCTAACCCCAAGTCAAAGTTGATGAATGTTATAAACATTTTTTATTGCTCCAGTCAAATTTCTGTCAAGGTGTAGTACTTATTCAGTGACCTTGCAAATAATTGTTTTATCCAGATCTTGTAAACTTTACATATGTAAATATGAGACTGTGTCAGAGCATGTCATATTTACTGTACAAGGAGGTTTGACCCTGACAAGGAGGTTTACTGTACAAGTGTGTTTGTCCCTGTAGCGCAAATCCACATGAACTCACCCACCTCGCTCTCGTTCTGGTGCAATCTGTAAAAAGTCTCTGCAAGTGAAACCTGTAAAATAAGATCAATACAAGTAAGAGTCGACTGATGTCTATACTGAACTAATCACAGCAGGTCAGTTTAGAACAGATATAAGAAAATAAGTATCTACATGTAACTGTATCTACATGTAACTGTATCTACATGTAACTGTATCTACATGTAATAATATGTAAAATTGTGTACTTACACTGTACATACGTAATACTTACCCTAACTCTATGGTACAGTGTAAGTACATCATTTTACATATTCTGCCCTACAAAGCCAGAAGGCAGTAACTACATACTTTGTAAAATTGAGTTTAGACTACTTTTTCCCTGAACAAGAACATAAAAGCATCACCACTATTATACCTACAACATGTTTGACTGGGCATTTTAACAATTTCAAAGACATTTTTCTCAGTTTCAATGTTTGCATAGTTACTGCACTTTCCCTTCGTGGGGCAGTGTTGTTACACACTTTGTTACACTGCACCTAGCTGATGTAACAGGGACAGTAAGATAAAGTGTAACCAAAAATAATACCCTGAGGGATGCCTGTCCATAGAAAATCTTTCTACAGCCAAATTGCTTTTTGGTAAGGAAGTATGACATTTTAAATTAAAGTGAATACCAGAGGCTAGAGAGACACAAATAACCTGAGCAACCAGTCTTCATACTTATTTTCAGTCTTTATTCAGTCTTCAGTCTTCATACTTCATTTTTTTTTCAAAAATGTAAAAACATATCTTGGCAGATATAATGTCCAGCCAGAGTTATAACAGTCAGTTGCCACCATTGTAGCTGTATCATGTCAGCCCCATGTTAGTCATTATTATGACAGTGTGATGCTATATAGCACCCCTATAGATAGATATATAGGTTAATAACATGTGATATCTGTTAAGGAGTCTACACTTTTGAGATCTTCTTCTCAGAGATAATGTAGGAATACTAGAGACTGCCTTGTTATGTTCACAGGTGAAATACTAGTAAAGTAAATTGCCCATGACATGTCATTTTGTGAATGCTGAGAAGTTTGACATACCATTGCAATTTAGCAATTCAATTATTTTTATGTTGGCTAAAATCAGACAATATTCTAGAAATTATTGTGTCATCTGCATACCAAGGTTGCATACCAAACAGTCAGTCAATACTTCAGCACAGAGAACATCCTTAATAGTGTGCTCCGTTGACCTCTGACTCCACAAAGCCAACTTTCCCTTTCAGTGCAGTAGCCCTGTGGTTATGCTACCAAAAGCTGGTATCCACTGGTCAATTTTGACTACTTCCACATATATTATAATCTGCTTTTTGTTATATCTCTATAAGTTATCTGAATATATTTTTTTTGTTTATAATGTGGTGTTGAAGTGGTTAATAGTGTTTTATGTTGCTCTGGAGGAAAGCGCCTACTAAATACTACAGCTGTTACTCTTAAATCACCTTACCGTCCATGTCGTCAGCTTGCTCGCAGGAGAAGAAGATGCCGGTGTGAAACCTCCTCATGAGAAACTTATCCTCGCCGGTCTCGTAGATGTACTGCACCTGCCGGCTGTCGTTGAGGTTGGAGCTGTTGTAGCGGATGCAGAAGGCCTGCTTGAGGGTGCTCGTGGTGCCCGTGCAGAAGGGCTTCACCACCTTGCGTGTGCCCTCGCACCAGTAGCTGGTGGTGATGGCCGAGACGGCCAGGCCGAGCGCCACGAAGTTGAGGGTGAGTGCGAGACAGGCTCTTCGGCCGCGCTCCAGCCCCATGGTGCCAGGCTCCCAGTGGCATGAGTGAAGGGCGGAGGGAGGGGGGCGGTGGGTGGATAGGAAGACGAAAGTTACCAATCCTTGTCAGTCATCTTTGTTTTTTCTCCTCAATAGGTGTTTTTTGTCCTCTGGTTGGCTGCTGTTGTGGCCTCTCCTCCAAGGCTTTAGGAAATGGAAGAGCGGTGAGGGAATACGGAAGGTACTAATCCTTGTCATTCATCTTCATTTCCCTCCTCAGTTGTTTTGGTCTTCAGGTCTTGTGCTATTACCAGCTGTCCTCTATGGCTTTAGGAAACCAGAGGATGTGATGGCGGCGGAGGAGCAGGCGAAGGCAGCATCAGCAGCTCCAACAAAACACGTCCCCTCTAGAGGTCTGTGACTGCCTGTGACAGACGGATGCTCTCTTTGCACGCTTATCTGTGTGTACCATACCCCTCTGAGGTCTGTTAGTCCTGCCGTCATGTTGCATGTCGCATGTCGCATGTCTCATCCGCCCCGTTCCCCACCCCTGCTTCTTTCCGCCCACAGGGCCTTCTCTGGCCCTGCCCTTCCTCCCCCTCTGTGGTAATTAAATTCATGTCTCTGACATTATTTTATATGCAAAACCTCTGTTTTATCATTCCAACTAAACCCATAGCTTATTTCTTTGAGCACAGCAATAAAAAAGATTATCGATCAGATTAATCTTCAATCTGGTGCAGGGCTTTTGCCAGAAAGTACTATAGGTAGAATTCTTTTTTTAATTTGGAAGTTGGTGTTGTTCTTGCTGGACTGAGTTGAGAGTGTGATTTGAATAACTACAATGTAATAATTTGGCTCTTGTAAAAAAAAAAAAATTAAGCATGGAGGTTTAAACATCCAGCCTGACAAATGTATGTGCATGCCAAATAAATCCTATCTGACTGGATGGCTTGGTGCTGATTGACTTATGTAGGATATTCTTGGCAAATGTAAAATAAAACTGCCCTGGGAATAAGACTAAGAGATGACAGCTGTCATGGAAAAAAACAGATCCTGCCTGTTTCTGAAATGGATTTAGGATTTTACATAATTACTCTAAAAATCAAGCACAGGGCTGGACATACCCCTGAATCAAATCATAATTATAAATAGTTATCTTTGAGGACAGTTAAAATCACAGTATGTTACATATCATGCAAATGCAATGAGGAGATATGACCTTTGTCAATTGTGGAATACTGTACTTCAAGATCTACTTACTGTACACAAGCTGATTTACAAAGAAATAACATACAGAAACCTTTAAGCTATTTGTTTTGCTTTATTGTTTTAGAATTTAAGATGTAGCAGTCATTAACATTTAAGACTTTGACCTTAAAGGGTTAAATGTCTTACGCTTTTTTTAAACAACAACAACAATAACAACGACAAAAAGACACTGATTTCATATAACAAAATGATATACTTCATTTTGTTATCAGATCAACTCAGTTTTGAAGGGGATCACTCTAAGAACAAAACCATTAAATGAGGTGGAAACCCTGTGATTCTACTGTCTCTGATGTGAACACTCTCTTAAATGTGCTTTGTAAGTTTAAAACCTTCACATGGTAATACGTCTCACTAAGTCTCCCTACCTTCCACTGGAGTAACTGAAGGTCTTAGGGCTGACAATCCCCTCATGTTTTCTTGTCATTGCTGGACATGAGATGCCCAATCCTTACCTGTACTTCCCACCAGAGGACTTCATACTTTTTAGTAGTAATAAAACATTATGATATACCCTCTAAATTATCAGAGTTGACTAATGATATAAGAATATTGATATCTCTTAGAACAACTGAGCGTCTAGTCTTGCACTAGTCTTTCATATTTCTTTGAAAAAAACATTGTGTCGCGTGTACATATTTACAAGAGGAGTGTGTCATATCAAACTGATAAGTTTGATTCCTTTATCTATGGCCTTGAGATGCAGCATGTTCCACCTGCATTACAGTAGCACTGATTCTCTCTCTAGCCAGCATTACAGTAGCACTGATTCTCTCTCTAGCCTGCATTACAGTAGCACTGATTCTCTCTCTAGCCTGCATTACAGTAGCATTGATTCTCTCTCTAGCCAGCATTACCTGCCACACACACATACATCATCATCCTTCCTCCTTTGGCCACAAGTAATCCTGTTCATCATGCCAGCATCTCAGGGAACATGGGTCTTGCTGTGACTCAAATAAACGACAGGTGGCCTGGGTGGTAACAGGAGCCTCAATCAGTCTGATGCATAGATTGTGTGTGAGTGCCATGTTGTGAAAAAAAGAGACTTCCTAAGAGCTGCATGCATTTTTGTGTTCTGTTTTTTTTTCTTCTATAGCTGCTGGCATAAAAACCTTAATAATAGTGGTATTTCACATGCAGCTTCTCAATTTAATCTCCCAGTTCGACACAGATGAATTGAATAGTTATGCGCCTTTACATCTGGATTACTGTGACCAGGTGCTTGATCAGATCTAAGATTTACAAGGTATTCGTGTGGTGAATTAACTCTGATGGGGAGTGTTTCCCAGCATTCTCTGGAAAAGAACATTAAAACAAGGATGCTTTTATGTAAGGGTTGCCCTGCAAAGGCCAACCCTGATCTCCATGACCCATGTTCAGGAACCTTTGATTTGTTTAAGCTCCCGTGAAACACAGATGAGGGATTTTTCTGTCTCCTGTCATGTTTTAGTGTCTGCAAAAAAAAGAAAAAGACAAAACAGTGATGGAAAAGTCTGAGTAATCAGGGTCTTATAATTATTCTAATTATAATTAGAAACTAATTTTAGTGAAGCATTGTGGGTGTAGCATGTCCTGGGCTGACTTTTATCATAAAGCTGGTTAAATGCACACACACTTTTGCTATGACCACAAAATAACAATATCATGCTTTATATCATCACGTTAAAACTTGTACCACATTGTTTAGAAAAGGAATGGGGGAAGTTGAGTATGTTACAGTCACTCATGCAAGACTAAAAATACAGCAAATTAATACAATACAGAAACATAAAGTAAGACAAATAAAGATACATACCCCTGATATGTGTGTTATTACATATCTACGTCAGGCATGTAGGTGTTTGTTTATCTCCTTGCGAGTAGGCACCTGTAAGTGTGTACCAGCGAGTGTTTGTTTACCTGTGGGATTGAGACAGGTGTGTCATCAGTTGTAAGATGTCCCTATGCCTCATTGCTATGTGATGCTGAGGAGGAACCAAACACAGATAATGTCCACTAAGGTGATGATCACGCCTAATCTGGGATGCTCAACACCTGCTGGGTAAGGAGGTTGAGACTCATGCTGTGAGACCCAGAGTCGCACTACGGGGAGCCATGTGCGACATTTTTACGTAACCTCAGAAATGATGTCAGAGTGTGATACTTTGACTGTTTGACTGTAAAGGAACACAGGCTGTGTCTGAAACAGAAAAAAAAGTTTCCATTGAAAAGAGTGTTTGGTGGCACCTTGATGCCCGGTTTAGGTGCATGACTTCTTAGACAAGCAACTCACCAAGTTCCTGTTTCAGACATTGCCAGGGACAAGAACATGGGGACAGATAACCTTTTCGCTTTTGTTTTCTAAAACAAAGTTTCAGTATTGCTGAGAGTGAGTGTGATGTCTGGTATGATGTCACTGCCAGAGAGATTGCATGGTGGCACTATCAGGCAGTTGGGCATTTTGCAAATGAAAACAGTTGGGACAAAACAGCCGGCTTTAGTGGTTGGCCAAACAACAGACTGGTCATGGCGTCAGATGAGGACATTAATTATTTAAGACTGTGATCATACAGTAATGTCAAACAGTCTGTGCTCTGAGGCATTTATATAACACTGCTGATTGGCTAAATTAATATAGAGCTTTGGCTAGTACTGGGGCTTAGTTCACATAAGGATTTCTAGCAGAGTGAATTAGGGTGAAACACTATTCAGGTTTTTTTTTGTTTCATTATATATAGACCATAGACACATATACACAATTTTTCTTGTGTGCGCCTGGTGTGTTTGTGTGTGTGTGTGTGTGTGTGTGTGTGTGTGTGTGTGTGTGTGTGTGTGTGTGTGTGTGCGTGTGTGTGTGTGTGTGTGTGTGTGTGCGTGTGTGTGTGTGTGTGTGAGACACCATACAGCAAACCTGATGGCCACCAAGCCTGTGTCTAAGTGCCAGTGGATTCATCTGTCAGTGCAGTCCACGAGCATCAAATAAATGTCTGTAAACGAGGAGAAGCATTTGTGTGTGGGATTAAACTGCCTTGTTGACAACATGCACCTCTTCCCAGGCATGGCTTTATTACCTGCTCTCACTGCATTCAAAATTACCCCAACAGCAGATGGCCAACTGATCTGCCTAGGACTCAACACTCAACTTAACTGGCAATGTGTTTTTTCGCACAGCAGTAGCGTGGAAACAATTAGGCTGAAACACTATTCAGATTCTTTTGGCTTCATCATATACAACTGGGTGTGTGTGTGTGTGTGTGCGTGCGTGCGTGCGTGCGTGTGTGCGTGCGTGCGTGCGCGCTGTGGCCTAGTGATTACAGAGTTGGTCTTGGGATCAGAGGGTCGCTGGTTCGAGTCCCATTCTAGCAGGGGGTATGGGTATGGGGGAGTAAATATCCACTGATCACCTGGAACCTCATCCATGGCTGAAGTGCCCTTAAACAAGGCATCTGACCACAGATTGCTGCAGGGACGGTAACTGAAGGCCTGTACCTAAATAACTGTAAGTCGCTCTGGATACGAGCATCCCCTTAATGTAATGAATAATGGGACTTCAGATTACTTTATTGGGTTTAGTGTCATATTTTATGGTGTGTGTTTGTATGTTTATCTGCGAGTGTGTGTGTTGACAGGAATTTGTAAATCACTCTAAGAGGTGTTTAATCATTTTCTGATAAATCACGTGTTTTACATTTATATATTTTAATTTCAATTTCGACACACAAATATGTAAGGAGTCTTTCATGGGCAAAAAAAAATACAGTGACCCAAAGTCCCTGCCTTTAGTGATATGCCAAGATATGATCTCTGATTAGATTAGTAGGCAGCCTATTTGTGCACAAATTGTGATATGGACATGTGAGAAGCAGAGATCTGGCATTTGTATGACGCTCACCTGCCATGCTTACACAAACAGTCGAACAATCTTGCCCTGTGTAATACTGAAGAGCATTTGTAACTGTGTTGTTTCGAGTCATGGGAAAAAAGGTAAAGAAATAGCCGGTATAGCCAAAATAGACAAATAACCTGTTTATGTGCCGGCGTCATTCAGCAATATATGAGCATCATAGACAAAGCCTCATTTACATTGCGGAGCCAGGCCGGGCTGGGCCTTAAGGGGGCTCCCTCGGTGCTGATAGCCCCAGGCCGCTAGCCCCATGCCCTGAGATTAGGATGCACAGCAGCACACAAGGGGAATATAAAAGTTGATTGTGAAGACACGCAGGCAGTTTTGCAGCTCATAGTGACCAGTGCACAGTCAGCCCATTCATCAAACCACAACAAGAGTATGCCCTTAAACAGGTGTGACATCGTTAATTAATCTGCCAGAAAGCTTGTTTGGATTTGGAATGAGATATCTTTAATCCTATTGAGGGCTAAGAGGTGGCTTGAGCAGGACAGGCGCACACACACACACACACACACACACACACACACACACACACACACACACACACAGATAAGGAGGGAGCGCACATGTGTTAGAACTGAGGAAGAAAGGAGAGAGTGAGCTAGAGGAAGAGAAAGGAAAAAAAGGACAGACAGAGGGAACAGGAAGAAAGGGACAACAACATAGGGCACAACCAACCAAAGGACCCTCCTTCCACATCCATCAGAATCAAAAAAGAAATAAAATAAAAGTGTAAAAAATAAACCCACACCAAACAACAAGTATGGGAAACAGCAAAAGCAGTGTCCTGTCCAAAGAGATCCTGGAGGACCTGAAGCTGAACACCAAGTACAGTGAGGCGGAGCTGTGCACCTGGTACCAGAGCTTCCTGAAGGAGTGCCCCTGCGGACGCATCAGCAAGGAGCGGTTCGAGGGCATCTACGCCGGCTTCTTCCCGGACGGCGACTCCACCGACTACGCGCGCCACGTCTTCCGCAGCTTCGACACCAATGCCGACGGTACGCTGGACTTTAAGGAGTACATCGTGGCCCTGCACCTCACGTCGTCCGGCAAGACCACGCGGAAGTTGGAGTGGGCCTTCTCGCTCTACGACATCGACGGCAACGGCACCATTAGTAAAAATGAGGTCCACGATATTATCAAGGTAAGGTAGATGGTAAGACAAAAAAAACACAGCAGACTGAATCACTGATAGAAGATCTGAATGGTATTTAAGTGTATAAAGATATAAAGAATTTAAACATATAAAGAATTCATTAATTACATTTTTGTAGGTTTCACAGAATTACTTTGATTGGACTGATGTATAAATAAACTTCCCTTGCCTTCAAAATTAATCATAAATCTGGGTCTAGGGTGATACATGGGGCAGCATTTTGCGCTACATTGCTGGGCAATAGTATGATAGAGTCCTTATGTTTTGATCGGATGACTAAGACAAGTTACTCGCTGATTGTTTAAGTTGTTTTCATAAAAAATATATGATGCCTAAAATCAGTGCCCAACAAAGTGTCAGTAACATTGTTGAAAAAGTTGCCCTGTGTATCATCACCATAAGAATGAAGACATTCACCGATGTGATTCTTGAATGATCGTGGTTCTGTATTTACTTGGCATTGAAAATCAAGCAACACAGGGCCAGTTTCCTGTATACAGATCCTAAGTCCCAGACTAAAAGCTTTTTTTACCTTTTCACACTGAATTTTATAGGAAAGTATAGAGAAACAGAAAGTTACGTAAGTGGGAGAGAGAGATAGGGTAGGATCAAGAAATGACCTCTAGTTGAACTCGAACCTGGGTTCCCCCTATATATGGTATGGGTGGCATAAACAACTGCACCATGGCATCCTTCAACTAAAATCTTTTCACAAGTGGAGATTTTCATTGTTCCAAGTTCTCAATTAGCACTGGACTAGCTTCAATCCCTATACGGGACAGTGATATGGGAGGAGGATGGCACCACCAGTTGGCCCACTTCTTTTCATGGACACAGTGAGTGTGAGAACAGGATACAGTATGTTGCCCAACCCTTCAGGTCAGCCACAGCAAAGATGCTCGAGAGAAGTGCTTAACCAAATAATTAACTCAATCTCGCAGCAAGGGGAAGACCAGGCTCAGGTGGGATTATTTTCTTGCTGCGTTCTTCATGTGAGATAACTGAATCAGCTGTGTGTGTATGTGTGTGCGTGTGTGTGTGTTTGTTTTGATGCAGTCAATATTCAATATGATCCCTGTCGAGGACCAAAAACATCTTCCAGAAGAGGAGAACACTCCTGAAAAACGAGCAAATAAAATCTGGAAGTATTTCGGGAAGGAGGAAAATGGTATTTTTTTTGGACCAGCTTGACCCAATACATTACTGTCGCTTAGTCTCTCTCTCTCTCTCTCTCTCTCTCTCTCTCTCTCTCTCTCTCTCTCTCTCTCTCTCTCTCTCTCTCTCTCTCTCTCTCTCTCCCTATATACATACATATACATATATATACTGTGCATATATTACACTCACATATCATGGTTACATATGTGTTTAGTGCTGTACCATTTTTAGTGTTATTCCTGTGCACCCAACATCCAGCCTAATTTTACTAGTAGTAGAAGTTCAAACAATAAGATCTAAGGTCTTCATAATGCTCTTAATAATGCTCTTCTTTTCATGCTTTATTGCAGATAAAATTAAAGAGGGGGAGTTTATACAGGGGGTGATTGACAACAAAGACATCCTGCGACTGATGCAGTACGATAAACCGCAGAAGATTAAAGACAAACTGAAGGAAAAGAAGCAGTGAATCATTTGACGGATGAATCCCTCGTCACATCTGTACTGTAAAGACTGTTCAAAGCCTCACTGTTTACACATAAAGAATACATTTACACACACATACGTACATGCACCTTGTCTTTACAGATCAGGAGCCTACATATGTGCAATGCTGAACTACACCATAATAATCTTTATGTTTGTTTTGTTCCACACAAAAAGGCTGGAAGGTGCAGTCTAATTGTGGTTTGACTGTGGCACACTGCAATTGTGGGGTTCCCATGACAACAGAAGAGACCCATGCAGGCCCATGAAAGAGACTAGGACCTAAAGCTGGAGTTTAAATCACACTAGGTCTTACTTCATTGAGTGCTTACCTTAGACTACTTTCGTATTAGATGACCATATTAATTTATTCCTGTAAGTACTAGAAACAACACCACCCAAATCCTGTATTGTAGAGCTTGTGTTGTGATCTGTTTACCCATTGCCCCCTTTTTGATGAAACCTCTTATTACTCATGTCATTTTAGATAATTAGTGTAAGCAAGCAATTATCGGCCGAGCTGTGCTAGACACTTGGATGCGAAATCAGTTTAAAATAAATAAAAGTTCACTTACTCAAACCAAAGAAGCTGAATTTGTCTATTTTTCACAGGGAACTTTTTTTCACAGGGTAAAGCCTAATTTTAAATGAAATAGCAACAGAAATGGCTGATAATAGACACTATACCTATAATAGGATCACTTCCACTAGGGGCAATAGTTTCTGCCGTGATGCTGAAGAGATAGTTAATTATGGTTCGTGTTTGTTTGTGGCCAAGAGACATTTGCTTCCATAACTGACTGTTTTCTTGTTACTTGTGCTTTGTAGCACTATATGCAATCATAGATATTTTGCAGCCAGCAGGATAATACAAACACTCGTCTAACCTAGCTCACTGATTATTTTGTTGGACTCACAGGTGTTGTTTGGTACTGCCTCGTTACGTACTACCTACAGATCTCTGCACATTTGCCCCATAGTCATGTCACAGTTCTTGCCTTTCAGACAATACCACTGTGACACCCGCACTTTGCTTGAGTGACTTAAACAACAAGTACACTGACATTTAAGGAACTACTGTAAACACCTTCTTCAGATGACAAGATGGAAATCAAGTCACTTTTCTTGTAATTCTATTGACAGTGTACAGCACTACAGTTTTGTGGAGTACTGCTGGTTATACATGTTCAGTGAATATGCTTTCACTTTTTATCATATTTTTTGGGCCCAATTGCTGCTTTCCAACAAACAAAATCAGATTTTTTATTTATGTTTAAGATCTGAGCGGTAACTATGAAAAGACAATGACCTGACATGCTGTCCATCTCTTAGAGCACATTTGATTGCATCCCATTGGGAAGGAGGGTGCCCTCATCTGTTCAGTATGTGGCAGGTTCTTTTATATGTGATATCTCTTCAACAGAGGCTCTGGGCTTTACTGAAGCTTTTGGGGTTAGGCCAAAAATGCTGGGCTTAAGCCTGTTCATCTGACTGGCCCTCGCTAATGCCTGTCCTGGTGCGGTAGCTGCCAACAGCCAATGGTGATTGGCTGAAAGAGGCCAGCCAAAAGGTTGCCTTTCATCTGCTTAAGAGGGTAAATCCTATTTGCTGAGTTTCAAGTAACCACAGGGGTTATCCGTTTGTCAGGATGGCCCACAAAACATGGGGATTTCTAAGCAGATGAGGTACTGGAGTTACGCCTCCCACTAAGCATAAGACTTCATTTAACCTGGGGCAGGAGAATTGACTGTAAATACACACAGAATCAACAGGGATTTATTACTTTTTCATTTTATTATGGACAGATTCAAAACAAACTTGACAATTCCGTAAACAGTTGAGTTAATGAACACTGGTTTTATAAGTGGAGACTGTTCAACAAATTTAAAATCAACGGTTTTACGGAGATGCGTAAAAAATGCATTTACACAAACAAACACATACATAAAATTGAACGACTGAGCCCAGTAACACACAGACTGTACATCATTAACCACACTTGTATCAACACAACAGTGCAACATGGAGGGTACTATACTCAGATGAACTCCTCTTTGTGAGAGGCTGGAGTTGGACTGGTTAACACAGGTCTAACTCAAACATGCCCTAAATCCACACAAAAAAAAGGAAATTAGTTTAATATTTTTTAGGCTGCCAGCCTTGGTATAGAAATCTACAAGGTACTGTAAAAGCCGGCTCAAGTATAGAGGCAATAGAAACCACAATAGCACTGAATGTTTTGATGATGGGGTTTTATTCGAGTTTTTTTGAGGTATCAGTTCAGCGGAGATGATGTCTGCTGTGCCATGCTGTTGGAATAGGTAGAGTATTACACTGAGCTCAGACGTAGTCAGGCGTCCACACATGCAACCCCACTTCTAATTTGTGAATAGTTGAACTATAGATATGTTATAGCAGATAGCCTGTTCTGTAATCCTGTTTATGTACAATGACTAAGGTGTCTTGTTACCATGTCTGGCAATTGTCAGGGCAGATTTCAATTCAGATGCCGTACAAGATTATGTAACATGCTGTATAAGCGCTTAGGTTACTGATCATGGTGACACAGCTGTTATATCACTGAGGTTATTAACCCCTTATGACAGCTTATGACACCTGCTATGACATGTTTATGTCATGGTTATGCATGTTTATGATGCATGATTCAAGTAAAATGTTTTTTTTTTTCCTTCATGATAAGAAGTGGCATATGTATGCCAGATACAGTCCACATGTAATTAACGGGCTGTTTTGATCAACAAGGAGAAGTTTTGCATTGTTTCTTGCTTTCGTCTTATTATGGCAAATCAAAGAGTATATATTAAGTCAGGGTGTTTCTTTGCTGTCTAACAATGCGTCCAACCACTGCGCGACAACGTAAATTTACACAGACACAACGGATCTGGGATTCTCTTATGGTTTCAGTGTATGGTATTGGAACACACCTCTGTGTCAAAGGCAGAGTTTGGCCTGACAGACATACCATTCGTCAAGTCAAGTAATCTGGTTGATTTCACTCTTGCCAGAAAAAAAAAAGTGTTTTCACCAAACGAACTGCAGATTTTGGAAACCAGGTATTTGACAGACTGCTTTTGTATGAGGAATCTGCAGTGCCAAAAACATGTTCCAATATCACTCTTTTTTTAAATTTCTGGTAGTGGTGACATTATCTGTGGTAAGAAACAACAGACATACCTAATTTATAGAATTTAAATTTTAGAATTTATAGAACACGTGTGCTCGTAGCACACCCCTCTGAAAGAATAAACAAATAAAGAACAATACAAAAAAATGACTCAAACAAAATAGTGCACAAATGGTATTTACAAATACATACAAATATCGATTATATATAGTTATGACATGGATTATATCATGAACATTCCAAGGCGATTGACCTTTAGGCACTAAAAGGTGTACATTGTAACAAAAGCCGCCATTGTTAATCTACTGCTCCTTTCACCTTCTGAACTTGAACCTTAACCTGGGACCAGGTGACCCTGGAGGCTGCACGGCAGATTCTGCAGTGAGCTGCCACCACTGCTGCTGGGTAACATGACGTCACCTTCTGGGATGTGGCCGGGGGCAGGAGTGGAATCCTCCCGCCCAGAAGATGGACAGAAAAACTTCCACTTTCAGCGTGTTACATTCCAACCAGAGACACAGATTACAGAGATTATGCTGTGATTGAGGAAGCTCGGTACTGGGCATTGGGTAACTGGACTGCCAGAATATTGGCATGGGTCACACAGCCCAGATTCCTAAAGGTAGCGGGTACATATCTTCAGAGTTGTTGTTGTTTTTGTTCAAGCTTCATCAAGAGATGGGTAGAGAGCGCCAGCCAGCTAAGTTGTCACACACAATAGGGCACATATACACACAGATGTGAGATTCCTACTTGTTTTGTCGTGGCTCGTAAGGGCATCGATTTGTGAAAAAACATGACAGAAGTTAGTCTTCAAATATCAGTTAGAGCACTAAACTACACAACCGCCAATAAACCATTCACAAATGTCAAAATAATCATCTTTTGCCACAACATCTTATGTACTGTACATTCCTCTATGAAAAAAATCGTATACATCTTTCTGTAAATTAAATCTATATAAATATATATCCATGCAGAATGTTCTTTTGATATTTATAGTTAACTTCTATTAAACAAGTCTGGCCTTGGTTTGGGAGCTTAATTTAAGGACTGTTAAGGACTAAATGGCTCTCTCTCTGTAAGCAGCTGTGCTCCAGATCGCGCAATGTTATATCTAGTTCCTCCATCTGCTGGTGTCCATTTGACTGTATGGTACTGGGGGAATTCAAAATGATAGAAGAGTATCAGCCATGTGGACAGTATGGTACACCAACAACCACTCCGCCCCTAAAGTCAACTGTGTCCAGTGCTTGGAAGCAGGGAAAAGTTAGGGTACATTTACTAAGTGTCCTGCAGTGATAGGGGGCTCTCATAGGTTATAATGACCATCACTATTATTCAGGGGGTGGGGGAGGGGGTGAGGGACAATATGATATTGTTTCTAATGACTTAAAACGTTTAAGTGGCGCCCCTGCTTACAGGTTTTGATCACTTCACTACTGACCGGCTCATTACAGAGGTGCAGTTTTATGTGTGACAAAAAGGGGAAACTAACAGAAGCATAGGAAGAACAGAAAGACAGAAAGAAGGACAGAAAGAGAGAGAGAGAGAGAGAGAGAGAGAGAGAGAGAGAGAGAGAGAAGAGAGAGAGAGAGAAAAAGAGAGAGAGAGAGAGAGAGAGGGAGAAAGACAGAAAAAGAGTAATATTAAAAAAAAAAAAACTTTTTTATAAATAGCAGAAGCCACTTAGTAAAGACTTGAAATTGAACGTATTCTGTTTGCGTATTCACTCAGAGGCTTGATGCCAATGCCATGATGTCAATGCCAGTGCAATCAGCTGCATGGTCCTTCCAGCAGAGGGCGCCCTCGATTCTGCATGTAAGTGATGTTGTGGCCCACTCAGCCACTTGATGCATTATGGGAAGTGAAGTCCATGCTGACACTGGTGGATGCCATGGATGAGTAGAGCACAGAGAGGAATGTGCCTCAATGGGCACATAGGGGAAGGGATGTACTGCGACAGGGTTGGAGGAGGAGGAGGAGGAGGAAGAGGAGGAGGAGGAGAAGTAGCAGGAGGAGGAAGAAGAGGAGCGATACCTGCGTGGATCACAGCCACTCATGCACACCTGACCCGGTTGGACCCGACTGGCAGGTCTGTGGTACCGGTCAGCGGGAAGCCCACTAAATGTCCATGTCCACGGGCCGCACCTCGCCAGTCTTGTGCTCCTTCACCCACAGCTCCCGGTCTTTGGCTGGGTCCACGCTCTGCAGGAGCTGGTCAACTGGCTCCAGTGTCTGTCAACACAGAGGCAATACGTCAATTAACCAACTAGCAACTACATAACTAGTTAATGCATTTATAAGTCAGATGGTCAACCAAACAACCAACTATCCAACCAACCAACCAACCAGTCAATCAATCAATCAATCAATCAATCAATCAATCAATCAATCAATCAATCAATCAATCAATCAATCAATCAATCAATCACTCTTCTATTTATTAAAGCAGGCAGTGATGATATATTTGTATTCAAGTAGTAATGAGGCAGACAGCAAGCCAGCCATGCAATCGGTTTGTGTTAAAATGTGATTTGCTCTGACAAAGCCCAGTTGCGAAAAAACTAAACGAAGATGATCTACAAACCTATCAAGTAACCAGTGAATAAGATATGAATGGAGATTCTCTCAGCCCTGCAGAATAGCTAGGCACCACCTGTAGGTCAGGTTCATTAGCAAAAGCAGCAAATGAGCAATCAGCAGTACTGTGTGTGTGTGTGTGTGTGTGTGGGGGGGGGTTATGATGTATTTGCCAAAGTGCCACTTGTCCTCAACCTCCAAGTGAGAACCGAAATAGCCTGACAAAGTCCTCCAATATCACCACTTTCAACATCAACTGAAGCAGCACTGGGACTAGTAATGCTGGTGTTCTGTGTGTCATCTCTCTCATATGGTATGGATGCTTTCATTAAATTTTGGAAGGTTTGAGATGCTCCCTACCCTGAGAGAAGACACAGGCCACTCTGATCCAGAGCAGTCATTTTCTTGAGTCAGCAAACACTCACTTTGTAAACCTCCATCAGTGAGTCAGCTGCTGTTGTGATGCATCAGCCCCCACCCTCCCCAAAGACTACTATCTCCGAAATCTTAGTCTACACACAATGACACATTCGGTCTAAATAACTAACTAACTAACTAACTAACTAACTAACTAACTAACTAACTAACTAACTAACTAACTAACTAACTAACTAAATAAATAACAACTGAACCACACAAATGCAAAGAGACTTGAGTTGATGCTGCATTTTCATCCCTGATAGCAGTGTGCTGTGGGTGCAGTGTCTACTGTAAGGATAAGCTGTAGGCTTAGCAGCGTTGTCTGGGGGTTGTCTGTGATCTAACTGATGTGTCACAGCACTTTTTCCAAACTTTAACATACTTCACAAAGTTGACTTTACTTTTATGATACATTCTGAAATGTATGCTGCAAATGCAAACTGTTATTACAGTGGTGCTGTGAGCCCGGTTGAAAATTAGCTTTAGAAGGACAAATGTAACAGATGCCAGCCAGCACAGCTCAGTGTTAGTAAAGACACGTTACTGACTGAGCTTTTAGCTCACTTGAAGCTGGGTCTGGACAGCGGATGAAGACCCACATATTTACAGTGATATGTCACCACTGTACTTATGTCACCTAGTGAGATATTAATGGTTAACATACTACGTCACCACGGTTTTTCGTGGCAGAGGGTTTCCCTTGATGCCCTTAAAGTTCTCTTATTTTAACCATGACCACTTCCTTGCATGTGATAGGCTATCCTCTCATTTACCATAGACAGAATGGATAGGGCAAACATAGACATTGGTGCAATATGTTAATGGTTATAGGCAGGGCCACCCATAAGGGGGAATGAATATGTCTTTCTGAGTCCCAGCCACTGAGGGGGGGGGGGGGGGGGGGGGGGTGTGTGTGTGTGAAAATGAAACCATATGAAAACCATAGGGGATTTTTGGGACCCCCGTCCAATATTTGGATCTTTTCAGGGGCCCAGCCATCTCTCTTGGTGTGATGTGATGTGGGGGTGGTGGTGCTCAGACTCACGCTTTGGTTGAACATGTCGGTCTCGTGCCTGAGGGTGGTGTACTGACGTAGGTGCTGCTGGATCATCTCCACCCGCTCCACCTCCAGGCGCTCCAGTTCCTACACCAGGGCAACGGAGAGAAGGAGAAATGGGCAGGAGAGAGAAGATGGAAAGAGGAAATGGGCAAGAGAGAGAGAAGATTGAAAGAAAAAGAGGGAAGGAGAAAGAAGGTAATAATATGAATCAACAATGGAAATTCAATGAAACACCACCCAAGCACACTGCTTTTGTGTTTGTGTGCATTTACCAAACTTGAAGTGACCATCTCCTCGAACCACTTGGACTGGGCCTGGTTGTAGAGGTCCACGCAACGCATGAGGTCATCTCCTGGAAGAGCAGCAGAGCAATGGAGTGGCAGATGTCAGGTGTTTTTTTTCAGGCAGTCCTCTCTATCAGTCAGTGTCCGTACAGTATTCTTTCTTCCACATAAACAATATATATTTTTCCTTTAACATACACAATACAAGGCCTAATTATCGGTTATGCCATACCTAATTTATTTATTTTCCCACTTTCTGTGCATCACCTTACTGCATACATTTACTGACTACTTTGACATTAGGGCATGGCAACACTGTAACAGTACTATACGAGTACAGATAGCACTCTTAGGGCTCATTCACACCAAACTCTCTGCGTATTCAGCGCATGGCCGTATTCTGAGCGTATTCTGTCCGTATTCATTTAGAATGCAGATGAGACCATTCCCACCGCAACCGTGTTCTGAGCGTATTCTGAGCGTATTCTATCACCATGGAAACATATTGTACGGACAGAATACGGCCACGCGCTGAATACGGAGAGTGTTTGGTGTGAATGAGCCCTTATAAGGTGACTGGGTTGATCACAACATCTAAAACATATTTTTTCACATAAGACGTCCCCATTACCCATGATCCTTCAACCAAAATGTGGTGCTGCAGTGGTGACATAAATTCAATATATCATTGAAGTGTTCTGCAGCATCCCTGGAGTCACAGCACTTCTTTATATTGCCAGTAGAGGGCAGTGTCTTGCCACCAAATGCAACCAGGGTTTTCGCTCCATCCCATTAGTTCACACTAGGAGACTCAGACTGCAGTGTCCAATGTGTATGCTGGTGCACACAAAACACATTACTACAGTAAGCTGATGAGGAAGGAGAAACCGACAACAGTGGAGAGGAAGACAGAGTGAGGGAGTAAGACAGAAACGGTAAGGGCATAGTGCAAGTGTGAAGCTCTGTCTCGCTCTCTCTCTCTCTCTGCCCTGTGTGTATGTGTGTGTGTGGAGAATGAAAGAGAGAAAGAAAGACATAGAGAGAGAGAGACAGAAAATGTGTCAGACACAGAGAGGAAGACGATGTGTGTATGTGTGTGTGTGTGTGTGTGTTTGTGTGGTGTCTGTGTGTGTAATCTATGTGTATACAAGCGCACACTTGTGTGTGTGTGTGTGTGTGTGTGTGTGTGTGTCTTTGTGCATATGCGGGGGAAAGATAGAGCCACAGAACCCAGAGAGGAATAAAGCAGAAATCAAGCTGTCTGAAATAACACATTTTAATCTGTATGGAAATGAGAACCCCCCCCCCACCCCCAACACACACACACACACACACACACACACACACGCACGCACACACACACACACACACACACACACACACACACACACACACACACACACACACACACACAGCGGTGCAGAACAGCACACTAACGCTAATCATTAGCCATCGTGTCTCCTCAACACTGATTAGTCTGCTCTAATGCGTGACCCCTGATTAGGCCTGCCTGACTGAGAACTGTGACTGACTCCAGAAGACGCAGGATGGGGGGGAGATGGGGGAGGGGGTGGTGGTGGTGGTGGTGCGTAATTAGGGGCGGTAGGGGGTGAGAGATGGAAAGAAGAGTTTGAAGGGGTGGGGATTGCAGTACAGAAATAAGGAGTGATATTGTAAAGAAATAATAATAATAATAATCTTTACTTGTATAGCACAATTCATACATACAAGATGCAGCTCAAAGTGCTTTACAGCTTGGCAAGGTCACCACAACACAAAATTTCTTGCAGTCCAGTGGCGTTGGAGTGGATGAATACAGTAACAAAATGACGTAGGCATGCAATGCCCCATTAATGTGGGCTCTTGCGTGACACAATAATGTAATGTCATAGTGACGTAAGACAATGATATTGAAGTCGTAAGTTGGGAGGGAGGTGTTGAGGGTGGGGGGGGGGTTGTTTGCTGGGGGTGCAGTGGAGAAATACGTCAATGAAGAGGTAATGGAGTTTGGGGGGGGGGGGGGGGGGTACTGAAGGGGGTATGGGGATAGCGGATGCTCCCCTGCAAAGACGAAGGAGCTAACAACTAGGAGTTTGCACAACACACAGCACCTCCCCTATGCACAGAAGGCCTATTGAGGAGGAGGATAGAGGAGGAGTGGAGGGGGGCGTAGGGGGGTACTGGGGTTTAGGGTCTTTGTGAGAACTCATTTGAGGTGGAAAAAAATAAAAGTTTTGCAATTGTGCCTGTTTCCTCATCCAATTATGTGCTCGTGGGAAAGTGCATGCTTGTGCAAGCAAAAGCATATTTGACGAACGCACATGGAGAGTTTTGGCCTATGCATGTGAGTGTGCAACTTTGTGTCTGAGAGTGTGTGTGTGTGTGAGTGTGTGTGTGTGTGTGTGCATGTTTGCGAGACGGAAAAAGATGGATTACTGCAGAGCTGAATTTTCTCTTGCAGTTTGGGGTTCAGTGAGGGCATGTCTGTGTATTACTGTGTGTGTGTAAGTATGTGTGTGTGTGTGTGTGTGTGTGTGTGTGTGTGTGTGTGTGTGTGTGTGTGTGTGCATGTTTATGACATAGCACATGCATTACATAGCACACTATTTCCTGTCCCCCTGGGCTTGGCTGCCTTCCTCATCTGAGCCTGTGAACGACACAGTCCTCTTCCTCCTTCTCCTCCCCCTCTCCCTCTCCCTCCACCTCCCCCTCTCCCTCCTCCTCCCCCTCCTCTTCCTACAGCAAACCCCACTGCGCCAGGCTAGGCTGCGACGGGACCAGCCATGACACCTCCACTGGGGGCGGCCAACAGATTAGCATTCTGTGGCGGGGCTGGTGGCCCCTCTCCCGCAGGGGCCCATTAGGCCCATAAAAATAGACCTGCACAGCCGTTCCCAACGCGTCTTGGACGCGGTAGGGATACGGCTCAGATCGCTTCAGTGCAGGGGCCTGAACCTCTGCCAACGGCTCCTCTCTCTCTCTCTTTCTCTCTCTCTCTCTCTCGCTCTCTCTCTACCTCTCACTCTCTCTCTCTACCTCTCTCTCTCTCTCTTGCTCTCTCTCTCTCTCATACTCTTTCTCCCTTTCTCTTACACACTTTCTCTTTCTCTCGGCCTCTCTTTCTCTCTCACACAGCACACACATTCTATGTCTATCTTCCTTTCTATCCTTCCTTTTCTATCATCAGCTTCTCACACTGTCGGTCTCTCTCTTGCTCGCTTCCGCCTCCTCTTCCTCTCTCCCCCCACTCCACTCCACTCTCTCTTTCTCTTTCTCTTTCTTTTTTTCCCTCTCCCCCTCCCCTCTCTTCATTTCAGCACCATGTTTTGCACCTTGTCCATCACGCCTTCAGCCAGGCTATAAAAACACTGCGGGAACTTTTTTTACCCCCTCCTCTCCCTTCAGTTATCGCAGAGTAAGCAGGAACATTTAACAACGGCAGAGAGAGGGAGAGAGAGAGAGAGAGAGACAGAGAGAGAGAGAGAGAGAGAGAGAGAGAGAGAGAGAGAGAGAGAGAGAGAGACAGAGAGAGAGGCAGAGACGGAGACGGAGACAGGAGAGGAACTGAGAAAAGGACAGAAGGAGAGAGCGTGGAAGAGAAAAAGAGAGAGATAGAGAAAGATATATAGAGGGAGAGAGAGACAGAGAGAGGGAGATAGACAGAGAAAGTAACAGAAAGAGAGAGAGCAGAAGAGAGACAGAGAAAGAGGGACAGAAAAAGAAGAGGGGAAAAAAGAGAAAGAGGAAGAGAAGGGAGGAAAGAAAGAGAGAGACAGACAGACAGAGAGACAGGAAGGAGAGAGAGCAGAATAGAGAAAGAGACAGAGGGACAGAAAGAGGAGAGGTTAGGAAAAGAGAGAGATACAGGAATAGAATAGAGGAGAGAGAGAGAGAGAGAGAGAGAGAGAGAGAGAGAGAGAGAGAGAGAGAGAGAGAGAGAGAGAGAGAGAGAGAGAGAGAGAGAAGAGAGAGTGGGCTCTGGGAAGCAGCTTATGCAACACAAAAGATGAGTTCACTCTGTACGATAGTGAGGCTAAGCCCTGAGGAGAGGCGATCCAGGGGCTAGATGAATGGGGTGAGAAGAGGAGAGGAGAGGAGAGGAGAGGAGAGGAGGGAGAGAAAAGAGGAGAGGAGAGAAGCAAAAAGAGGGAGGGATAGAGTGGGGGAGAGAGAGAGCAAGAGAGCGAGCAAAAAAAAGGGAGCGAGAGAGGAAGAGAAGGAGAAAGGAGACCAAACGAGAGAGACAGA
This sequence comes from Coilia nasus, assembly GCA_027475355.1. Taxonomy (NCBI): domain Eukaryota; kingdom Metazoa; phylum Chordata; class Actinopteri; order Clupeiformes; family Engraulidae; genus Coilia; species Coilia nasus. The sequence continues at coordinate 13,180,482 of CM050216.1, read as the reverse complement.
CAAAGAGGGAGAGAGAGAGACAACAAAAGGGAGAGAAGAGGAGAGAGAGACACAGAGAAAGAGAGTGAGAGAGGGAGAGAGAGAGAGAAAGAGAGAGAGAGACACACAGAGAGAGAAAAAGAGAGAGAATCAGAGAGAGAAAGAGGGAGAGAGAGAGAAAAAGAGAGAGAGAAACAGAGAGAGAAAGAGGGAGAGAGAGAGAAAGAGAGAGAGGGAGGAAGAGAGAGAGAAACAGAGAGAGAGAAACAGAGAGAGAGGGAGAGAGAGAGAGAGAAAGAAAAAGAGAGGGTGTGAGATAACAATAGGGAGAGGAGAGAGTTGAGGATGCTGCAGGACTGACTTTGTGGGCTGTAGAGGCAGTTCAGCATAGCAATACAGCGTGCTGTGGAGCCCAGCTGGACCCATTCTGCCTCACTGTCACATGCTCCCCGATCTCCATTATGCTCCCATATTAGCCCTAGCAGCGCAGTCAGCCAATACTTCTTACTAGTCAGCTACTTTTTTTTACTATTATTATTCCTTGAAATGTTTACAGTAGCTAAGTTTTTCAGGCTATTTTAATGCCTGGTGATTACTGTCCTATCATTACATACGGCATACAACTGATAGACTCACAGGTAATAAAAAAAAAATGTACCAACCATGACCAGACCACCCTGCGCAAATAAAAACTTGATTTTCACAAATTAGTTTTTTAAAGTTACAACAGGAATGATACACCTAATGTGGACGAATGGCACATTTCCAGGACACCTGCAGAGCGTGTGCAGATTGCTGCACATTAAACCCCTAATGTAAGTAAATTGGATTCAGTAGAGGCTGCTGAGTGTTTCACAGACACAGTCTGCAGTCTGCAATTCGAGCTCAGGTGCCAATCAAATTACCTCCATTCCTTTCACGCTCCTGAAAGGACATGCTGATTGGATGGGACAGAGTATTCCTAAGTTCCTTTTTTATTCCTGAGTTCTTTTTTTTTGGCTTCTTCCCATTAACAAAGATAGGACAGGACTGCGTACAACACTAGAGTTCCTTCCAGTGCACACACAGAGCTGCACAATGGCAGGAGCGATTTTTGCTGACTTTGACTGAAAGTGCACTTCTCCTGAATCCAGGCTAGGTATTACAGTGCAAAAGTTAAATGGTTATACTCATAATAATACTAACTGTAAGATTCTAAACATAATTGGTTTTGATGTGACCAACTGATAACCTGTTCATGTGGCACAACACCAGGACCCTGTCAGATTCAGATCTACCACTGTGATTCACTCAAATTCACAAACAAAAAGAATCTGCCTCAAACACACACACACACACACACACACACACACACACACACACACACACACACACACACACACACACACACACACACACACACACACACACACAGTTACACCCAGTAGTTGCTCCGGGGAGCCAGAGGCAGCAAATGGGTGTTCGCATGTCTGCTGACTGCTATACTTCATTTCTAGCTTTTAATTGGGGCCGTTTCCCTCTGCTCCTCTTTCCAAGGGGAAGAATGCACCAGACATATCTGCAGCCCTGCCAGCCCTGCCTTCCAGCTCAGTGAGAACATGAGCTCTCGAGGACATCCGTTCTGCCGCATACACCCACATGTTTAGCTTACAGTATGCCACATGGTGTCAAGCCAAGACACCAAGGCCAGGCGCGAGTGATAAAGGGGGAAAACTGCATGGAAGGGTTGTCTCTGCTCACAAGTGCTTGCAAAGGCCCAGCTACAGTCCAAAACTGCATGGAAGGGTTATCTCTGGGGCAGCTGTGGCCTAGTGGTTAGGTTGGTCTTGCAATCAGAAGGTTGCCAGTTCGAATCCTGCCCTACCCATGGTTGAGATGCCTTTGAGCAAGGCATCTAACCCCACACTGCTCCAGGGGGACTGTAACTGAAACCCTGTAAATATCTGTAAGTGGCTCTGGATAAGAGCGTCAGCTAAGTGTAATGTAATGTGATGTCTCTGCTCACGAGTGCTTGCAAAGGCTCAGCTACAGTGCATGTCTCACCTGCTTGCGTGGACTTGCGGCGGGCCTTCTTGATGTCCTCCTCTGTCTTGTTGCTCAGCTTGATCTCCAGCTGCTGGGTCTTGACCTCCAGGTCCTTCTGCCGGTCAGCTAGAGCTTTCCGGGCCTGAGGGTGAGGAACACAGAGCTGGTCAAAGCTGTAGCCTGAACACCTTGACCTCACAATCTGCAGCATCGCAATCATGAGCCTTCATGGTAGCTACATGACTGCCATATAGCGTACCTAGTGTCTTTCAGATTAAATGGGAATATGACCACTGACTTACTGTGCAATACTCTGAGCTGAAATCTAATAAATCCACAGCAAAAAGTACAAAAAGCTGGCTGCTTTTTTCACCCACTTGCTTCGATGGAACGCCTGGCTTCTGGACCCTTTTTAACCTGAGGCAGCTATTCTATTCTGTTACACATTTCTGGCAAATAATGATTTTATTACAGTTCCTCAATCATTTGAAATGCCAAAACCAACCATTACAATTGAGGAGTCCATGGGAAAAACCCCAACTTTCTCAAAAGTAATCCTGTGAATAAACGAGCACAGTTTCAAACTAGAAGCATTTTAAAATACATTTACTTATAAAATGAAATAAAAAAAAATGTTACCATGCCCCATTTTCTTGTAGACTCCTCAAGTAGTATAAGATATTACAATCGTCATAATATAACCATAGCGGTCTTTGCAGGGTAGCAGGGGGAACAGTGTGGGTAGGTCTAATCTACAGTATGACCCTCCCCCATGTCTCCATGGAGCTCAGGTCTCCAGGCACCTGTCCCACTATTTTTAACCCATCATCACCACACCCCTATGTACGACTGAGATAACGATAAACAATTTAATTAGGCTAGCGCGCCTTGTGACCGTGTGACCACACAGAGCATACTGGAGTGTGTTGTTGAGGCGACACAGAGACAGAGGGCCCACAGCGAAGTTTTGGTGTGGTCATGACCGACACATGTTTAAGGGTGACGGTACATCGGGGAATCTTTTTGAGCAATGTTGCCTGGCAACAACACGACAGACTTCTGACTGAATGATTGCGAAAAGTTGCCTGCTGATGACTGGGGTACTCTTAGAAACGTGTTACCTAGTATAGGTGGGAAAATGTCAAAACAACATCTGCTAGTAACGTTGCCCAGCAACACTGCGTTAAGACTCACCCTGTGTATCATTACTCTCTGTTTAGAATGACATCATGGGGAAACCTAGAGTCATCGTAATCAAGACGGCCGAAGACAAACCTGATCTTAGCTTGTGAAAACTCTCACAGGACCTCACGTCACTTTGTACACAAGAAAGGTTTTCACAGCCTGGGGACCACTTGTTGAAAAGATACTAGAAGAACTGGCGCAGTGCTTACAGGCTTTTAATCTGAGACATGCACCGTTGTTCTCCATGTTCCAATACATTCAGCCAAAGATTTTTTAGTTCTTGGAACTTGAAGAAGAGAGACTGCCAATGACAGTCAAGCTGTCGCTAATTTCTCTCAGACCTATCCCATATTTCACCATGTTTATCTCCTTCGGACGTGACTCATGTCTTACAGACCCAGAGCACAACTAAGGCCTTGACAAGTTGAAAGAAAAACCATAGACTTTCACCTGAAGCTCCTCTCTGTTCACCATTCCCTCGACTCACCTAGACTACTTAAAGGGGCAGAGAAACCGTTTAGTATTTGTTCCGAGTTCCATTATGCATGCTGCACATAAGTGTATAACATAAGAAAATGTTCTTCTATGCCGTTTGCCTCCGTAAGTCAATGAAAGAAAATAGATGGAATAAGGAGCAAATAAGAGAAGGGCAAATGAAGTGATGCAAGTCATGGCATAGTTGTGATTACCGAAGGAGCCTCGTTGCAGCACACATTCACATATTCAGGTAAGTATGGTATGGTAAATATAGGTAAGTAGGTGTATTTGTTTAGAATGTTTAGATCTTCTATTTGGTGTGCTATGACCGAATGGGTTTTGAATGATTGTAGCCTATGACTAGCATAGCTGAGAACCTGTCATTCTCCCTGCCCCATCTCCTCCACCAAACTAGAACAGCCTGACACAGGAGCACTAAAGCATTTGTTTTATCAAAACCGGCTCACAGGGCATTCATTAATACTAGAGACCACTGCAACATTAATGAAAAAACGATGCAATGACACCTTTAAGAACTAGCACAGAATTTTACCCCAACTCCCTCTCTATTCACCACGAGACAGACACATGTTGGTCTAATGCAACATGGAGCTGATGAAAAGCACACCTTCTCCACGCCACCGTAGCGACTGAGGAGCTGCTTCCTGAGGTCAGCGATGCTGTGCTCGTACTTCTTCATGTCCTTCTTAAAATTGTCACCGCGGAACGTCAGCAGAGGCTTCTCCACTTCACTCTGGAGCTGTGGGACCACACACACACACACACACACACACACAAATAATAATGAATGAAAACACAGATGCATGGATGCAAACACACAGAGAAAGTACATGCATGCACTCACACTTACGCCTACACACACACCTACACACAAACACACACACACACACACACACACACACACACACACACACACACACACACACACACACACACACACACACACACACACACACACACACACACACACACACACACACACACAAACGTGCATGCACGTACATATGCACAAATTCACAGCTATTACTATTGCAACAATCCCATTTGCTCAGAATTTAAGACGTACCAGAGGAACTGAAGAATCGTGTGTGTACTGTATGTGTGACAGTAATTTGGATTTGTGGGTGTGGGTGTGACAGAGAGAGAGAGAGAGAGAGAGAGAGAGAGAGAGAGGAAAGGAGAAAGAGAGAGATAGGGATTTAGAGTGAGCCAGTGAAGGAAAGAGAATAAGAGAGAGAGCACCTTTCCTCAGACATCATGTCCGTAAATTTGGAGCTGTTGGAAACCCCAGCAGTTTGAGCTTCATTTGCTCTGGGGTAAGTGCTGTGTTTGGACTGAGCACGGTATTTCTGGTTCAGCAGTGATTGCACTGCTTTGACAGACAGAACCAGAGCTGCTTTTTCGGTCTTCCTTGGTTCACTGAACTCAACCCAAGAACAGAAAACTTTAAATGCACCATGACTGCGGGATACAGACTTGCCAGGGAAATTCAAATGCTGATGAATTCCGCACCTTCCTTCACACGGAGCACAAAAATACCCTCACTGAGAAGGCGATGACATTTTGGCAAGAATAGGCCACAAGTGAGACTGTATGTGCAATCAATTCAGAACCCAGTTTCCAACACAAAATTGCACAGTATGCCCAGGATAAAGGTTAGAATATTGAAAGAGGATAAAAAAGAAAGAAAGAAAAAGATGAAAGAAAGAGTCAAAGAAAGAAAGAAAGAAAGAAAGAAAGAAAGAAAGAAAGAAAGAAAGAAAGAAAGAGTGTCAAAACTCTCAAAACCATATCCACTTTTTCAAACTCTCTTACAAAAACAATGTATATTTCACTGAAAGTGAAGTGTTTTTGGCAGGATATCTAAATGTCTGAAAATGTTCTGTAGCGGCACAGAGCTTTGCTGGTACTGAGCATTAACTGAGAAAGGTATTCATGAGTTTTGGAGAAGGTGGTGATTGAATTCATCTTCTGTCAAAGCAATGCAAGCATACACAGTACTGTGTCACATAATATGGGTTTCAATTCCGCTCAGACACATCAGTTATGCATGGTAATTGAGGTAATACAGCTAAATAAAATTGCACACCAGTGACTATTTGCATAATCCATTTAAACCTAATTACTACTTTGGAAGCCGCCGTGCTTTGAGGGAAATGGACACCCCTCTGAGAGGGTACAGAGCAAACCTCATGCTAAAGAGAATTTATTCAGTTTCCACAACTTAAATCTTTATAAACGATCTTTATAAAATCATTATAGCTATTGAAGATAATCCACCTTCCACTATATGTGCATTGCAGAGGCGATTGCTCTAAGACAACAAGGGAGGCTCAGCCTCCTCTAAAAATCATGGAGAAAGTAGTGTACTACTACTATGTTGTACTATATTTACTATACTGTATTTACATTGGTATTTCATCTCCAGCATTGTATAATGTGTTCAAGACAAAATCGTTCAGCAATTAGTTTCCACAGTTCGTCTGTTTTTGTTTTTTTGTTTTTTTGTGACAACGTGATCCAGTCCAGCCTCACTGGACTTCAATGGCACTTGCAGTATGCTCTCTTTCAGTGTGAAAACCTAGACGTTTATTGGACAAACGCTGAAAAATCGTCACTTCCAGGGAGGCTCAGCCTCACTGGGAGTGAATGGAGAGGGCGGGCTAAACTGCTTCCTAGAGGAGGCTGAGGCTCTGTGTGGTGATTGGAGGAACTGTTAAACCGGGAGGATTTTTATTCATTGACAGCTTCTTAAAAAATATCGACAGGTATAGCGGTGGATTTCATGCTGCTCAGTCAGTCAGTACCATAAATAGGGAAGTGGTGAGAAATCTCCATTCGTTTTGCCTACCATTCACTAGTGTCTTTGTACATAATTTAGTAAATAAAGTGTAAATATGGTGTTATTAAGTTTGATACCTGTTTTCATTTCAGTTTGAAAAGTTCGTTTATTATAGCCTGTAGAGAGGGGAAACTAGCCAGCTAGCAAGAAAGCTGTGCATTATGGCGGCTAGCATTTTCTATTTGATTTAAGCGAACAAATTTGATAGTCTTCCTTACAAAGAGAAAATCTGAATTAAACAGCAGGACAGACCAACGCTTAACATTGATTTAGTTAAAAAGGTAGGGCGAAATCATCGTTGTTTTCAGCTCTCCTAGTTTGACAAGGTCAACTGGCTAACTGCAGGTGCAGCTGTAGCACAATGGGCTAAAGCTAACTTAGCAACCTGGTCTACTTGCCGTCGAGAGTCCCTAGAAAGGATGTCCATGATGGTATGGTATGACAGGGTAACAGACAATTTTTTAGAAAAAAAGAAAGGAGGGCAATATTTTCTTATACATAATATTGCTGTGGTG
>CM050216.1:13165938-13170938 GCA_027475355.1 Coilia nasus | reverse complement strand
GGTTATAGTTTCTTTAGGAGCCTAGATGCTTATGTCCAAAGTGACTTACAGCACAGGACAGAAACAAAAAAAGATAGGCCTACTTTGTTGTCTGTGTTGTGCATGTGCGTATGTGCCATAGACTGTGCACTGTGTAAGTGTAGGCCCAGCTGGTTTTTTTTATTATTATTTATTTATTTTCAAACCTCACTTTCAACATTTCTTGATATGGTAGTATTTGCTTATGCTGTATTATTTTCATATCCACCTTAGTTTTTTACCATCCCAAAGAAAATATGTAGGTAGGCTAAAAGACAAGCAAAACTGACCACCAGCAAATACTAAATGACTTGCCATATTATTTTCTGTGTATTATTGTAGGCTACATAAATATGCAATAATGCCACTTGGAAAGTGAAAGCAAAGAGGCGGATATCCCTGGCTTCAGAAAATACTGCCATGAATTCAGACAAATATGAATGATTGGGTTGTGTTAGAATCAGCTGGCTGATAGAAATAGCCTAAGTGGTGGAGGTGAACAATCTTCTCCAGTAGCCTACTTGTCACCTTCACACACACTGCATTTGAGCAACAAACTACTAAAAAAACAGTCACTTTGTGTGTCCAGTGTAAATTCCAACCCAGATCCAACAAAAATAGGACAAATAAGCTTACCGATCAATTAATTCAACATGTTATAACCTACGTGCAATATGAACTACGAGCCTCTGCTGAGTGGCACGGTGCCATCTGAACTCGCCCGTTTCCAAAGACAGCTTACATAATGATGCACTTTGAGAAGATGTTTGTCATCTCATTTATTGTTTTCCTTTTCCTATAACATTTATGCAAGTATCAACTGCATTAGTCTCCTCTTGGAAGCTTTAAAATCCTCACGTTGTTGTAGCCATTTCCATATCGAAGTGTTGGTCGCCAATAGTTCAAGCAAGTTATCTAGTGGGACCTCTATGTGGATATTATCCGATGTCAGTGATCACGTCGCCGGCCAGCTTACCGTGGCAGCCTGGCTCCCACACGAGTGGGAGCAGCTTGCCCATGATGTTTAACAGACATTCACTTTATTGTGCTCAAAACCATATTGTGATGCAGGTAACTGCTGTTTTCCTTAGGCATGCCCTGAAATGTGTAGCTTTTGTGGACGCTACGTCGCTACTTGACAAAAAAAATAGCTTAACTACAGGAACGTTACTCCATAAATAAAGTAGTGACGCTACGGCCAAGCTACTGGGAAATGTAGTTAAACTAGTAGCTTCGCTACAAGTAGCGGCGCTACTGCCCATCACTGCACACACACACACACACACACACACACACACACACACACACATACACACACGCACACACACACACAGAAGTTGTTATTCATATGGGGACCTCTCATTAAGTTCTATTATTTTCACACTAAAGGATACTAAACTGTGCATAAACCAAACTTACTCATCACCCTAGTGAACGGGTGTTCTGGAGCTTTTGGTTGTTACAACATAGTGGAGTGAAACATTGTTAGATTAGAATTTCCCCCCAGGACTAACACATTTCCTTACGCATCACCTCTTGGGAAGTTTTGGTCCCAATATCTGAAGCTAAAATTGAAAAAACAAAAATACACACACACACACACACACAGACGCACACACACATACTGCCCTTTAAACCAATGCTGGTCTACCACAGTCTACCCCAGACTCCAGACTGAGCGTGAAAGGAGGGCAGAGGGCAGAGAGAGAGAGAGAGAGAGGGAGAGAGAGAGAGAGAAAGAGAGAGAGAGAATGATAAGAGAGTGAGATAAAGAGAGTGAGAAAAAAGGGGGAACATGGGAAGCTTATGCCATGGAAAACCTCAACAATGCACACACACACACAGACACAGACACAGACACAGACACACACACACACACACACACACACACACACACACACACACACACACACACACACACACACACACACACACACACACACACACAGAAAACAGCATAAGCCCCTGGTTACATAAAGGCACGCAGAGATGCACAGGCATGAAACCATATGTCATAGGGTTACCTAAAAGACCCAGAGCAAACAGCATATGCTGTGGCATGGGTGTCTGTTTATCAGACTGGGATCAGCGCAGGGTCAAACCATTGGCTTCAGGGTCCAACAGCACTGAGCACAAGGACACTGAACTAATTAGAGGGGGGTTGGGCAGGGAACATGCTGATATTTCAGGGAGGGGGCTCCATAAACAGTCTACATGTGTGTGGTCATGTGTGTGTGTATGAGCGTGTGTTGCTGTGTGTACATGCATGTATCTGTGTGTGTGTGTGTTTGTGTGTGTGTGTGTGTGTGTGTGTGTGCATGTGTGTATGAGTGTGTGTCACTGTATGTGAGTTATGTACATGCATGTATCTGTGTGTGTGTGTTTATGTGTGTGTGTGTGTTTATGTGTGTGTGTGTGTTTATATGTGTACGTGTGTATGTATGTGAGTTTGCATGCATGTGTCCAAATGGCCCTTGTACGTCTGTGTGTGTTCTTGTGAAATAACTGTGTGGGGTGAAAACGGCTGTGTTTTCCTGTGATATATTCTTGTGTCTGCCCTGGAATCCCTGAAGGTCAGGGAGGGTTCAGCGGCAGGTTAGGCCATAATAAAGCAGCCCATCAACACAAGCCCCTCTTGTCACATCAAGGCTCTTAAATGTGCTTTTTTCTCCCTTGGAGTGCAGCTAAAAACGCCATAAAAGAGCCATTACTGCTAGTTCATCTCTTCTCGCTTTACCCAGACAGGATTTATGTTCCCTGTCACGTTCCGCAGTTCTCCTCAGTGCAGCCCTGTATCAGGGACAGCACACGGGGGAACACTGGAACCGTGACTCACCATTCCCCATCATCAGGCCAGAACTGAAGAGACCTTTTGGATGAAAGGTGAAACGTCTTCAAGCTCCAAAAAGAAGTCCAGTTGCTTACAACTTAGCTCCTTTGACAACCATGACCTGGATGAATGAGAATCTGCACAGACATCTCACCATTAGTACGGAGTCACAGAACAGCTCTGTGGTGATGGCTGAAGCCAAAGACCAGAGGTGACAATCCCAGCTTCAGAAAACAAAAAGAATCCTGCCACATATTCGTTTGATCTGACTGTTTTCTGAACCAAGTGATCCTAATGATCACACAGATGATGACAGTGAGTAAGTTAGTGAAATCACCTGTGTTAAGCGTGCAGGTAGAACAAACACATGCCATGTTTTGACTCCGACTAAAGCCAGATTGGTACCTCTGCCAAAGACACAGGTGTGATGGGTGGGGGGTAGAACGAGGAAGGCCGCACACATCAGATGGACCATAGCAGGTGACACAATATGTCTGTCCCAATTCAAGGTCTACATGCTCCGGAGTGCTGGTTCGTAGGCTACATACATCATAGTGGTGTGCCAAGCACTGTCCCATTTGGAAGGAGCCTCCGAATCCACCCGACAAACCCGCACTTCATTTGCTCCGTGGCCTCATTTTTCCCAGAATTCAGTTCACTCAACATGGTGCAAGTGCAAACAACGGAGAAATACAGTTTTAAAACTATTGGTGTGAAATAAAAACAACAAATTCATAATTCCTAGGTCCATTTCTGCCTGCACCTCCAGAATGGGGAAGAACTTCTTCCTGCAGGCAGTTAAGACTGCTGAACAGCCTGTAGGGCAATTGGACTGTAAATTCTTGGTAACTCAGGATGCAAACCAGCGCGTCACAGCACACTGCACCTTTATGCCCCCCGCACTTTCTTGCTGCTATTACTTATATTTATGTAGAATAGTTTTTGGTTACAAATCATACCACTAGACTTGCTGCTATTACTTATATTTATGTAGAACAGTCATTTGTTTACAAATCACACCACTAGCCACAGTGCTCTGCTAAAAGCCATGCCCTGTCTAGCGTGTTTGTTTTATGCCACTTGTAACTCTGACCTGACTTGTTCACAACTGTGTTGTACTGGATGTACATATTATGTACAAGAGTGTGTACGTTTGCATGTGTGGTTGTGGGTGTGAGTGTGTGTGTGAGTGTGTGAGTGAATCTGTGTAGTCCCTCAATAGTGTATGTAGGCACTATTACATATCTGTCTTGTCCATACTGTGTTTTAACAGTTGCGTGTATCACCAATTGTATGTACGTTCCCGGTGAAACGTTGTCTCGTCTCACTATGTACTGTGTATATGATTGAAACGACAATAAAAACCTACCTGACTTGACTTGACAAAATGTAGCTTTATTTGTTATGTTTGTTGTGACTTAGCGATTTTGTATTACGCTCACGGCAGAGAGTCAACTGCCAAAACATCTATAGTTGCTAGGCGACCAGAGGAGCTCTGTAGGCTAGGTAGGCTGTCCTATTTCATGAGCGGTTAATGGCCACGATAGGCTACAGCTAGGTAGGCCACTCAGTAGCCAAGCACTCCGGAGCGTGTAGACCCTTAATTGAGACACCACTAATAATTGGTATAGAGGAACTGGCTCACTGACTTATTCGCTCACTTAATTACTAAATAATAAATAATTGGTACATTGGAACTGGCTCATTGACTGATTCACTCACTTCATTAATAAATGCTACATAATTGGTATAGAGTAATTGATATAGAATAATTTGCTTATTGACTTATTCGCTCATTTAATTAATAAATAATAAATGATTGGTATAGAGTAACTGGCTCATTGACTTATCCTCTCAATGAATAAATCATAAATAATTGATATAAAGTCATTGGTACAGTATAGAGTAATTGGTCCATTGACTTATCCTCTCAATGAATAAATCATAAATAATTGATATAAAGTCATTGGTACAGTATAGAGTAATTGGTCCATTGACTTATCCTCTCAATGAATAAATCATAAATAATTGATATAAAGTCATTGGTACAGTATAGAGTAATTGGTCCATTGACTTATCCTCTCAATGAATAAATCATAAATAATTGATATAAAGTCATTGGTACAGTATAGAGTAATTGGCTCATTGACTT
>CM050216.1:13135938-13155938 GCA_027475355.1 Coilia nasus | reverse complement strand
ATCTTCAATTAGCCTTCGAGAGCTGCAATTATGCAATGCTCACCATCTGTGCACCCTGCCACCCCCCCCAGTGCCAAACAGGATGCCCGCCCTGCCAAGCTCCTCGACCCCATGTCGACCTCACAGGGCATCCACTCATGCAGACACCCCCCACACACACAGACACACACACACACCACCACCACCACCACCACCACCAAAACAACAACAACAACAACAACAAGTCTGGCGCATTATGGACATAAACATATGATAGTTCACTGCATGGAGGTATTGCAGTAACTGGACAAAGTGAGGAAGTCGAGCCCCTATTTATTTCAATTTCAGTTTCATTTCATTCATTTCAATGCTAGGCTAGTGAATTCAGCCAAAGTTGAACGCATTTTTTACGTTTCAAAGTAGAGTTTCACGAGGCGGATATGATGACATTTCTGGAAAATGGCAACGAGGAAGTGGCTTGCTAACTGACTGAAGCCAACCAGCCAAATTGTTGACCCCCTGGTTTACTGTAACCATTCCAATAAATGCAGGAACCATGAGAGCACGTTTGACAAAGATATATACTGTATATATATATTAAATACATATATATATTAAAATACAAGTTAAATGTTAAGTATAATGTTAAATATAATTTACTGATTAACTTATAGGTAGTACATACAGTAGCAGCACATAGCTCACTGTGAAACGACTGTATTGCAAACGGAGCGTTGAGAGATAAGAGATCAGGTGTCCTTGGGCCACTGTTATGTGTGCTGTGTGTTGGCCTTTGTTCTGTGCTGTTTTTCAAATGAGACTAGTGGTACAGTACCTAGCTTTTGCCCCCTGGATATACTGTAGGACAGAGCAAAATGATAAGGGCCACACGCTCACACACAGATTTACACACATACACATAGGCTCAGGCAAACACACATACACACAAAAACAAACAAACAAACACACACACATGCAAATAGAAACACACACACACACACACACACACACACACACACACACACACACAGTCATGGCACTCATACACACACACACACACACACACACAACACACACACACACAAGCACATGTACACACACACACACACACACACACACACGCACACACACACACACACACACACAGACACACACACACTCACACAGACACTGACACACACACACACACACACACACAACACACAACACACACACACACACACACACACACACACACACACACACACACACACACAGACACACACACAGGGAGAAAACATGACTGGTCTGGAGTGGAAGCAGCGCGGCATGATTTACTTCCCGAAGGCCCGTCACTTTGTTCATTTTCTGCCTGGGAGATCATGCTGATTGTCATGGCCACTAGATTCTTTCATTACGCGGCCGCCACATCCATCATGGCCGCTGTTTATCACCGCCGCACATCCTCAAGAAAATGAGCCCATTTATCCGGGGCACGGCCAACCTCGCTTCCTCTACGCACCCTTGCGCACTCACATATACACATTTACACACACACACACACACACACACACACACACACACACACACACACACACACACACACACACACACAGACACACACACACACCCTTGTACACTCACATATACACATTTACACACACACACACACACAAGCAGGCACACACAAACAAACACACACACACATACACACACACACACACTCAGACACACTCACTGACACACACAAACACATAAACACACACACACACACACACACACACACACACACACACACACACACACACACACACACACACACACAGGCAGGTCTCCAAAAATGCACACACTCACTCACACACACAGACATACACATGCAGGCACACACAAACACACACACTCACTCACAGACATACACACGCAGACACACACACAGGCACTCACTCACACACACACACCGACATACACAGACACACACGCTCGGAGGAGGAGAGGGGGAGGGGAAGAGGAGGAAGGGGGGACACGAGTGATGATTCTTTTATTAATGCAGAGCCACGTCGCTCGTCTGGCTACACTCCATCACTTTAACTATGAGAAGCCATTCTTCTCCTCTCTCCTCCTCTCCCCACCACACCACACCACACCGCACAGCACCGCACTGCCGAATCTTTGTGGAATCTATGAGGGTTTCATCAATCTATGGCAACGTTGTGGTGTGTATCGACCGAGTATGAGTGTGTGTGTGTGTGTGTGTGTGTGTGTGTGTGTTTTGGTTCCTTTATATGTAAGGTGGAATGGAGAATGTAGATAAGTGTGTGCACATGTGCTGATAGGACCACAGGGAAAAGGACTGTTTACATCATGTGTAACTCTCATGTAGATGGGGATCTGTTGCACATATGATGCAGCACTCTGTGTGTGTGTGTGTGTGTGTGTGTGTGTGTGTGTGTGTGTGTGTGTGTGTGTGTGTGTGTGTGTGTGTGTGTGTGTGTGTGTGTGTGTGTGTGTGTGTGTGTATTATTATTGTGCATGCACATACAGATGTCTGTGCGTACCGTAAGTGTGTGTGTGTGTGTCTTTGTCTGTGTTATTGGGAGCTGACTTTCTCTCTAAATTGCATGTGTGTAAGTTTAAAGAAAAGACAAGATACTTGTGCATCTAGAAACAGTACCTTTGGGAGAAGAGATTTCAGCCTTCTTGACTACAAACCTTAGTCTAACATTGTATTGTTTGGAAGAACATTTAGCCTTAGCACTTTATGTTTTCTTATTATTATTTCCATACTATTATTTTCTGAGTCAATCGTTCTATTGTTGGGTTTGTTTGCTAAGTTGCGTGGTCCAGTTCGTCTGCAACATTTCCAGGACACCTAATTAGTAATGCACCTCAGGATCTACAGAAGTTTCAGGCCTTTAGTCGTTATACACCCTTCTGCTGAGGTGGCCCCACTGAAGGTGATCAATTCTTAGCGTGTGTCCAGCATCCTGCTGGGCTATGTTTTTATCTCTAGAAGACCTAATGCATTCTGGGCAACCTATCCTATGTTTGGGTTTGTCTCCTAGGAGTCTAATTCACAGGATCCAGATGGTCTGATCAATCCTTAGCGTGTGACCAGTATCCAATTAGTCAATATTGTCCTCCAGGAAGTTCTAATTTGGTGGGAGGTAATTTGGGAAATACATGTGGTTTGTACAATAAAGGTAATGCCTATGCTAAGGCTAATGCTACCCAGTGCTTTTATATCTCCTGCTTCCTAATACTTTTGTACTTTTTGACAACTCTCTGCTTTTCCGTGTTCCATGCACCACACAACTCCAGGGAGCGGAGCTAGCTTGACTAGTTGCCTGTCTGTATCCCAATACACCATCCAATGTAAATATGTATATATGTGTGTGTGTGTGTGTGTAGCTATATATATTATTATGCATGTATGTGTGTATACTATGAGGGTGTGTGTGTATGAATGTAAGTGTGTGTGTGTGTGTGTGTGTGTGTTTGTGTTAATGGGGAGCAGACTGTCTCTGTCCAAAGGCCTCGCTGTGAGTGTGAAAACTATGAAATCACACTTGGCCAGTTCTGCTGCGTGTGCGACAGGCAGTGGTGATGGCTTAGGAGTTTGCCAGTTCGGCTAAATAGGGACACAGAGTGGTGATGGGACAGGAGGCCAACTCAACAATGGCCATCTCCTCACCAGTCAACAAACAAAAACCCCTAATCTGGTCACTGGGGAGTGTAGAGGCTCACACATGCACACACACACACACACACACACACACACACACACACACACACACACACACACACACACACACACACACACACACACACACACACACACACACACACACACACACACACAGGCTGCATCCACACTGCTGAAGCCACCCCCCACATACGCACACACACACAAATACCAGATGAACAAACTATATATACAAACCGCACATGTGCACACATGAATATGCACGTGTGGACATTACCACATGCATGCATGATTGCCCAACACACACACACACACACACACACACCTTACTCCGACACGTGCACACACCTCTGTATAAGCGGTGCACACAGTCCACAGAGCAGGAATCTCAGGCGCCACTGACACTATGGGGTGCACGACCGCTGTTGCTAAGCGACAAATTGCTTTTGCTGTAAAGGCACATTCTCCCCTCCCCACACACAGACATACAAACACACACACACACACACACACACACACGAATGTACCCGCATGCACGCATACACAAACACACACACCTATAACACATACACACATACACACACACCTATAAAACATACACACATACACACACTCCTCCCAACTGCAAAAACACTGCCAACACTTCCCCTCAATCTCGCCTTCTCTCTCTGGTCCTCCATGCCGTGGTATCGTCCACGTCTCGCCATCGATAACGCCGGTACACAGTGTACCGTCCCTCCATAATGGCATATCATGCTGCCATTCACCAAAGCCGCCCCCACCACCACCACCACCCCCACCCAGCCCTCCAACCAACTGTTTACACCCCCCCTTTGTGCGCGTCTGCGCCAGCTCCACTAGCCTCTGCAGCAACAAGTGAGGCAAGGAAATGATGGAGTATTTGAGGCAGGGACAGGAACAGAGTCTAGGCTCTACAATGAGGCTCTCAAGAAGAGGAATACAGCACCTACTTGGACTGGGCTCAACATATCCGTGATACGTGTATATATATATATCGCAGCATACTCCTGTATCGATATGTGTCGCTGTTGAGAATTTTGTTTTGAACATAATCACGTTCCAAATTATTTTTCGATACCTTCTGTGATCATGTGTGAGTGTGAGAATGTGTCAGATTGTGCGTGTATGGAATAATGATTACGCTTGCCCTAATGCAGACCCTCAGTCAGTAAGGCATATGGATGTGAAAGGAGCTGACAAACACCGCATTTGAAGACGTGCACTTGCGTATTTCACACTCAAATATTTCACAAAGTTGCCTTTTACCCCAGAAATATAAATATAATCGCTATGTTTGGCCTTTTTGCTGCACATGATCGTGTTTTCCATTTCAACTGCTATTAATCAGAACTATTGCCTTGTCACCATGGCAACTGGCCTGGCTGTGTCTTCCTCCCCCTCTGCAAGGTCTGTGAGCTGTCCACAGACAGACCCTTCACAAGGCTCTGCAAGGTCTGTGAGCTGTCCACGGACAGACCCCTCACACGGACAGACCCTTCACAAGGCTCTGTGTCTGTGGCAGGTCAGAGTTACAGCATTGCACATACTGTACAGTACACACACACACATACATGGATATGCACAGACGCACACACATGCATACACACACACACACACACACAAATGCACCCGAACGCACACCACACAACATGCACAAACACACACACACACACACAGGCACGCACACAAATACACACATACACCCTTACATGCATGCATACACACAAACACACACCCTCACATCCATGCACACACACACACACGGACGCATGACACACACACGAGACAAGAAATACTCCCACTCATTCTCGGTCACACAAACACACACACAGTTCTGTCTGATCCCGCTAATTGTTTATGCCCACATTCTGACACCTCTATTACTCAACACAAAACCTACTCAATGATAACACTTGACCTGCTTCCATCTGCGTACACTGACACGAACACACACACACACACACGCACACACATACACACACACACACACACACACACACAGACACACACACACACACACACACACACACACACACACCACACACACACACACACACACACACACACACACACCTTTCAATCTGCCCCCATACTCACTTTCCCCTTTCTCTAACTCTCCCCCCTATAAACACTGACAAGGCACAAACAAAACCCACACCTAAACCCTCGCACACACACCTCGCACACATTCACTGTGCCCTGTTCTTCCCTTCCCCTCCATACACACAAACACACACACACACTCACGTACACACACACACACACACACCCACTCATGTACAAACACAAGGCAGTTTTCACAGAAAATGGCTGTTAATCATGGGCAGGCTGTGCATTACGTAAGGAGGGCCAGTGTTGGGCTGACGCGAGGAGCTGGAAGGGAAATGCGCCTATTATTTATTTCTCCTTTAACACGCACACAGCACACAGCACACAGCACACAGCAGCACAGTACCACAGCAGCACAGCAGCACAGCACACCGCAGCACAGCAGCACAGCAGCACAGCAGCACAGCAGCACAGCAGCAGAGCCTCTCGCTCCCTCGCTTTCTCCCTTACCCTCTCTCTTTCTCTCTGCCCCTCACTCGCTCTTTCTCTCTCCCTTTCCTTATCGATCGATCTCTCTCTCTCTCTCTCTCTCTCTCTCGCTTTCTCCCTTACCCTGTCTCTTTCTCTCTGCCCCTCACTCGCTCTTTCTCTCTCCCTTTCCATATCGATCGATCGATCTCTCTCTCTCTCTCTCTCTCTCGCTCTCTGTCTCTTGTCTTTCTTTCTCAGTCTTAGTTTCTTTCTGTCTCTCTCTTGCTCTTTCTCTCTCCATTTCCATATCGATGTCTCTCTGTCTCTCACTCTCTCGCTCCCTCTCAATCTTACTCACTCTCTCTCTCCTGTTCTTTCTCTCTCAGCCTTTCTACCTTACTTTCTTTCTGTCTCTCTCTTGCTCTTTCTCTCTCCATTTCCATATCGATCTCTCTCTCTCTCTCACTCACCCTTTCTCTCTTGTTCTTTCTCTCTCAGTCTTTGTATCTTACTGTGTCTTTCCTTCTCTCTTTCTCACTCTACCTATCTCCCTTTCCCTATCGATCTTTCTCTCTCTCTCTCTCTGTCTCTCTCTCTCTGTCTCTCTCTCTCTCAGTTTCACTGTCTTATTCTTGGTCTTTCTCTCTCAGTCTTTTTATCTCTATCTTTCTCTCTCTCTTGCTCTTTCTCTCCCTCTCTCTCCTTATCTTCATCTCCCTCTCTCTCTCTCTCTCTCTCTCTCTCTCTCTCTCTCTCTCTGTCTGTCTCTGTCTCTCTCTCTCTCTCATTCGCTTACTCCCCCACTTCCTCTCCAGTTACTGAGCCAGTCTAGTCCAGAGTGCTGATTTAACTGGCTGTTTTAATGATGTTTACCCTTACGCTCATGTTATGAGGGCAAAAAATCAATAAAGAAATCCACATTTAAAAACCATTATGACTGGTGAGTAGCGCATAGAGCAAAATCAAAACAAGGGTTTGTAAAAAAACTCTTTTTCTCCAGTAAAGAAATGGAAAAGCAGAAGATGAATGAGAAGCAGTAATTGCAGAGGAGAGGTTTCCTCCACACCTGGTGCCACCTGCAGAGGACTGGGCCTGACGACAGAGAGTTGGCTGCGTCCACGCTCTGCTGAAGCCCAGCGCTGGATGGGGGCTCTGGGTGGGTGTGTGCGCTGGGTGGGTGGGTGCTGTGGGTGGGTGGGAGTGTGGGTTGGTGCTGTGGGTGGGTGGGTGCTGTGGGTGGGTGAGTGCTGTGGGTGGGTGCTCTGGGTGGGTGGGTGCTGTGGGTCGGTGAGTGCTGTGGGTGGGTGAGTGCTGTGGGTGGGTGCTGTGGGTGGGTGGGTGCTGTGGGTGGGGTGAGTGCTGTGGGTGGGTGCTGTGGGTGGGTGCTGTGGGTGGGTGAGTGCTGTGTGTGGGTGCTCTGGGTGGGTGGGTGCTGTGGGTGGGTGCTCTGGGTGGGTGGGTGCTGTGGGTGGGTGGGTGGGAGTGTGGGCAGTGGAAAAGCCAGGGAGCGTTTCCAAAAGCTTCTTTTACTGAATAAAAAAACTAGTGTAAGTGATCGTATTGTCAGCATAGTGCCTATTATCAGCCATTTCTGTTGTTGTTCCACTTAAAATGAGTCTTTAACAGGTGAAAAAGGTGTCTATCCCCGTAAAAATAGACAAATGTAGCTTCCGTAAACCTTTGGTTTTAGTAAATGAACTTGTTTATTTTAAACCGATTTTGCATCCAAATGTCTCTCACCACCTGGCCGATAACAGACTTCCTTATGCTACATACGTATCACAGCCACAAGGCTCAATAAAAGGGGGGGTGTGGGGTCATGTGTGTGTGGATCATTGGCCACTAGCACCTGGAGGGGCGATGTCCACGCGTGTGTTTTGTCTGTCTCTCTGCATCACTTTCACACCCCGACGGAGCGTAAACAGCTCAGTGTTCCCCGGACACGGTTCACACACTCAGGATGAACACACACACACACATACATACATAATACACACATGCACGAACACACACACACACACACGCACACACACACACACACACACATACACACGCACACACACACACACACACATAAATATGCTCTCACTATCTTCTGCACATAATTCACACACAGGATGAACACACACACACACACACACATATATAATACACACATGTACGAACACACACACACACACACATACACACACATACACACACACACACGCACATGCACACACACACGCGCACACACACACATAAATATGCTCTCACTATCTTCTGCACATGGTTCACACACTCAGGATGAACACACACACACACACACACACATATATAATACACACATGTACGAACACACACACACACACACACATACACACACACACACGCACATGCACACACACACGCGCACACACACATAAATATGCTCTCACTATCTTCTGCACATGGTTCACACACTCAGGATGAACACACACACACACACACACATATATAATACACACATGTACGAACACACACACACACACACACACACATGCACACGCACATGCACACGCGCACACACACACATAAATATGCTCTCACTATCTTCTGCACATGGTTCACACACTCAGGATGAACACACACACGCACACACACATATATAATACACACATGTACGAACACACACACACACACGCACATGCACACACACACGCGCGCGCACACACACACATAAATATACTCTCACTATCTTCTGCACATGGTTCACACACTCAGGATAAACACATAGACACACGCACACAAATGTGTGCGCACGCCAGCATGGACACACACACACACACACACTCATGCGCTCAGGATTCACACAAAAACATACACACGTGCTTCACTTCACGCCTTCCCATCCCCCTCCCTCCAAGTCTGGGTGGAAGCGGCCATTGGGGAAACCTGGCCAATAAACGCTCCCGCTAAACGCTCCCAATAAACGCTCCCGCTAAACGTCCCGCTACACCAAAACCTCTGGGTCTGAGAACAAATGTATAATCCAGGCGGCAAGTGTTGTTCGGCTAAAAACACAATACTGTAGAGCCAAAAGAAAGCAAAGACAAAGACACATGCTGTGTGTGAGCAAGGCAAGACTCCAGAACGCAGAACTTTGAGTTGCTACCCAATCAGAGTACTCGACAACGTCAGTGCTGTTTCAATTTCTGGTGTCAAGCTCGGCGACACTCTGGCAGACAGAAATGTTGTGTGTTTCACATTATATTTTGTCGAGCGGTACTTGTCACCTGGACGATAAATTGACCTTTACTCTGCTATCCCTATAATTGGGGGAAGGTACTACCTTTTACATTTGACATTAATTACATGAATATGTCGGTACCCCCCCCAACCCTGCTATTTTTGTCTCTGTTGGGGGGGGGGGGGGGTACTGCATCCTGATACAGGGGTACCGTACCCCCAGTAACCCCACTGTAATTCGAATTATGACTGAGTCCACTCCAGTGCTCTGTCTGTGCCTGGAAAAGTGAAGCATGGGGCGACACAGGAGCCAGAGTACACAGGGCTGGGGAGCACCAGAGGTGGTGGTGCGGAGATGGGAAGATGGAGGTCAGGAAAAAACGGGTAGAGATTCATCTTTTCTCAGCATGAGATGATCTATCTGTGATAGCTTTAATACGCGCTGCTCTCAGACACAGACAGTCGCTTAGTGACTGAAAACTCTCCCTGCTACAAACACCGCCGTCGCTGTGTCAACAGTGCTTCTGCGAGACAAAGCCGAAACACCAAACATAAAAATAGTAATAGCTCTGTGATTTATGTACATGTAACCACACACACACACACACACACACACACACACACACACACACACACACACACACACCACACACACAAACGCAAGCACAAATCTCTGAAGTCATGTATGCTGGCCAGGAGCTGAAGCGCAGAAAAAAGAGTTGCGCTGGCAAGCAGATGCTGAGCATTACACACACAACAGCTGCTTCTCGCTCTCTCTTTCACTCTCTCTCTCTCTCTCTTTCACTCTCTCTCTCTCTCTCTCTCTCTCTCTCTCTTTCACTCTGTCTCTCTCTCTCTCTCTCTTTCACTCTCTCGTTCTCACTCTCTCTCTCTCTCTCTTTCGTGTGTAAGTGAAAACACTTCTGGCTGCAGCAGTAAGAAATCTCGCAGGCGCTCACTGCTCGTGTCCGAGTGTATCACACAGGGATACGGCGAGACAGGCAGAGAGAGGCAAATTAAGAGCCATTACTTAGACTCCCCCCTCTCACCGATCACACCTGGTGCTTTTTACAGGTTTATATTCCCCGCAGAAAAGAGGGGGAGGACAAAGAGAGAAAAAGAGAGAAACAGAGAGAGAGAGAGAGAGACTCGCACACAGGGAGAGGGAGGGGGGTAGAGGCAAGCATCCACAAAAATAAATAAATAAATAAAATAAATAAATAAAGAGAATATACAGAAACAAAGGAGTATGACAATAAGAAAGCGAGACAAAGGACAGTGCGAGACAAAAAAGAAGGAAAGAATGAAGGAATGAAATAAAGGAAAAAACAATGAAACTGACAGAGGCAGGAAGAGATAGGCAGAGATTGTGAAAGAGTGAGAGAGACAGAGAGATAGAGCATGAGAGAAAGCGAGGGAAGAGCAGAGTGACAGCAGGAGGCAGGGAGCGAGAGAGGGAGCGAGAGAGTGAGAGATGGAGAGATGGAGAGAGTGAGAGATGGAGAGGGAGCGAGAGAGCGAGAGATGGAGAGATGGAGAGATGGAGAGATGGAGAGAGGGAGCAAGAGAGCGAGAGAGCGAGAGATGGAGAGATGGAGAGATGGAGAGAGGGAGCAAGAGAGCGAGAGAGCGAGAGATGGAGAGATGAGAGAGGGAGCAAGAGAGCGAGAAAGCGAGAGATGGAGAGAGGGAGCGAGGGAGCGGAGGCGCTCTGTGGCTACTCACGGTTGTCTTGGTCTCCTTGATCTCCCTCTCCTTGTTGTGCCTCCTGGCGGGGGGAGGTGGAGCCGGGGCTCTGTGGGGAGAGGCAGGAGGGATCGTCAAAGCTCTCCTCCGTGTCAAAGCTGGCCTCCATGATCCTCCACTCCACTCTCTAGCTCTCTCTCGCGCTCTCTCTCTCTCTCACACACGCACTCTCACTATCTTTGCCTCTTATCTCTTTCTTTATGTCGCTTGACTCCTTCCCCAAAAATCCAGGTGTCTCCTGTCACCCTCTCTCTCTTTCTCTCTCTCTGTCTCTGTCTTGTTTTTTCCCCCTCTCTCTATCTTTGTCTTTCTGAAGAGTGCTGAAGCCCTGCCGCGCGCTTTGAATCTGGCTGCCTCTGTTGCCGTGGTGAGCGGAGTGTGTGGATGTTGGTGGTGGTGGTTGGAGGGGGAGAGGAGGAGGAGGAGGAGGAGGAGGAGGGAGAGGAAGGGGGGCGGGTCGCGGCTAAGGGAGCGTGACGAGTGGTGAGGGCGCAGAGGAAGGGAGGAGGGGAGGAGGGGAGGGGAGGGGGGAGTAGAGGATAGGGAGCTCCTGGTTTAAGCGCAGCGATCCAGCCTCAGGGGTGGCTCAGTGAGTGAGATAGAGAGAGAGCAAGAAAGAGAGAGAAGGAGAGAGAGAGAGTGGGAGAGAAACAGAGAGAGAGAAAGGGAGAAATAGAGAGAGGAGACAGAGAGCAGGGAGAAGAGAAAGGTAGAGATAGAGAGGGATTGAAGAGAGGAGAGAGATCTAGAAAAGAGGAGAGGACAGAGAAGAGGACAAGAAAGAGACAGATGAAGAAAAAAGGAGAGAGAGGAGAGAGAGAGGAGAGAGAGAGGAGAGATGAATGGTTGATATAGAAAGGCAGAGAGGCGGGAGTAGAAAGATAAGATAAGCGATTGATAATAATGATAGACTGATACAGAAAGACGCAGATATAGAAAATCAAAGCGTAAGGTGAAGAGGAGATAGAGAAAGGGAATCACGGAAATGACAGACTGATTAGAAAGAGAAAACCAGTGGGAGGAGGAGGAAAAGAAGAAGAAGAAGAAGAAGAAGAAGAAGAACAACAACAACAACAACAACAACAACAACAAGAACAACAACAACAACAACAAAACAACAACAAGTGAGGTATTCTACAGCTGCAGCATTGCAGTCATCTCCCCTAGATGAGTCCCACTGACTCACAACACATGAGGGAGAGGGAGGGATAAAGAGAGAGAGAGAGAGAGAGAGAGAGAGAGAGAGAGAGAGAGAGAGAGAGAGAGAGAGAGAGAGAGAGAGAAAGCAAAAGAGACAGAGACAAGGGTGGAGATAGAGAAGAAAGGAGAGAAAGAGTTGCTGGGAGAATCAACGTAAAAAGGGAGTGTGTGAGAGAGAGATACAGAGACAGTGGATGTGGGAGGTAAAGAGAGATGGCAGGGGAGCACATGGAGGAGGAGAGATATGAAAGGAGAGAGGGAGAGAGAGAGAGAGGGAGAGAAAGAGAAAGAGAGAGGGAGAGAGAGAAAGAGAGAGAGAGGGAGAGGAGAGCCAGATGTATTTACCCAACTCCCCCCTCCTTCCCACCCCCTCTCCCTCTGGAGACAGACAGTGTTTGTGTAAGGTAGGAGGGAGGGAGAGCGGGAGACAGAGAGAAAGAGAGAGAGAGAGATGGTGAAAGAATGAGAAAAAGGGAGTAAGCAGAATATTGCAGGTGTGTGCATACGTGCGTCTCTCTCTGTCTACCTCTCTCTCTCTCGCTCTCTGTCTATCTCTCTCTCTCTCACCATCTCTCTCACTCTCTGTCTATCTATCTCTCTCTCTGTCTATCTCACTCTCTATCTATCTCTCTCTCTCACCATCTCTCTCACTCTCTGTCTACCTCTCTCTCTCTCACCATCTCTCTCTCTCTCTGTCTATCTCTCTCTCTCACCATCTCTCTCTCTCTGTCTATCTCTCTCTCTCACACACACACACTCTCTCTCTCTCTCTCTCTCTCTGTATGTGTCTGTTTTTTCTGTCTGCGTGTGTATGTGTGTGTGTGTTAGGGGTGAGTGGGTGATAAATATGATGAGTCCAGAAAGACCTACTGTAATCACAACTTAAGGCAAACTGCAGATGAGGACGTCTGCATCACACACACACACACACACACACACACACACACACACACACACACACACACACACACACACACACACACACACACACACACACACACACGCACACATACACACACACACGCACACATACACACACACATACCTTTTTCACATTATGTAAGAGATGTGACACAGACAAACAAAAAAAACAAACACACAACATCACGCCTACTGTATGTGTGCTAGTGTTGTTGCTAAGCTGGCCTTGTGTGAGCTTGTAAAACTGTGGCAGCATCAGCAGTATTTCCAGTGTGTGTGTGTGTGCGTGTGTGTGTGTGTGTGTACAAGTGAATCAAGCAAACAGGCTTATGGGTGTGTGTGTGTGGTGTATGCATGTTTTGTTGTTGCTTCTGTGTATGCATCTATATGTGTCATGTTTGCATGTGTGTGTGTGTGTGTGTGTGTGTGTGTGTGTGTGTGTGTGTGTGTGTGTGTGTGTGTGTGTGTGTGTGTGTGAGTGTGTGTGTGTGTGTGAGTGTGAGAGAGTGCATGCACACATGTAAGTGTGTGGGAGGGCTTTCTAGGAACAGCAAGTTGAGAATGCTTTCTCCACTCCTGTTGCTAGAGCTGCAAAACCTGAAGCTGTGCCCTGTATTCACGTCACGTCAACAACAGGACCTGGAGCCTATGTTATCCATCATTAGACACACCAACGTCACTGCAGCCGTCGCAAAGTTATGAGTGTGTGTGTATGTGTGTGTGTGTGTGTGTGTGTGTGTGTGTGTGTGTGTGTGTGTGTGTGTGTGTGTGTGTGTGTGACTGTAGGTGTTGGTGTGGGTGTGTGTGAGTGCATGTGTGAGGATGGAGGGGTGTGTGTTTCAAAGTGTGTGTGTGTGTGTGTGTGTGTGTGGGCACGCACGTGTGCGTGTGGGCTGATGCATGTGTATAAAGTCATGTATCTAAGGACTGGGACACATTATTTTTCATGTAGGAGTATACATATGGCAATGTGTTTCCATAGTTTCTAGTCTGGTACATATATATATATGTGTGTGTGTGTGGTGTGTGTGTGTGTGTGTGTGTGTGTGTGTGTGTGTGTGTGTGTGTGTGTGTGTGTGTGTGTGTGTGTGTGTGTGTGTGTGTGTGTGTGTATGTGTGTCTTAGACATTCTGGAGTCATCATGTACAGCATCTCTGCTCACCACACACTGAGCTTCGGCACTGCAGCATCATTAAAAAGCACTTACTAACACACGCACACATCACACACACACACACACACACACACACACACACACACACACACACACACACACACACACACACACACACACACACACACAGACACACACACACACATGTGCACACACACACAGACCAATACACACACACACACACACACACACACACACACACATGTGCGTGCATACACACACACACACACACATGTGCGTGCGTGCATACACACACACACCCACACACACACACATCCATACCCTATAGGTCAGGCATTAGGGCTTACCCTCTTATTAAAAATAAAGAATACACTGTTTTTAATTATTTTACTATAAAAATAGAGATATTTTATAGATATTTTATAGATATTTTATATAGCCACTAAGGCTCAGAGTCTCTACTTGCACAACTTAGCACAGGTGTAAACACTAATTGAAGTGTGACTTGACTGACCAGGATGCATTCAAAACCAAGTGTACACAAGCACACAATCACGAGACTTTAAGTTCTGACATTAGATAGAATTCCCCCAAGGATTACAGTTTTTGCCCATTGCTTGAACGCAATAAACATATGCTTAAACCAAAGTAACATAACTTGAAGTTGTGTTACCATGCCTTAAACACAGTGTAACCATACCTTAAACAAAAGCGCTGCTTTACACTTTAGTTGCAATTTTGCAACACACTTGCTCCTTTCTGCAACACACTTGCTCCTGAACACTACACACTATTTCATACATAAGACACTTCGTGCAAAAATGAAATACAGATGTATCATTGGCAAAACACATCTATTCAAAATACAAAAAACAGTGTTTTATATAAAGTAGACTAGTGTGTTGCTGCTGATGTGACAGTGTTTTTATAAGATGCAAGTGTGCAATTTTGTCATCAGAGTGACATTTTGACAAAGGATTGTTAGGTTTTGATTGCAGAGTTTCAATTTGACATAGATGTGAATGGTTTATTTCCAAGTGTTGTGTCCTATGTGCTTGTGTGTAGAGTTTTAGCACAGCGAGCCAAGTTTTGCAAAATGTGTTTAAGCAATGGGCAAAAACTGTAAATATCAATGCACTAAAAACAAAACTAAAATGTTTTCTTCAGAAACAATAGTTTCAGCCTGCGTCGCTGGACAATGTGTTGCTGCAGTCTATAAGGTATTGAAAGATTAATTTTTAAGTATTTCTAAAATCTCGTTGGGAACAAATATTGATTTATCAAATATATTTTTTTTTAAATATATATTTTTAAATTAGATTTTGATTATTTAAAAAAAATGAGTGGGCTCTAACTTCTGGCCTGTAGTGTGCATGCAGTACATACAGTATATATACACATGAGGCACACACACACACACACACACACACACACACACACACACACACACACACACACACACACACACACACACACAAAAGCATGAACACATAAACACTGACACACTCTTACGGTAACATAATGATATTATGATAATAAAGTTTTAATCTGTTCTATTCAATGATAGTAACACAGTAACACACACACACACACACACACACACACACACGCACACACACACACACACGCACACACACATACACGCACATGTTTACTAACACTACATTGACCAAAACAAGCATAAATCAGCACTTACAGTAAACGACCACACTGAAGAGCATCCTAACACAGTGAGCATCCCAAAAGACACTGCCTCTCTCTCTCTCTCTCTCTCGCCTCCTCACCTTCTTTTTCCAGAACATGGCTCCTCTCCCTCCTCCACCAGCAATGGCCGCCACCCTCTCCTCTCCTCTCCTCTCACCCTAGTATTTGCTCCACGGCTCCTGCTCTGGTCCGGTTGCCCGTACCTCCGGTCGTGCCTACAGAGATTCTCCCGATGCACCCTGCCCCAAACACTTCGACGCCGATCCCCTCACCCTGTTACTGAACCCCCCAACACACACACACACTCACACACACACTCACACACAAACCTAGGTTTTGGCTGGCCCCATTTCAGAAACTGACTGAGCCCCACCTCTCACTATCCAAATATCTGCCTGGCCATATGGCCTGCTCTCTCGCTCTTTCTCTTTCTCTCTCTCGCTCTCTTCTCTTCTGCTATCTTTCTATCCCCGCTGCCTCCCGTGCCAAAACACAACCGGTATGCCCTCTTCTGGCTCGCTGGTGGTCACGTGACACCTGCACCAACCCTGGTGATCACGTGACACACCGACCCTGGTTCTGAAGCTGATGTAGGTTGGGTTGGTACCACCGGATCGCTGGACTGGGATGCTACCACAGAAGAAGGAGCTGGCTGTGTATTGGGACTGTCTGAACTGCCTATTGTTGGTGCGTTGTCTGCTTGTGTGACGTCTGAGGCATCAAGCGCAAGCGACTACACTGGGACACTGAGCTGGGTGTGTCTGGGACCACCTGGAAGTCTGCGGATGAATGGCGTTGGCGCTGGAATGCATTCAGTGGTGGAACACTTTCAATGGAAACTCCACTGGCAGAGAGACAGCAAGATGTAGGAAGACAGATAGACAGACAGAGATGGAGGGAGACAGGAAGAGAGAGAGACAAAGAGAAATGGAAAGAGTGATTGAGAGAGAGAGAGAGATGAAAAGTAAGAGAGAGAGAGAGATGATTTTACCTGCTGCTCTGCGCTGGCTTTCTGGAGAGACCAATCGGGAGGCTCCAAAAGCAATGCAGGGCTCCTGTTGGCCTGGCATCCATTCACTGCAGAGAGAGAGAGAGAGAGAGAGAGAGAGAGAGAGAGAGAGAGAGAGAGAGAGAGAGAGAGAGAGAGAAAATGAGAGGGTGAGAGATAAAAGGAGAGAAAAGGAAAAAAGAACTCAAAGAACCGACAAACAGACACATGAGAGAGAGTGAAGGAAAGAGAGAGAACGAGTGATAGACAGAAGGGAGCAAATTCTTTTCTGTTCTTTTTTTTTGCTCTTCTCTGACAGACAGACAGACAGACAGACAGACAGACAGACAGACAGACAGACAGACAGACATGCATGTTTTTCATGTTCTTAGCCACACAAAGCTGTGCCTGGATTCGGTACAGGACATGCTAGAAGTTGGAACACAAGATTACTACGGTTATGTAATCTGGACATACAGAGTAATGTTCGGAGGAAGGGGCTGTGGGGTTTCCGTGGCGACGGCTGTGAGTAGGTCACAGGCTAGCTCAGCGCTCAGGCGCGTTGGTGCGGTGTAGTGCAGTGCGGTGGCGGTACTGCTGGAGAGAGCAGAGCGGGGCCAGGCCGGGCTGAGGTCTGAGGTGGGCGGCTATTTCCTACATCGCCCGCAGCTCTGGGCGGACAGAGGTTAGTGCTAATGAGGCAAAGCCGCAGTAATGCAGAGTGACATGCGTATGTAAGGAGAATCTAACACGCACACACACACGTGCACGCGTACACACAGACGCACATGCACGCACACATAGACACACACACATGTACGTACGCACATACACACTCACACACACACACTCATCTGCACATCTGCAAGTTCATGTACCCTGCCCCATGCACGCAAAAAATTTTTTAAATAAAATAAAACAAGTAAATGTACTGATTATTTTTATCCCGAATGGGGAAAACAGACGTTAGGACGGCTTGCCAGCTCTGCATGGCTGCTCCCCTCATTCCCACTTCCCCTCCCCTCTCAGGGAAAGGCCCTGCCACAAGACTGGAGGAACAGCCGGGGTAGACCCGGAGGGGTGGGGGTGGCCATGGGGGAAATGGGGATAGTGGGGGGGAAATGAAAGTGGGCAGGTGGCAAAGATGCTGGTGCTGGTGAGTTTTTAATTGCTGGTGCTGGTGCTGGTGAGTTTTTAATTAGTGTACTGTGCACTCTCTGCCCTCCCTCACGGCCAGATTGGACAAGTCGTCTTCTCAAGACCAGCGTCTGCCTCTCTCCATGCCCATGCTGCTCCCAACCCACCCCTGCCTACCCAGCCACCCTCTCCAGCCCCTCTAGACCACCAGCGAGAGGAGAGTCTGTCTGCTCCACTACCACATACCTGGCTGTCCCCTAAACCTGACAGATAGCTGAACTGCCTGATGTAGGTTAAGCTAAGGGGTGAGCTGTACACACACACACACACACACACACACACACACACACACACACACACACACACACACACACACACACACACACACACACACACACACAAACAAACACACACACACACACACACACACACACACACACACACACACACACAAACAAACACAAACATATAAATCCCCCCCCCCTCACACATACACACATACACACACACACACACACACACACACACACACACACACACACACACACGCACACACACACACACACACAAACACACACACACAAACACACACACACACACACACACACAAACATATAAATCCAACCCCCCCTCGAACACACACACACACACACACACACACACACACACACACACACAAACACACACACACACATACACACACACACAAACACAAACATATAAACATCCCCCCCCCCCCCCCCACAAACACACACAAACATATAAATCCCTCCCCCTCACACACACAGACACAAACACACAGCATTTTTGCATACTAACTGATATGAATAATAGTTCCTTGTGAATCTGCTGTATCATCTGTACCTTGTGTGTGTTGATGTTGTGTTGGTATGTTGTGTTGTGTGAACGTGTTGATATTTAGGTGAAAGAGAGCGGAGATTACCGGGCAAGGGGCAGCAGTCTGAGGACGGTGCTGTGGGCAGGGGGATTGTGGGAGAGCCAGCTGAGGAGGAAGAGGATGAGGAGGAGGAGGAGGAGGAGGAGGAGGAGGAGGAGGAGGAGGAAGAGCAGGAGGGTCGCTTCCACGTAGTCTCTGGAACACACACGAGCACAGAGGTGAAGATCATTTGAAACACGTGCCTGGACAACGTTTTCCCAGTCTACTGTGTGTACTCCTTATACAGACTGTGCGCAGCCCATGGACTGTGAATGGCATAACAGACATTTGAATCCATCATGTAATATTCAACCACTCTTGATACACAGAGATTTCTAAAACAATCGGGACAGGATGCAAGTTTGTCATGTGTGCTACACAAGGTCAACGAGGAAAACGGGGGGGGGGGGAGGCTGAAACATGGCAGCCGTTTGTTTGGTTTGCCTGTTGACTTCCAACACAGCCCATCCTCGCATGAAACCACTGACATACTGCAACCCTTAACAAAACAAACTCCAGCAAACTCCAACACATACACCCACAGAGTGACCTCCAGTGCCAGAGCAAAGAAGAGACTACAACCACATAAGAAAAACAGAGAAGACCATATAACCACAGAACAAAGCTAAAAAGGCTTTTAGCATAGCTTACAAGGCTGTAATAACAGCTAACAGCATAGAACCGCTGCCTACCATGTCTGTTATTTACATAAATATGCCCAATGGCACCGGAAACGAGCAGCACAGGGAGCAAAATGGACTGGCGCTTACTCAATACAGTGAACTGAACAAATTGCTGCCAGCCCCGTGTAATTTGGTCTACT
>CM050216.1:12968438-13133438 GCA_027475355.1 Coilia nasus | reverse complement strand
AATATAATATAAATCAAATCAAATAGGTTTGTTTCCACTGCATAGTAGAAGTGAAGATGGTGGTCATTCCAGGTAACTCTAGCCTACCTCTGGTGACAGAGTTGACAAAGTACTCGCGTCCGTCAGGTGACAGGTAGCTCTTCCAGCCTGGGGGAAGCACCTGCTTGTCAGCCTCCTCTGGTGCACTCACTGTGGGGGTCACAGGCTTCTGGAGAAAGACAAAAGCCAAACAAATATTGTGGTGTTTCACTAGAGCCCTAGTTAAGCAATATACCATGAGAGGCTATGTTAAGAAAGGTTTACAAAAGCTAAAAGGGGGGCTAGGCAACACGTGAGTGTTTATTAATATTCACTTCTATGTCGCCATTAATCATAGAATTGCTGAAGTTTAGTTTACAAGTTTAAAACAATGTCAGCATCTGTCATTTTTACTACTTTCTGCAACTTTGTAACAGCTACATATTCAGGTCTGCTGTGGAGTAATGTGGAGTTTTATTACAGAACGTTATTGGACAACCTATGAGGTTATGTTGGGATTTCTCAGGCATGGAATGCAACTCAGTCAATCACAATCAAGGAACCAAACAATCAGTGTTGGAAGACAAACTCTAAGTTGGAGTGAAAAAGAGATGAGGTAAGAAGTAAAGGGTGGAGGACGTGGGGGTTGAGGGTTGAGGGTTGGAGTAGGACGTGCATTAGGCCTTAACTTCAAACAGTGCACTTCGTCTTGGCCACTGTACTTCTCATCTTGCAGGCACTCAGAAATGGACTGACTAATTGTGAGCAAAAACACCGGCCCAAAAGTGACTTTGCCCCAGTATCATAATACCGCTAACGCGATTTGGTAAAAGCGTGGGATCACTCCACTTCCTGAGGTGCACCATAGGGATGTGTTTTGTCTCGTCCATCTGCTAAGCTAAGGCATTTAGACGAGGCACCATCACCGCTGTGTGGGAACTAAGTCTGTTTCGATGGTGTGAAACTTCGTTAAGGTGATTAGCCCCTGCGATTCTATGAAGTGGCAATGAGATGGAGCTGTGTGTGTGTGTGTGTGTGTGTGTGTGTGTGTGTGTGTGTGTGTGTGTGTGTGTCACTGAAGGTTGGTGGGGGGTGGACATGGGGTGAAATGGGGTGGGCTGGAGGGGGTGAGTAAGGAGGAAGTAGACGAGGAACCTTTTAATCAGCTTCCTCCTTCCCACCAATGAATACACCACTGCTGCCGATCGCCAGCCGCTTTCCAAAAAAAAAAAAAAAAAAGTCAGGGGAGGCTCCTGCAGTTTCAGGTTGCTTTGTGCGCTTTTGCTGAGGCGGAACAAGAACACTTGGCAGGGACGTGCACGGCTTCATGGCCATGGGGATCCAGTCAGCCCCAAGTCTGAGAGGAGGCCAGGAGTCTGCATGTGGCTCTTGTTCAATACACTCCACTTCTCCATGGGAATGACCTCATGGATGTGTCAGGGTGTAGTCAAATAAACTTTCCAACCACAGCAGAACAACTGCTACCCTATAACAGCTCACATTGTTCATCTAACTGCCAGAATGCCAGTTTATTGAGGTGTTAAGTAAAATTAGATTAAATCCAAAAATGCAAATTGAAATTCAGATCTGGTGCACAGAGAGCTAGAAAGCTGGCTGGCAAAACGCAAGCGAATATTGGACAATAAGCGAGGTGTGAAAGCCTGATAGCTCTGAATCATGCGGAAGGAGTCTGATTTATTACAGTTTGTAGCCAAACAGCCCGTGTTCAGCTGAGCCTACAATCGCGCCTGCTCGAGAACTCTCATAGCTGCGTTCACTCCACTCCACGGCTCATCCCCCTCTGTCGCAGTGTTATTGTCAGAGCGGTAATTCACCTGAAGAAACATGGTGACACTTATTAGAGGGGGTGCAAGTCTTATCTACTGTTTTCAGGACCCCACAGTAGTAGTAGTAGACCACACTCTCTATCTCTTGCTCTCTCTGTCTATTTGTCTTTTTCTCTCGCTCTCTCATGCTTTCTTTCATGCTCTCTCTCTCTCTCTCTCTCTCTCTCTCTCTCTCTCTCTCTTTCACTTTCTTTCTCTTTCACTCACTCGCAGCAGTGGAAAAGATGGCACTGTGGAGTGTGTGACTATTTGCTGCAGTGTGTGTTTTACAGTGGAGGAGGCCAGCTGCACTACCAGAGAGTGTTCAATGATCAGGTGCGGCTGTGAACACACTCAGCTAAGTTTTCTTCTCTGCGTTTGGGCACGTTTGTGTGTGTGTGTGTGTGTGTGTGTGTGTGTGTGTGTGTGTGTGTGTGTGTGTGTGTCTGTGTGTGTGTCTGTGTGTGTATGTGTGTGAAAGCGTGTCAGTGCGTGAATGTGTATATGTGTGTGCATGTGTATTTGAGCATGAGTATGTAAGTACACGTATATGCCTATTTGTGTGTGGGCAGGTGTGTGTGTGTGTGTGTGTGTGTGTGTGAGTGTGGGCAGGTGTGTGCGTGTGTGTGAGTGTGTGTGTGTGTGTGTGGGCAGGTGTGTGTGTGTGGGCAGGTGTGTGTATGTGTGTGTGTAGGGAGGGGGCAGATGTATGTGTGGGTGTGTGTGTCTGTTTCTGTATGTGGTGTGTGTGTGTGTGTGTGTGTGTGTGTGTGTGTGTGTGTGTGTGTGTGTGTGTGTGTGTGTGTGTGTGTGTGTGTGGAAGAGATAAGGTGAGGGAGACTGATATAGTCATCATGCATGTGGATCGTGCAAAATGATCATGCGACTCATTCTGGCACGTCAGTGTGGGTGGACGAGCACGTTTGAAGTGCAACATAAAAGGGATTCCTCTCTCTCTCCCTCCCTCCTCTCCCTCCCTCTCTCTCTTTCTCTCTCTCTGTCTCGCTCTCTCTTTCACTCCCCTGTGCATCAAGGTTTAGTCACAACCCTGCCGCCTGCAGTGAGTGCTACTGAAAGAGACCGCAAAGACATATTTTATTTACTCTGCAGCCACTGAGGTGTAGCACTTTCCCCAGGCTTGAGTCACAAAGTAAAGGTTATGGATGCCTCCAGGTCAGGACAGCAAGACGGATAGCATGCCCATTCCGTTTGCAGCATAGTCTTTCTGCTTTTATTGCTTACAGAAAACTTCTGTTGCTCAGAGACAAACTTGATCTCTATTTAACACGATTTTCCCCAGTAAATCATTTGGATAAATGCTGCAGTCTAGCATTTTTTCAGAGGATGACAGATACGAATTAGGTCCTCAGAAGAGGAAACAGCTGAATTTATCATCACTGCTGCATAGATAGATCTAATGATAGGCTAATGTCACACTTTCTTTTCTTCATACCTACCAGCAGAATGAAAATAGACCCAACATTCTCACAAAATACTCTCTGCCACCCTGAAGACAGATGTATTTGTATTTGCATTTGCATTGCACTGTAAGAGTTGGCCTCTGATGCAAGGAAAACAGTTTTATGACACGGTTCTTCTAGCCTGGTAAACCCGCCCCTCTTACTTCATTTCATTTCGTGCAGAGGGTCTGGAACAGAGACTGTCAGAAACGATTTGCTGAAAGTGTGGACTCTGCTGAAGTTTTAAAAAAGTGCCTCTGCCTTCACCCAATCGCTAACGCCTGGTCGTCATGTACAGTATGCAATTAGCCTACCTACGCACTACAATTCAAATGTAGCACACAAGGTCAACGTCACAGCTAACGAACACATCCTCTGTTCGCTGATTGGATCGTACTTTCTGCGACTTGCCAAATGCTCCTCAAGAGATTCCGGTCCAGACCCTCTGCACGAAATGAAATGAAGTACGAGGGGCGGGTTTACCAGGCTACTGTTCTTCCACTATTCCCACTGTCTCATAGTGAGTGTAGCAAAAGAGTAAAAGCAGGTATAGAGTAGAAGTCTTTATTGTCACTACACAACGTACAGTGAGATGTCATTCGGAACAGTTCACAGATGCACAAGAAGACGCAGTAGATAAGAGTAAGAGTGTAAATAAATAAGAATAGCTACATAGAATTAAAAACATAGGTTCAGATGTAAAGATCAGACTATAAAACAATATATAGATTTTACAATACCAGGCTACGGATGAATAAATAAGGTGCAGAATATGCACATATAAGCAGATAATTAAACGCAGTCTACACTCACAAGCGTTCTTTGAGGTGCTGTAGACAGATAGCCAAGTGGTGAGGCAATGAGCTAAAAGTAATAAAATTACTTTTAAGTTGAATTTGGAGACTCAGTCAGCCTAGTGGTTTCGAATCAAGTACAAGGTTTATTCTTAACATTAAGGACATCACAGACACACACACACACAAGACAAAGACAGACACGACAAGACAAGACAAAAGACAAGACTACAGACTAACTCAAACAGTGGTTATTTTGACCTTAAATGTCTGTAGACAGCCAATGGCTGCACCCAAGGTTACACCCAAAATGCATATGCAATGTCTTTGTTGAGTACTACAGTCTTTTCCTAATCAGATCAGAGGTGCCAAATTGTCTATATGCTAATCCACCAGACAGGGACGGTTATTCAGAATGGTTAAGGAAGCCAGTTATTCACACCTCATAGCTCAGCCAGAGACACATACAAAGCTTGTGATCCTAATACAAGAGTTCCAAAACCAACCAAGGAATTTGAAATAATAATAAAATGTTTCAACATTAAAATGCTATTTACAAGATTATTATTATTACCTAAATACCATCAGTCCCCCTTTTCAAGTCTAACTGACTTGACACACAATCATAAAAACAAAAGGTATTTGAAATAATAATAAAAATGTTGCAACATTAAAATGTTATTTACAAGATTATTACTTTAACTCAAATACCATCAGAGCCCAGACTGTGGCAGCCATCTGAGGCAAATCTTTCTCTCTCTACCGCAATTAATGACGGGGGGGGGGGGGCATGCAGTGAGTAAAATCACAGTGGCCTGGCACCAGATCTAACAACCCGCACTTCATGCGACACATGCCTTCACATCCTCCCTGGGGAGTGGGGGAGTGGGACTTCAAGAAACAGAGGAAGATAAGAAAGAGGAGGAGGAGCTGGTTTTGATGAAGACAAGAATGGCAGCATTGCCATAGGAACTGCAATGGGCATATCTTGAAACCAATAGTGGAGATTAAAGTGCTTTGGCAGAAGGGCCTCAGGGGAAACCAGCTTCTGTGGTAGAAACTACAAGCAGCTTATTGTATAATCTCGTTGTAAGTAAATCTATAGAGTCATCACATAGCAGCGTACAAGCTTGGAGAACAGACTTTTACAGGAGAATGTCACGGAGGAAGAGTGGTCAAAAGCATGTATTTTACCTCAAACACAAAGCATAAACACAAACTCTAAAATACTGCAATACAAATGGTTGAGTAGACTGCACATCAACCCAAGCGATCTGCACTACTTTACCCCAGTATTAAAGGCACTTGTTACAAATGTAAGCACCTGAGAGGGTCTTTATTTCACTGTCTGCGGGAATGCCCACAAATATTATCCTTTTAGAAGAACGTGCTAGAGGTTGTTAGTCAAATAATTTGTGAAGAGGTGCCCCTTTACCCAAAAATATGTTTATTGTGTATCTTTTGGTAAAGTCTTTTGGAAGCTAAACACTGTATAGCCTGAGTATGGGAAACAGAAACAACTTGTGTCCTAGCACAGTGGCTGAAGGGAATGTGCTTTTACTTTGCTCTGGTTTAATAGGCTTCATACATTTATACAGTATATATACATAACGTGCATCCACACAACTAGTAGTTGAGAATATTTTCTTTTTTTGTGTTAGTTTGCTTCAGTATGTGCTGTAGTGGGGCTGTTGCGTGTTTGTAAAATGAATGAAAAACCTTGAAAAAAAGAAAAGAAAAGAAACTACAAGCAGCAGCGACAGCCAGATCTGGAGCCTGACCAGGACAGCAACTGAGACCATATCTCAGCCCAAATACATGCTTTTCATAGAGGTCCAGGAGAAAGTCTCACTCTCACCCTCGAGTAAAGACAGCTCTTCATGCAGAAAATACATATTCGTTTTTTTCAGTGTAGCATGAATATTTCTGTCTATCAATGCCAGACCAATTTTTTTGGGGGGGGGGGTTTGCTATGCCAATTCGGAAATAATATCTAATTATGCTTAGAAATTCAGTGGTTAGCTTCAAAGATGACACACACACACACACACACACACACACACAAGCACCACTAAAATCAACCAGCTATACCTAAGATGTGTATTTGCATAGACTCTGTTTTCTGTTCCACCACACAGGAAAAAACAGCATGCATGCATGCATTATGAAACACAGTCTTAAGAAATGTGCCTTTAAAAGCCTGCCCTTACCATAATTCCTGGGATCTTTGCTCTCTCCGTCTCTTGCTTGCAAGAGTGAAAGTGAGAGGCGATGACTGACTAAACTGACTCAGGGAAGAGAGTCACCCGACTGTGAGGAAGGACTAACTGCAGACAGTTTTGGGTCTTTACGTCTGTCCAACACGACCACTGCCCAAGAGCCCAAGTTAGGGACACAGGGACAAAGCAGGGGAACATGACTATCATTGAAGCTCTTTCTCTCTGTCAAAAAAAGGAAAAGAAAAAAGGAAAAAGAAGTGTCGTTCTTGATGCCATTTGAGGAAGCTGTTTGGATGTCTTTGTTTGAGACTGCCAGATGTTAGACTGCCACAAGGGGCTGACGCTGAACGGCCACTGCATCAAGCCTTCTTCATAAGCCTGTGTGCACAATGGAGGACAGTGTGGGACTATGCGTGGCTATGGGACATGCTGGCAGCAACAAGGCCTGTTTTGTGCGCTTCGCTGGGTCCATAACTTGCAAATCACATTGACCCCTCTGTGCACCGTGTCACAGACTGCTCTCCTTCCCAAAATGGAAATGGCCAACTTCGCTGATGGAAAACCTGACTGCTCGCCGGGTTGGCCTGTTCACGCAGCTGGCCAGAGAGGGGGAGATAAAAAGTGAAAATGAGAGGATGAAGGAAGGGGAAGAGGGAGGGAAATGAGGAAAGGGGGGGGGGGGGGGGGGGGGGGGTGAGTGATGACAAGACACTGAGTTCAAAAAGATTCCACACACACACAGCACCACCAGGACTGTGGAAGCAGAACAGTCAGCCTGTTTGAAATCACATCTCTTTAACTAACGCAATCGTCTCACGAGAGCCCCCCTGTCTGGCAACATCTTAATTTGTATTAAATTACACACTACAATTGGACAGACTCTTTTATACTCGACTGGCATCTGTCACAAAAACAACCGCATGGGACTCCCACTTAAAAAAGAACAATCAAGCACTTTGTTGGTTCACAGAAGTGTACAGTACAAGATATTACAGCTGATGACTAATTGAAACCTAAGGGGTGTCCAAAACGTTACAGTCTGGCTTTCCTGTAAATATGTGTGCACAACACACCTATCCTAGCTCATGAATTTGACAGTACAGAGTAGTCTCTGTTGTGAATGAGGAAAATCTAAAAATAAAGGCTAGATGTGTGTGGAAGGGAGGACCTAAAAGGTCATGTTGAACAAACTCCCTTTTCTTGGTCCTCGCCATGAAATTCCTGTCATCATTTATACCCATAACAAGAACACAGGACGTCAGTCACACGCTGGAAACTAACTACGCCAAGGTTCTACGTGAAGAGGAGTGAGTCAGGTCTCAAAACAAAGCGCCCTGTTTCCCAGGAGCAGACTAATAAACAGAAAGGGTCGAAAAGGCGAAAGCAACCTGGAGTGACAGCAGAGGTGCTCTCATCTGGAAGGAGCACAGAAAAACACACTGTGACTGATGTGCCTGCCTGACAGCTGTGCTGGTCACTCCGTGACTAATCTGACTGAAGTGACACACTGTTCAGACGTTCGGTGACAGCCGAGTGTCATTCTACCTACATTTTACGCCCTCCACACTTCATGTATAAACTACGTAGGCTACTCACCATTCTAGACAGATCATGCCCTTACAGTTCATTTAAAGTTTGCATGCTCTGCGCATGTCCATTAAATGTCAGTGTGTCTCTTTAGGCATGCTGCATTGCATTATGTATGTCATCTATATGACAAAGTTTGGGGTTACAATGGTTTACTAATTGTCGTTGCTATAGACATAAAACCTTTCTGCACCACCAATACAATACAATGGAAGATATGTGCCAGAATAAGGTGTGCAATTCATACCAAATGGGAGACCCAACCACGTTTGTGATCTCCTCCTGGCTTACCTCCAGAACTTTGACATAATTAGCGGGGAACCATCCTCTGACTCCGTCTATCTTTCCTTCCCACCAGCCGTTGTCCAGTGGCTGCAGCAGCTCGATAATCTCTCCCACTTCGAACTTGAGCGCTTGGTCATGTTTTCCGCTGAATGCATACAAACTCCGGCAGTAGATTCTTGACATTGCCCAAAAGTTCACTACTGCTAAACAGAAAGAATTTATTAATGTGGCAACGCTATCCTAGCTTGGTGATGTTTCCATATTCTAACTGTCGTTTTGTTACATGTAGCCCCCGAATTTATCCAGCACTTGGCCAAGCGCCGCGAAGAAAGATTCTCCAAATTCCCACCAATCGAAAACCTATGGTCCCACCTCTGAGTCGCACAAATCTTCTCAGGCATTGCCCTAGTGATACTCCACTGAAAACACACACACACACACACACACACACACACACACACACACACACACACACACACACACACACACAGAAAAATGTTACAACCGCAGTTACAATGTTTGCTGTTTTCTGCACTATTCAAAGGAAAGACAACACAACTCGTTGAGCCTTTATTGTAGCTTGTTTCAGAGACATTTGAAAATATTTAGTGTTTAAGAGGATGTGTATACCTGCCATGTGTTCCAATTATTTGGTGATGTGGTTGGGCTTTGACAGAGGTGAGTATACCTTTCTTGCGCTGTACACGTGTTGCACATCCAACGTCAGGTAGCCTACAAAGCAAACGACAAGGTATTCGTACTTTGTTTTAGGACGGACGCCATCTAGAGTAAGTCTATGACATAACACTTCTGAAGCTGTTGTCATATGAGTATATTGTTTTTTTCAATACCTTTTCAATACATTTTCAATCCCCACTGTCAGTGGGCTATTTATTGTGATAGTGTGTCTTTAAAGTTATCCGTTCTTTTTAAGATCAATTGTTAATGACCCCTAATGGCATTAACCGCTTCGAAGATAATTGTATAAACACATAGTGATATACCTTAGGCTACTTGAGTTGAGGCTCTGCGAATAGAAAGTTGTCTCACCTTGATGTGACTTTGCAGTCAGCAGCCAGCTCTACTCTAGCACAATCATAATTGGAAGTGGGAACAGCCGTGTCATTAATTACAGAGCTCTGAGCATCTAAATTGGTCTCATTACCTTCAATGTCAGTGTCCTTCAGACAGAAGAATAAGCCCACGCGTGTTTTTGCTGGTTGGTTAAGATCGCCATTGTTTTGAAACAGCTGTGTCTGTGCGGTCTCTTTTGATGACCTGTCAGTATTTCTGTCCCGGTTGACCTCTATTAGCCTCTAAACGAATCAAAACAAACCTCACTCATGCATACAGACCTGTGAGTAATCTACTTCTTTACTGTATCAACTAAAATAGCAAACGTATGTAGGTCAAGCCTTGAAATCAGTACAGACAACAATATCAGGAACATTTATCAAAAAGATAAACAATTTTGCAAACACAAAGACATTAGTTCTTGAGAAGATTATGTTGTAAAAGTTTTTTTACTGTCTCCAGGAAGTTGACAGATTTGACAGAAAGCTTTTATAAAACCTATGCATAGATTTGATGAAAGTTGACAGACTCTCTGATGCAGTTAAACACATGTATTTCTTAAACTTTGAATGCATAGTACAGATTCAAGTTTTGCTTAGCACTGCTGAGTTTTATTATGCTGACATTAATTATAAGGCACACTCCTCTAGATGAGTGGATATTTCTGGACTGAGACTCTGCATATTCTTTGCATATTCTAAAAAGACCAATGCCCGACAAGAAGAAAGCCATAGCCTATGGAAAAAGGATCTTAGAACATTAGAATATGAATGATTGTTTGTGATGTCTCCTGATTGTCAATAGTGTGATTGCATCCCTGGTCCATAAGATCATGCTCTTGTACTCTGGAACAGTGCTAAATATAACTCTACTTTGTGCTGGATGTATGGACTACCAAGCCCCTGTAACAATGCATGTCCATACATATAGGGCAAAAGATAACACACCAAAGACCAAGAGCACCCTATATAAGGCTGGGATGAGGCGGCCTATTGTTGAGAGTTTCAGGTAAGTCTCAGAGGAACGGAGGAGTTCTAGACTGCTGTAACTGTGCATTGCTCTGTACATTTAGACATTTAGACACATTTAGACGCATGTTTGATTTAAGACATAGGGGGAAGAGTCAGTCAAGATGTGAAGCATAACAGCTGTGTCATGATATTGTTTGTTTTTAACAAAAAAACCTTCCATCCAGTGACCATCGCTTTCTTTTGGGATAGCACCTCTGAAAGCAGTCCACCTGTTGATTCTGTGAGAGAAACACTTCAGACAGGTACGCAAGTCAAAACTATGTATCTGTTAGTCTTCACTGTCTTTTTAAACAAAGACCACCTGTGTGGAAAGACATCTTTATTCCACTCTCTCTCTCTTGTGCACATGCCCAGGAGGCACACAGAATGAGTTCCGACGCAGAGATGGCCATCTTTGGGGAGGCTGCGCAGTATCTCCGCAAGACGGAGAAAGAGCGCATCGAGTCCCAGAGCAGGCCTTTTGATGGCAGGACAGCCTGCTTTGTGTGCGATGAAAAGGAGCTGTATGTGAAAGGAACCATCCTGAGCAGAGACGAAGGCAAAGCCACGGTGGAGACTCAGGACGGCAGGGTAAGCGTATGACACGCATGCATTAACATCAGGCTCCCGGCTTGCATTGCAGCAATGTTCAACATACCTTTGCACTGTGTGGTATTATCAGATTAGATAGATCGGGAGGATTTGCAATGAAGGATTTACAATACAGTGCAATCACAATTAAACATAGATTTAATGTTTAGCTTCAACATAGCTTTAATATTTAGCTTCAGTTAATTTTTTTTTGTTCATTTTTTATTTTCGTGTGCACAGTGCTATAAAGGCTGTTCATATGTTTGAAGGTACTTTAGTGCACTTGCACTTAAACTTAATAGACTTGCATAATATCTTTTCAAAATGTAGAATGTGACTGTTAAAGAGGAGCAAGTCTTTCCCATGAACCCGCCCAAGTTTGACAAGATAGAGGACATGGCCATGATGACCCACCTCAATGAGCCCTGTGTGCTGTTTAACCTCAAAGAGCGTTACGCAGCCTGGATGATCTATGTAAGCCCACAACATACACAATTACATGTCTTGTTTTACATGCATCCTGAATAGTCATGAATGAATCAGATTAAAATACTTTTTTAAAAGACAGCTAGATCTAGCTTAAAGAGTTCATGAAATTGCCATCAGGAGCATGATATAGAAGTGCAATAGCAACCAAAAATATCTATAAAACTGTTTTTATTCGAATGCAATATCACTACTCAACAGGAAATCCATATTTGTTTTTGTTATCTGTGTTGTTTAACGGTGTGACAGTATTAGTTATTGCCATATTTATTGTCTATTTATCGTGTCTGTGTGTTTTTAAACCCACCTGTGGAGTCAAAGACATATTTCCACATTTGTGGAAACTGAAGTTATTATTATTATTATTATTATTATTATTATTATTATTATTATTATTATTGTTGTTGTTGTTGTTGTTGTTATTATTATTGTTGTTGTTATTACTTTTTATATATGTGTTTTTTCCTTATATGACAGACCTACTCTGGGCTGTTCTGTGTGACGGTGAACCCCTATAAGTGGCTCCCTGTGTACAACCCTGAGGTGGTGGCTGCCTACAGAGGCAAGAAGCGCATGGAGGTTCCTCCACATATTTTTGCCCTTTCTGATAATGCCTATCAGTTTATGCTTACAGGTAAGGCAGGTAATAACATCATGTTTTGAATGATGTTTTAGATTCGTTACAAATATGCCTCACCGTTTTATTGTGTGTATTTGTTTGTGTTCTGGTTTGTTTGTGATGTAGACAGGGAGAATCAATCCATCCTTATCACGTAAGTATTTCTTAATTCTGTAGACTCAATTATTTCCCAGAGATATTGTTATAAAATTTAATATAACATTATGTAATATAGGTAGGTAATAATGTAAGTAGGACGTTCTCATTTTCTCTAGTGGAGAATCTGGTGCAGGGAAGACTGTCAACACCAAGCGTGTCATCCAGTACTTCGCGACAATTGCAGTGTCTGCAGACAAGAAAAAGGAAATTGTCAGCAAAATGAAGGCAAATGATTCTGTTTGTTATCGCAATCTTGCCAAATGTCCCAAGACAACTTAGCAGACACAGATGGTCATGGTTTGCTTTGGCAACAGGGTACCCTGGAGGACCAAATAATCCAGGCCAATCCGCTGCTGGAGGCCTTTGGCAATGCCAAGACAGTGAGGAACGACAACTCGTCTCGTTTTGTGAGTCCATGCATAATTCATACGGTGTAGCAGCAGACCCACCAACGACACAGAAATGGACACTGACCCTTTTTTTCACTGTAGGGCAAGTTCATTAGAATACACTTTGGAATGACAGGGAAACTGGCGTCAGC
The DNA here is from genome assembly GCA_027475355.1 of Coilia nasus. Taxonomy (NCBI): domain Eukaryota; kingdom Metazoa; phylum Chordata; class Actinopteri; order Clupeiformes; family Engraulidae; genus Coilia; species Coilia nasus. The sequence goes on along the minus strand of CM050216.1, from coordinate 13,120,769 downwards.
TGATATTGAGACGTGTAAGTACCATGTTTACCAAGTCTAACCAAACTGATAAAAATGACAGACTAGTAGCAGTTAACATTATTATGTATTCCAATGTATTATTAAGTAACATTTATTATGCATTATATGCTATTACGTAAAATATTTCATTGCATTCCATCATTGCTGCTACAGATCTCTTGGAAAAATCCAGAGTTACATTTCAGCTGGCAGCCGAAAGGAGCTATCATATTTTTTACCAGCTTACTTGCAACAAGAAGCCGGAACTCATTGGTAAATCCGCATATGCAGTGAATGATAAAATCTCATTATATGGTACTGTATATCCTGACAACATTTTTGACTGCAAAACTTCCTCCCAAGTAGTAACAAGGTCTATCTGACTGAGAAAGACAGAGTTAAAAAGTCAATTTAATTGTCAATTAAAGTAGCCGAACAACTACTATTCTGTGGGATTTATTTTCATGCGTGATTTGCAGATATGCTTCTCCTCACCACCAACCCCTATGACTTTGCCTTCATCAGCCAAGGGGAGGTGGCTGTGAAGAGCATAGATGATGCTGAAGAGCTGATGGCCACTGACGTAATTAAATAAAAATTGGTGACACATTGACTATGACCTATGACTATGACTATGTAACAACAAAGACTTAAAAATAAACAAAAAATGATGATATTGTTACAGGAAGCCATTGATATACTTGGTTTCACGTTTGAGGAGAAAGTGAGCATCTATAAGCTGACAGGAGCTGTGATGCATTATGGGAACATGAGGTTCAAACAAAAGCAGCGAGAGGAGCAGGCAGAGCCAGACGGCACTGAGGGTAAAACCACTTCACCTTTCACCTTCAGCTAACTTTTTCAATGCTGTCAATTTACACATGGCAAACTTCATAATGTATTGCCATTAAGATACGACACAATATTAAATAGGTAAAATGGAAGGAGATTAAAATGAATTGCGTTAAGCAGAACCTCAAACCTCACTGCTTCATACATGAATTGAATGTTGGGTAATTTAGCCCAATGTATTTATGTTTGAATATTTCTGTTGATTAATGCATGTGTAATGTGTGTGTGTGTGTGTGTGTGTGTGTGTGTGTGTGTGTGTGTGTGTGTGTGTGTGTGTGTGTGTGTGTGTGATTCTCAGTGGCAGACAAAGCTGCCTACCTCATGGGCCTGAACTCTGCAGACCTGCTGAAGAACCTCTGCTATCCCCGAGTGAAGGTGGGGAACGAATATGTCACCAAGGGACAAAATGTTCAACAAGTAAGACCACACTCCATCGGAAGTATGTCATCCTTATCTGTATGTAAATCTTGCCACCTAAAACTGAAAAAAATATTGGGAAAACATTTGAACACAGTTACATTTACATATACAGCGTGTTCCAAAAGTCATTTTTTTAAATTACACAAGAAAATAGGTTTATTTATATTTTTAGTATCAACAAATTAGTCATTGCAATTTCACTTGATACGCTATCTATCACGTTTCAAAACCTTGAAGACCAGCTGTATATTTCCAAATGAGTGCCTCCAATTTTAACAACCTTTAGTTGTTAGTTTAGTTGTTAGTATTTTAACAACCTCTCTGACATTTTGCAGCACCTCTTCCTTTTACTTTTGGGATACCCTGTCTATACTTCTTGTTTTTTTATACTCTCTATATTGCTGTTTTACAGTCTTTATATGCTCTCAACATTGCTGTTATACAGAGTCCTGCTTAACTGTATCTCATTGTTTTTGTGACAAAGATTCCTATCTATCCTATGTGTTAATGTCTTTTTCCGAACAAACCACCATGATGGTATTACTTTGTCTTGCCTCAGGTGTACAATTCCATTGGTGCCCTTGCAAAGTCTGTGTATGAGAAGATGTTCTTGTGGATGGTTATGCGCATAAATCAGCAACTGGACACCAGACAACAAAGGCAGCATTTTATTGGTGTCTTGGATATTGCTGGATTTGAAATCTTTGATGTAGGTTTTTCAGAGAATAATGAAAACACTGTGACAAAAATAGAATATATTTTTAGTCATGCGCAAAACGATTCGATCAAATGTCTTTTCTCTGGTTTTTAGTTCAACACATTGGAGCAACTCTGCATCAACTTCACCAATGAGAAACTGCAACAGTTTTTCAACCACCACATGTTTGTGCTGGAACAAGAGGAGTATAAGAAAGAGGGGATTGAGTGGGACTTCATAGACTTCGGAATGGATTTAGCTGCCTGCATTGAGCTCATTGAAAAGGTCTTTCGTACCATTCTATTCAGAAACATTTGTTTATGTGCATACATGCTCTGGTTTACCCGACTGCCACTCATGATCTGTGTCTTTCAAAACAGCCAATGGGCATCTTTTCGATCCTTGAGGAGGAGTGCATGTTCCCCAAGTCGACTGACACGTCGTTTAAGAACAAGCTCAATGATCAGCACCTGGGCAAGAACAACTGCTACCTGAAGCCGAAGGTGGTTAAAGGCAAGCCGGAGGCCCACTTCTCCCTGGTGCACTATGCCGGCACAGTCGACTACAACATTGCTGGGTGGTTGGAGAAGAACAAGGATCCCCTCAATGAGTCTGTTGTGCAGCTGTACCAGAAGTCCTCAGTCAAAATGCTGTCGATGTTGTACGCAAATTTTTCTGGCAGTAATGGTAAATTTATGTTTGTGTATGTTACAGCATTGCTCCATATGTACACATAAATGGAATTTGGGAAAGCACCCCCATTCTTATTTGAAATAATTAAAAATGTATAATGTTTACAACATAAATCTTTTTTAATTTTCAAGATTCAGGTGCTGGCGGCAGTGGAGGCAAGAAAGCAGCAAAGAAGAAGGGCTCTTCTTTTCAGACGGTGTCTGCTCTGTTCAGGGTAAATTTTTCATGTTGTATGACACAAAGGATTTGGGTTCATCATTGTAGCCAATAATCAAAATATCAAACATTATGTCTGAATACAGGAAAACCTGAATAAGCTGATGTCCAACTTGAGGACCACCCATCCACACTTTGTGCGTTGTCTCATCCCAAATGAGACCAAAACTCCAGGTAAAATGTGTATCTACTGTTTACTACTATGTACTATTTATAATTATCTAATAATCTATTCTTTAAGTTATGTATCTACAGTACATATCTACTTATGTCAGGTGCCATGGAAAACAATCTGGTGATCCACCAGCTGCGCTGTAATGGTGTGCTGGAAGGCATTAGGATTTGTAGAAAGGGCTTTCCCAGCAGAATCCTCTATGGAGATTTCAGGCAAAGGTAAACTCCCTGGGTGTTTTTAAGCCTGTCTAATTAACTGTCTAATTCTTATGTGCTTCAAGTAGTGGAGTAGCCGACAGCGTAGGGCAGGCCAACATGCTTCACAACAACTTGAGGATGTGGTTACCAAAAAATTTCATTAATTACACATACTATCATTAATTCAACTTACCTGTAATTAAGTGATGTCGGCACATAGATGGCGGAATGTCATCATCTGTCTTTTTTAAACTGTAACTATGTGTGACTGTGTTTAGATACAGGATTCTGAATGCTAGCGCAGTTCCAGAAGGCCAGTTTATGGACAACAAGAAAGCTGCAGAGAAACTGTTGGGCTCCATTGATGTTGATCACTTGCAGTACAAGTTTGGACACACCAAGGTGCTACACAGTTTTTAAACTGGCTTTTGTAAGGAGGGGGAGCCCTTCTTTACTGGCAGTGGTTAATATCTCACTTTATTGTATTACTATAAATACTGTAGCAGAGGGAGCTCAGCTCTGGCTGGCTGTATTGCTGAGGTGAGGAGGTGGAGCTGAGGAGGGCTGGGTGAGGAGGGCTCCAGCCCAATTTAAACTCTGATGTTACTCTACATTATAGGACAGACAATAGCACACTATGAAATCCTGAAATATATTGCAATGAAACATTTACACATTGCCCCATAATTATGTGTGAGTGAAATCAGAAAATTAAGTTAGTAATAATTTTGCACTGAATTCTGATTTAAGTGTATTCTTTGCACTCATACAGGTGTTCTTTAAAGCGGGTCTCCTGGGAGTTTTGGAGGAGATGAGAGATGAGCGCCTGGCCCAGGTTGTCACCTGCATCCAGGCAGTGTGTCGCGCGTATGTGGTGAGAATGGAGTACAAGAAGATGATTGATAGGAGGTATTTGATCTGGTCATAACGGTAACACTTTATTTGGATAGTCCGCCAATAGAGACGTTAAAGATAGTTAGTTGAAATTCAGTTTTATTTTGTTCAGTTCAGTTTTATTTCACCAATGAGGTTATGTTTTTGTCCGTGTTTCTCTGTCTGTCTGTTTGTTAGCAAAGTAACTCAAAAAGCCATGGACACATTGGTCTGAATGTTTACAGTGTGTCGGTATTTTCACTGTCTCAAAATGATTGATTCTTTTTTTTTGGTGAAAATCAGTTCGTTGATTGCCTCACAAAAGAAAATCGGAAAAACAAACATGGGAAATCCCATTGATGAAATAAATTAAAAAAGAAGGGGTGGGGGTTGAACTGCTTAGGGGAGGTACAGTATGCACTCTCCGAATGCTTTTCTAGTTCATTGTTTACTGACCTATCACTTTAATCAAACCCAACCCCAAACCATAACCCAACAAGACACAGAGTTTCATTACACGGTGTATTCAGCACAGTCTCAGCATCTATAGGACCATCCAAATACAGTGTGACCTTTTCCCTTTGTGGTGCCTAAAAGAACAGGGCCGAGCAGTGATGCATTAACATAACATTATTTGGTTTGAAAAGGGAGTCCATATTCACCATCCAGTACAACATAAGGGCGTTCATGAACGTGAAACACTGGCCCTGGATGCGGCTGTACTTCAAGATGAAGCCCTTGCTGAAAAGTGCCGAGTCAGAGAAGGAGATGGCCCAGATGAAGGAGGACTTTGCCAAGTGCAAGGAGGACTTGATCAAGTCTGAGGGCAAACGTAAGGAGCTGGAGGAGAAGCTGGTCTCAGTCGTCCAGGAAAAGAACGACCTTCTCCTTCAAGTCCAGGCAGTATGTGTTCTTATCACACACACACACACACACACACACACACACACATACATACACACGCACATGTGCGCGCGCATGCACACACACACACTATATGCCACACACACACGCACACACACACACACACATACACACACACACACATACACACACATATGCACACATGCGCGTACACACACACACACACACACACATATATGCACACGTGCGCGTACATGCACACACACACACACACACACACACATATGCACACGTGCGCGTACATGCACACACACACACACACACACACACACACACACACACACACACACACACACACACACACACACACACACAGACACACACAGACACACACACGCACACATACACACACATACGCACACATACACGCACATACGCACACATGCGTGCACATGCACACACACACACACACACTATATGCCACACACACACACACGCACACACACACACACCACTGTGCGTGCATGTATATCTTCTCTACCCCTTATTGTTTTTCCCATTCATGAAAAGGAATCAGATAGCCTGATGGATGCAGAGGAGAGGTGCGAGGGCCTGATTAAGAGTAAGATCCAGCTTGAGGCTAAGCTGAAGGAGACGACCGAGAGGCTGGAGGACGAGGAGGAGATCAACGCAGAGCTGACGGCCAAGAAGAGGAAACTGGAGGACGAGTGCTCTGAGCTCAAGAAGGACATGGATGACTTGGAGCTCACCCTGGCCAAAGTGGAGAAGGAGAAACATGCCGTGGAGAATAAGGTCTGAGCTGTGTCCATGCCAATAGTGATAACTCATAAACTGTGAATGTAATTCCTTCATGTTAAGAACAAAAAAAGGCAGGACAAATTTATATTAAATTATATAATTTATATTTCATACATACAGGAAAATACTGAAATAATCACCTGTAACAAGTGCTTATTTTGTGTCATATAATGTTTCTGGCCTACAGGTGAAAAACTTGACTGAGGAGATCATTGCACAGGAGGAGAATGTCTGTAAACTGACTAAAGAGAAGAAAGCGTTACAGGAGGCACATCAGCAACTGTTAGATGACCTGCAGGCAGAGGAAGACAAAGTCAGCACTCTGAGCAAGGCCAAGTCTAAGCTGGAGCAACAGGTGGATGATGTGAGTGTGATGTGAGCTGCTGGATGTCTCCACCCATACCACTGTAGTGGAACACATGACTGCAGTTCTCCATAACACTAGCACTTAGGGATCTCTTAATGAGAAGAAGAAAAAGGTGTAAACTTTCAGAAGCAGATGTCTGTGTCTGTGTGTGTGTGTCTTTGAAAGTGTTTGTAATGTGTGTGTGCTGTGTGCTCGTCCACTTCCTCAGCTTGAGGGTGCTCTGGAACAAGAGCGAAAGATTCGCATGGATCTGGAGCGGGTGAGGAGGAAGCTGGAAGGTGATCTGAAACTGGCCCAGGAGTCCATGATGGACCTGGAGAATGCGAAGCAACAGCTTGAAGAAAAACTGAAAAAGTACGACACACTTAAGGCCACTGTACTCTAAACCCTCAGGGCTCATTTACACCGACTTGAGCATGTACAGCACGTAACTGTGTACAATATGTGTGTATAGTGACAGAATACGCTCAGATGAATAGTCTAATTTGTTAACATGCATTCTAAACGAATACAGACAGAAAACGGGCATGCGCTATAAACACAGAGTGTTTGCTGTGAATGAGCCCTCAGGCATTGTAGTTTCATCACTTTTTAATGAAGAAGTGTATATTAACATTGTGCTCTTTTCACACTGATCATTTTGAATTTTTTTGACCTGCAAATGTTTTTCAAATATTTTCAGAAAAGACTTTGAGGTTACACAGCTTCAAAGTAAAGTTGAAGATGAGCAGTCTCTTGCCTCTCAGCTTCAGAAGAAAATTAAGGAGCTCCAGGTAACCAACTCTTAAAATATAATTTATTAAGGAGCTCCAGGTAACCAACCCTTAAAATATAATTTATTAAGGAGCTCCAGGTAACCAACCCTTAAAATATAATTTCACACTGTAAATTACGCGGTCAACTGAGGCTTCATTTCACATCTCCTTCCTCATGACCAGGCCCGTATTGAAGAACTCGAGGAGGAGATTGAGGCTGAGCGCACTGCCCGAGCCAAAGTGGAGAAGCAGAGGTCCGATCTGTCCAGGGAGCTGGAGGAGATCAGCGAGAGGCTGGAGGAGGCCGGCGGTGCCACTGCGGCCCAGATCGAGATGAGCAAGAAGCGGGAGGCTGAGCTCCAGAAGCTCAGAAGAGATCTGGAGGAGTCGTCCCTGCAGCACGAGGGCACGGCGGCGGCGCTGCGTAAGAAACACACAGACACTATGGCGGAGCTCAGCGAGCAGATCGACAACCTCCAGCGGGTCAAGCAGAAGGTGGAGAAGGAGAAGAGTGAGCTTAAAATGGAGGTGGACGACCTCGCTGGCAGTATGGAGACTCTGGCAAAAGCCAAGGTGAAAGATTATCCATTACAGCTGGATGTAAATGTTCCTGAGTGAATCTCAGTGTGTTTGTTCATAATTTAGTAAATAATATATCATTTTGTATGATATACATACTGTGCTATTTTACAGGTAAATCTGGAAAAGATGTGTCGTTCCCTTGAAGACCAGCTGAATGAGGTAAAAACCCGAGAGGAGGAGCAGCTGAGGCTCATCAATGACCTTTCCTCACAGAAGGCTCGACTGCAGACAGAAAATGGTAATAGCAAAAAGCGGGCATTCAGCGTTAGAAAGAAACAATCAAACATTTGGAAAAATATGATATGTATAAATATGATACATTATGTATAAATCATGTATAAATATGACACATGAAATATGATACATTAAAGCTTGCTGTTTTAATAAAACTTCCTGTATATATTTTGTCTGGGTGTAGGTGAGATGTCTCGCCAGTTTGAGGAGAAGGACTCTTTGCTCTCTCAGTTAACAAGAGGAAAACAGGCATACATTCAACAAATTGAAGAACTAAAAAGACAAAATGAGGAGGAAAATAAAGTGAGTGAAATGGAAACTTATTTATATTATTATTTATAATATATATTTTATACATATATAAAGGACAAATTAAATGCTAACCATTTAAACATATGTGTTGGTTGATGATGGATTTTAGGCCAAGAATGCCCTGGCCCATGCTCTGCAGTCGTCCCGTCATGACTGCGACCTCCTGCGGGAGCAGTTTGAGGAGGAGCAGGAGGCCAAAGCTGAGCTGCAGCGCTGCATGTCCAAGGCCAACAGCGAGGTGGCGCAGTGGAGAACCAAATACGAGACTGACGCCATCCAGCGCACAGAGGAACTGGAAGAGGCCAAGTAATTATCACAATCATAATAACTTATATTATAATAATCAGAAGAATATTTGGTAAAATGAAGTTACAAAAAGGTGTGTTTATTGCATTTATATAGTGATGCCCAGTCTGGCGTTGGAAGTTACTATATAGTAATTATGTATTTGTTCTAGCCATTCACTAAGTCAGCTGATTCTAATTAGCACAGCTCTTTATTCAGTTAGCCAGTGAAATCACTTGTGTTCACTGCACTGGTAGAACTAGGTGATTTAAAAGAGTGATTCACAGAGTCTGCCATCTGTGGTGTCATCTCGGATAATCTGATTCAGATTCTGAAAAAAAAAAAATCTGATTCTGATTTAAAATACAGTATGTGGTACTGGATTGTAACTTTCTGAGGAACTTTCCAGGTTGCAAATCACAACATATCGATATGTAAATGCTGTATGTTTGTAACGTTCAAACCTGACAGGAAGAAGTTGGCCCAGCGTCTGCAGGAGGCAGAGGAGGCTGTGGAAGCGGCCAATGCGAAGTGCTTCTCTCTGGAGAAGACCAAGCAGAGGCTACAGAGTGAGGTGGAGGACCTCATGACGGACGTGGAGAGGGCCAATTCCGCCGCTACCACCCTGGACAAGAAGCAGAGGTCTTTTGACAAGGTGAGGGCATTATACAAGCATAACAAATCCTTGTATTACAGGATTATATTACAGAGGCACAACAGACTCTGCTGCAATGATAAAGTGTTACATGTGCCTGGCTCTGGGCGAGGGCAACATGAAAAGGCAGCTCCACACTTGGGGTGATGATAATCAAAAGTGAGATTTGTCTGTACAAAAGAACTTAACAACAGAGATTAAACAAAGTCAGTGGGGATGAGAAATGTGTAGTGATCAGGATCATAAAGTGTAGTGAGGCTGACAAAAATCTAAAATGAAACATACAGACACAAACACAAATACACACAGACACACAAACAGAGAGAGAGAGACACAGAAAGAGAGAGCAAAGAGAGAAAGACACAGAGAAAGAGAGAGAGAGAGAGAGAAAGAGAGAGAGAGAGAGAGAGAGAGAGAGAGAGAGAGAGATATGACACCCTGATGATACAGGCAGTGCTCAAGTTGAGGGGGGATGACGAGGCTCCAAATGTTAAAATCCATCCTCCCTGATTTTTTTTACAGCTCTACTATTGGATACAGGTGATACATTTTATATTTCAGTGAGCAAAGCTTAACCATCAGCTCCGTGTTTTACTAATTGTAATAACCGTCTGCTGCAGGTGCTGTCTGAATGGAAGCAGAAATACGAGGAGAGCCAGGCTGAACTGGAGGCAACCATGAAAGAAGTTCGGGCAATGGGCACTGAAAATTTCAAGCTGAAAAATTCATATGAGGAATCCCTGGAACATCTCGAAACACTGAAACGTGAAAACAAAAATCTGCAGCGTACGTTACCTGACCTTTTGTGCCTGACCGTTAACATGAATAATACATCACAAAACACAAATTACAAAGTGTAACACTTTTTAAAATCAAAAAATTGTAATTAAATTGTATTTATATTGTCAGAGGAAATCATGGATCTCACAGAACAGCTTGGAGAGTCAGGAAAAACAATCCACGAACTTGAGAAGTCTAAGAAACAGGCAGAACAGGAAAAATCTGAGATCCAGACCTCCTTGGAAGAGGCTGAGGTAATCATGTCTTCATGTCTCATTCTGTGCTATAACACTGGGCCCTTTTTTAGTCTGACTCTCCATTGCACAAATGTGCAACTCCAAAACTGTAAACTCTAATTAGTAGCAGCTTTAAAAAAAAACAGATGTCTTGAAAAAAACAGATGAAATTGGACTTGGAATTGAAAGTTGAGTTTATAAGCGACACTGCTCTAAGTAAATTCATTACATTACATTACACTTAGCAGACGCTTTTATCCAAAGCGACTTACAAAAGGAGGACATAATAGCAAACAGATGTGTAGAGAACATTGAAGGTACCTATGTAAAGAGATGGTTAGTAGAATTTGGTTTTGTTAAGCAGTCTCGGAAAAGAAGGGTCTTTACAAGCTTTTTGAAGGTCGAGAGGGAAGTTGCTGCTCTTGTAGGGACTGGTAGATTGTTCCACAACTGAGGGACAACAACCGAGAAAAGTTAAATTCAGGTTTCAGTTCCAAGTTCACTTTAGTTTTCTTGCTTTATTAAAGTAAGACCCACTGTACTAATTAGAATTTACAGTGAAGGACTTATTGCTAGATCATTATATTACAAGCTATTGTGGCTTCTAAAAACACAACATCCAGAAGCCCTTGGGATAAGTGCCACAGAAGGATATGCAATAGAAGGGGTGTGCTGACTCGCTCAAGTTGTCTCAAACAAGACGATTCCTTGTAAGCACAGTCACCTAAATGAAGCCCATGTCAGTACAAAGATGACGGGCAGTCTTTCAAATGATAGCAGTACTATGCCTAGTATTTTTTATTTGGCAGTCAAAAACCTAAGAAAGTTTCCCGCACACTGACCACTTTGCAAGCAAATTACTTAGAAAGTACAAAGTTTTGGTCTTAGACCTTCATCAGGTAGTGGATTTACCTGATGAAGCAGCAGCCTTACCTTTTTGGTATGTTGGTATGACTGTAGTTCATAATGTCCATTAATCTTTGAGGCATCCCTGGAACATGAGGAGTCCAAGATCCTTCGTGTGCAGCTGGAGCTGAACCAGGTGAAGTCTGAGGTGGAGCGGAAGATTGCTGAGAAGGACGAGGAGATGGAGCAGCTAAAGAGGAGCAGTCAAAGGACCATAGAGTCCATGCAGAGCACCCTGGACTCAGAGGTGAGGAGCCGAAACGACGCCTTGAGGATTAAGAAGAAAATGGAGGGAGACCTGAATGAGCTGGAGATTCAGCTTAGCCACGCCAACAGACAAGCCAGTGAATCGCAAAAACATCTGAAGAACATTCAGGGCCAACTAAAGGTACACAGATGAAACTTCCAAAAAATTTTTCAGGTCGCCTTTTCATCCACAACAACATTGTTAGTTTCCTAACAACACTAACCCTAGCTCTAAATATGTACATATGGAATTGATTCCAAAAGGAGGCTCAGATTCACCTTGAGGATACGCTGAGAAACAATGATGACATGAAGGAACAGGTTGCCATGACGGAGCGCCGGGCCAACCTCCTGCAGTCTGAGATTGAGGAGATCAGGGCTGCTCTGGAACAGACCGAGCGCAGCCGTAAGCTGGCGGAGCAGGAGCTGCTGGACTCCACTGACCGGGTTCAGCTTCTACACTCACAGGTGGCTGCACACAGGCACGCTTGCACGGAGAGGACAGATGTCAATCCCGGGTTCAGAAGGTAAAAATCCTGCCATGTTTTCCTTCTAACACAGGTGACTTCACCGAGTAGCTGATCTACCTGTCTTGAGTCCTCATTATGATCAGCCAATTCAAAGTTGGTTGGATCAAATATGTGGCAGGGTTTTTACTTTCTGAACCCGGGATTGACACCTCTGGTGCTGACCACATAGTTCTGACAGATGTTTTTGTTTTTATAGAATGTGAGCTTGGTTAACAGCAAGAAGAAAATGGAGTCTGACTTGAGCCAGATTCAAGCTGAAATGGAGGACAGTATTCAAGAGGCCAGGAATGCTGAGGAGAAAGCTAAAAAGGCTATCACTGACGTAAAAAAAAAAAGACTTCCCTTTTTTTATTTTCATGTTGTAGTTTTTGTACATACCATAATATATACCAACCTTTGGTTTTTGTGCCAAGGCTGCCATGATGGCAGAGGAGCTGAAGAAAGAGCAGGACACCAGTGCTCACCTGGAGAGGATGAAGAAGAACCTGGAGATCACCGTCAAGGATCTGCAGCACCGCCTGGATGAGGCTGAGAACTTGGCCATGAAGGGTGGAAAGAAACAGCTCCAGAAACTAGAGTCCAGAGTAAGATCAGCAGAGATACATACTGTAAATGTGTGCAAAATAAAAATGTTGATGACCATTTCATAGACATTTTTATTCCTGTAGGTTCGTGAGCTTGAGAATGAGTTGGAGTTGGAGCAGAGACACAGCTCTGATGCCATAAAAGGTGTACGCAAATATGAACGCAGAATTAAGGAGCTCTCCTACCAGGTAGGTGCACCTACACAGTACCTGTGGAAGGTTGCTTAGCAGGTAGAGTCACACACTGGAACGATGGGTATGGTGGGAGGTTGAATGTTCTAAGGAATGTTGTCATGCATAGAATACAGTGTGGGATTTTAGGACATTAGATTATTAAAGAGCACATTCTTTGAGAGAATATTCAAAAAAATCCCCTTTAAAAGCTTTAATTGTAGCAAAGTCATGTGTTAACTTCATACTAAATGCCTCCAACAGTCCGAGGAGGACAGGAAGAATATCCTCCGTCTCCAGGAGCTTGTGGATAAACTTCAGCTGAAGGTGAAAGCGTACAAAAAACAAGCTGAAGAGTCTGTGAGTATCAGCAAAGTCAAAATGATTGGGCAAAAGAAAAGTGCTGGATGCCCTACAAAGCCAAAAGGCAGTAACTGCATAATTGAATGTAGACTGGAAATTGACTTTATAAACCTCCATTGTCTTGTGACTAAATCTCTTGCTTTTTCCTATTAATAAATTATATAAAACTGTCGCCACTATTATATCTACAACATGTTTGACTGGCCATGTGTGACAACTTTAAAGGTGTCGTTCCCTGAGAAACTGTTTAGTACTTGCTCTTTTTGAAATACTATAGGTCACTCCGAGTTGCATATGAATGCTGCACGTGAAAATGTTCTTCTACCCTGATTGCCTCCATTAGTCAATGAAAGAAACTAGGTGAAAAAACGAGTCAATAAGAAAAAGGCAAACAAAGTGACATAAGTCCGTTAATTAGAAAAAGCCATGCCATAGTTGCGATTACCAAAGGAGTCTTGGTGCAGCACACATTCAACTAGTAAAAAAAATAGGTTAGTAGGTGTGTTTGTTTATTTGGTGTGCTATGACCAAATGGGCTTTGAATGATTGTACAGTAGCCTGTGACTAGCATAGCAGAGAACCTGTCATTCTCCCTGCTTTATCTCCTGCACCAAACTAGAACAGCCTGTAACAGGAGTGCAAAAGCATTTTTTTCACCAAAACCGGCTCACAGACCACCGCAAAATTCATGAAAAAACGATACAATGACACCTTTAAAGGCATTTTTCTGAGTTTCTATGTTCATGTAGTTACTGCATTTCGCCTTTGTAGGCCAGCAAAAAATGATTCGAGTATAAATGTTGGGTGCACGGTGCGGTAAACATCCGTGACTCCTTTGCACTGTGCAGGAGGAGCAGGCCAACACATACTTGTCGAAGCTGAGGAAGGTGCAGCACGAGATGGAAGAGGCGCAGGAGCGAGCAGACAGCGCTGAGTCCCAGGTGAACAAGATGAGAGCCAAGAGCCGCGACATGGGAGCCAAAGTGAGTCAGTCGCAAGACGCCAACCTGTGTGCATCACAATAGGATTTGCCATAGGATGGATTCATGCATGTCATTTAAATGGGCTTTTGTGTAATGTGTGTGGATATTTTTTTCACTCTCCCTTTCTTCTTTTGCAGGGAAAAGATGCCAGTGAATAAAAGACACTTGGAGGGGAAAAGTGTTTTAGTATAATGACATCAAAGCAGTTCTCCTTTTGTCTCCTGCTGTTCAGGCAAAATGCTCTGACACGGTTGAAGGCTCTCGAGACTGCTTTCAGTACAGCAATTGCCTACATGCATGCCTAATGTACATTTTGTAATCGCTTGAATGTAATTATTACATAGAAAGATTTACAAAATGTTAAAGCCATTTAAGAAATCCACAAGGGGGAATGTGATAAGCAATTCTTCTCTCTCTCTCTCTCTCTCTCTCTCTCTCCCTCTCTCTCTCTCTCTTTCTAAAATAATTAGATCTCTGAGGCAGCTGCTTTATATACTTGGTTATGGTGTTTGTGTGTCTGTTTAATTTATATCCTGTGTTTGATGTGCTGTGTATGTATTATACCAATAAAGTTGTGGCTGCATCATGCATTAGTAGTTGTTTTTCTTATCAGTGGTGAGGAAAAAAATAAAATAAAAATAGAAACACTTTGATCAACCATGTACCACATTACCCCTACCGTTGCAGGGAAATCTATTCATGGCATAAGCCACTAGACCTAAAACCCATTTAAATTACATCAATAATCTTATCATGGAGTATCTCCAACCTCTACCAGCAGATGAAGGGAGTGAGAAGTCTGATATAAAGTCATGAGTGTTTTGTGTCTCCTAGAATGCCCTGTAACTACTGTGATGAGTTTTCTGTGATACTTTAAACAATATACCTGCACCTGCATGCTGAGCTCCCTCTGCTACAGTATTTGTAGTAATACAATACAGTGAGATATTAATCAATGTGAGTAAATAAGGTGTAGTGTACCTTAAGTCGGTGTTGTAATGCTCGCCTTATTGCTCTGCTGTAGGCCACACATTATGGAACATAACCATGTGGTACTTTTATGTCCTGTAAAAACTCACAAAGGCCAGTGTGACCTACAGAGCGAAAGGGAGGCAAAGGCATAATAATCCTCGCATAAGCATAGGAATCAACCCAACGCTTGAAAGATGGTGTAAATGCTGGATAAGCCACATGGGCGATAGGGGAGTGGAACCTGAGCAAGGAGCCCTCAGGTTCAAATATAGCCACAGGTTTATCCTGTGAGGGGCAGCACCGACTGCCTGCAGTATATCAGAGAGAGGTTAACGCTATGCCATGGAATTATCTAGAATTATATGTAGCTTTGTGGTGTTTGCATGTCGGCTAGGCTTGTACCCCCCTGGCCTTGTGGTGTCGAAGTGGTACGGTGAATGAGTGTGATTTTTTTCTTTGGTTTAGGAACTATGTAGATATATGTAAAAAATAGCAGTGGCTACGGGTCTGGAATTTCGTACCGGTATGTAAGGATATTGGTCAGGAACCTGTGCTCCAGAACCTAATTGGTCCACATTCTTTTGGACCAATACTTGTAAAGTTATAGCTTGAAATCTGTACCACACTCAGGCAGGGTTTCCACAGATTTATCAGACAAAAATTCCCTACCAACCCTAGCCCCAACCCCAAACCTAACCCTAACCTTACCCTAACCATAACCCTAACCATAACCCCAGATTCCGCTAAGTTGAATTTCCGTACCAATAATACCAGTTCTAGGGGCACTGAAATTGCCATACCAGTAGCCACTTCGATAAAAAATAGCAGAAAATTAAATAATACAAAGTACCTATACTTTATTTTTTGATACATGGCATCCTAATGAGATACATAACTGCTGATGGTACAGAGGCATTAACCCATTGTTGAGACAAAAATGATTTAATAGTTGGCGTCATCTTACATTTTTATTTTTTTGCCTGTTGCAGATAGCAATATGCATGTAGGATTCATTAAATGATTACTGGGGGAAATGTTCAAGGCACCAAGACACAGCAAGTAAATAAATTCCCCACATGCTAAATAATTACTTGTGAATATTTGCGGGCAGTGTGCCGTGCAACATCCACTGCTATACTCTTGCAAACTGTAGCATCTGTTATAAACAGAAATGATTTGTGGTACAGATAATGACACATTTGTGGTATTTGTTTATATGTACTATGCACAGCACAACAAATGAAATGGGTTTTGACTAGAACACCTGAGGCAAGAGCTGTTATCATATTTATGTGCAAGCCCAGGACAGTGTATGCAAAGGAGCATATTTGCAGTGTGATGATTTGAGTTGCTGAGTATAAGATAATGCATGCAATACATGGACAGCGCTTCTGTTTCTGTCTTATCCTTTTTCAGATGCACAGATGTGATCTCTGTCTCTGCTACTCTGCTGGGCCCTCTGGAGTCTGTGGAAACAAGGAGAGCACAAGAGCAACGCTCTATTCAAACCCTATTAAAACAAGAGGATGGTTTGAGCTCTTATAATGATGCCACATGAGCACAACTGCTCCATAAAAGACTTATTCTAATAGCACACAGCAAACTCACAGGGAACACAAAATAAATAATGGCAAGGAAAAACATAAATAAACAAAAACTCAGTCATCATTTTGCTGTTCCGTGGAGATGCTACAGTACTGTTTTTACTTTGGTTCACACTGATGACAGATCACAGTTTGACTTTTAAGACTGTACATATTGGAAAACATGTCTGGCAGAATTGTTTTCTTCTTTTATTCACAATATTATTGGTATTAGTTCACTCTTAGGGAATTTGGTAGTTCAGTTAAAATGAAATACGTCTGGTGTATATGGGGATAGAAAAAAAAGCAAATTCCAAATGTATATTTTATAATATTTTCCAGTTTACAATGAATAAAGGTTACAAAAAATGCAAGCAATTTATTTTGAAGGATGTACTTTCAACCCACACCCACCTTAGGCCCCATATCTTAAATTCCAAATATGTTTTATAATATTTTCCAGTTTACCGTAACGTAAGGTTGCAAGAAGTGGACTTTAAATTCACACCCACCTTAGGCCCCATGTCTCTGCTTTTGGCCCTCATCTTGTTGACCTGGGACTCAGCAATGTCAGCCCTCTCCTGAGCCTCCTCCAGCTCGTGCTGCACCTTCCGGAAGCGAGTCAGGTGAGTGTTGGCCTGCTCCTCCTGAAAACAAAAACAAACAAACAAACAACAAACAAATCCATGATCAGGTTCTGTATGCACTGGCTCAAAGCTTTGAGCTTTGTGTATCACTCCTGTTAAGAAATAATAAGGGTGTATGTGTGTATGTGTGTGTCTGTGTGTGTGTGTCCCTGGTGCATTTTGTGCATAATGAGTGTGTCTTACAGCCTCTTCAGCCTGTCTCTTGTAGGCCTTCACTTTATTCTGGAGTTTGTCCACCAGATTTTGCAGTCTGTTCACGTTCTTCTTGTCCTCCTCAGACTGCAAGGCAGAACAAAGAACACATTTCAGACAGACAATAGTTGTTGTTTTCTTTTCATCCTTTCAGTGATAGAACTGATGTCTATGAACATTTAATTTAGACAGATAGAAAGAGTTTGACAAGAGATAGATAGAGGTTTTTATTGATCCGGAGGGAAATTTGAGGAATATTACAAATTAAAACCATTACTAAAAATAAAATAAAAAAACGACTAATTTTCAACAGTTTTAAGTGGTGGATGATTATATGTGTTAATTTAAAAATGCATTCATTTGTAAAATAGACCAGCAGCTACATCTTAACTGTATGTTCCGATGTGTTGCACAATTACAGCTAATCTAGAGGTGCGGGGACAAGGGGAGATACTGTACGAGGTGGTCTGAACCTGGTAACTGAGCTCCTTCACTCTCCTCTCGTATTTGCGGACACCCTTGATGGCTTCAGCTCCACGATTCTGCTCTGCGTCCAGCTCGCCCTCTAACTCCCTCACCTGCAGTCACCACAGGTGGGAGATTAGGAGAAACACACAAACACAAAACCTTGCTTCTGTCAAGCTACTGTCATATTACATCTGGTAACATATGTCTAGAGAAGACACAAGAGGCTCCAGAGGCAGTGAATCATGTCGCACTTCATTAATATAAGTCTGAACTGAACAGCAGCATACTGTATGCATCTAGTCTCTCACTTGCATTCTGTCACTCCTCTCTCCCAATTAAGCATTCCGTTTAATACGGGCCTACTATCAGAGTGCCACCCAGAGACGCTACTAGAGACGCTACTTTAATACGGGCCTACTATCAGAGTGCCACCCAGAGATGCTACTAGAGACGCTACTTTAATACGGGCCTACTATCAGAGTGCCACCCAGAGACGCTACTAGAGACGCTACTTTAATACGGGCCTACTATCAGAGTGCCACCTAGAGACGCTACTAGAGACGCTACTTTAATATGGGCCTACTATCAGAGAGCCACCTAGAGACGCTACTAGAGACGCTACTATTCTGTAACAACATACGGTACACACCCGTGCTTCCAGCTTCTGCAGTTGCTTTTTCCCACCCTTCATGGCCAGGTTCTCAGCCTCGTCCAGGCGGTGCTGCAGATCCTTGACGGTGATCTCCAGGTTCTTCTTCATCCTCTCCAGGTGAGCACTGGTGTCCTGCTCTTTCTTCAGCTCCTCTGCCATCATGGCAGCCTTCACAGGCATAACAATAGGTTCTCATTATTAGTCATCTGTACATCTGTAGTTGGCTATTTGTGAGTGACTCTTTGACAGGCAGGAAGCTTACATCTGTGATGGCTTTCTTGGCCTTCTCCTCAGCATTCCTGGCTTCTTGAGCGGAGTCCTCCATTTCACTCTGAAGCTGCACCACGTCAGCCTCAAGCTTCTTCTTGGTGTTCAGCAGACTTGTGTTCTTCAATGAAAATAAAAACAGCATTTGATTTAGGATACTAACTAGACTTTAAGAGTCTGTTGTAAGAGTGAAATGTTCTCCAGAGATCACTGGTCTATGAAGAGGGACCAAGTAATGTTAAGTAGACTATGGATACAGCTTATAATATAATTTTGTGTTAAAAGTTTAAAATTAAAGATCAAAATAACATTGGACAATAGACAAAAGGACCACAAAGACAAGACTGCACTGGAACATGTGTGATGATGATCTTGAATTCACTTTAAATCTTGTCAGTGTGCTCATACATTCTCACACCCCTGTCACACCCCTCCATGTCACACCTGAGAGTGTAGGAGTGCCACTCGTTCACTGGCGTCGAGTAGCTCCTGCTCGGCCACCTTGCGCCCTCTCTCCGTCTGCTCCAGGGCACTTCGCAATTCCTCGATTTCAGCCTGAATGAGGGTGGCCCTGCGCTCTGACATGGCCACCTGCTCCTTCATGTCCTCCGCGCCTCTCACGGCATCATCAAGGTGAATTTGGATGTCCTTCAGAATTAAGAAATAAATATCTTAGTTTTACAATTATGTGCTCATTGCATATAACTAAGGTGCCATTGTTGTTATTACCTAGTCCCCCGAAGGGGATTGACCAGGTATTGCAATGACCCTTTTCGTCTGTGTGTGTGTGTGTGTGTGTGTGTGTGTGTGTGTGTGTGTCTCTGTGTCTGTCTGTCTGTCTGTCTGTCTGTCTGTCTGTCTGTCTGTCTGTCTGTCTGTCTGTCTGTCTGTCTGTCTGTCTGTATTGCAATGGCCCTGTCCGTCCACATGGGGGACCAGGTTTCCATCTCTGATTGCACTTGTTGCCTGGTCTCCGGAGGGATTGACCAGGTATTGCTATGACCCTGTCCGTCTGTGTGTGTGTCTGTCTGTCTGTCTGTCTGTCTGTCCAACTTCTTAATCATTAGGCCACAGCTGCATCATATCATGCAGTTATTTAAAGCACTATAGCACTGTGACAGGTTTCCTACCTTAAGCTGTCCCTGAACATGTCTGAGTTGCTTCTGTGCTTCATTTGCCTGGCGGTTAGCATGGCTCAGCTGAATCTCCATCTCATTCAGATCGGCCTCCATCTTCTTTTTGACTCTCAGGGCGTCGTTCCTGCTCCTGACCTCCGAGTCCAGGGTGCTCTGCAAGGTGTCAATGATCCTCTGGCTGCTTCTCTTTAACTGTTCCATCTCTTCATCCTTCTCGGAGATCTTCCGCTCCACCTCAGACTTCACCTGGTTCAGCTCCAGCTGCACACGAAGGATCTTAGACTCCTCATGCTCCAGAGATGCCTAAAGTGCAGGTTGGCATATTCAGTTATGAAGATAATAACGCATACACACACACACACACACACACACACACACACACACACAAACACACTTACACACACACATTTGCATTGCTATACTTATGGGGACCCCCTAACCTTAACCCAACCTCATTATAATACAACTACTGAATGTTACACTGTGCCCAGTCCAAACCCATCCCTAACCCTAACCCGTCAGTAAAACAATGTTTTGTGCTTTTAGTTTTTGTCATTAGCAACAAAATAACCAACAAAAACAATGTTAAATTGGCGGGGACCTCAATTTTGTCCACCCCACCACACCCCCACCCCACCCACCCACACTCAAACTCACGCACACACACACACACACACACACACACACACACACACACACACACACACACACACACACACACAGACATACTGTACACACACATACTACACACCACTACCTATAACAACAACAACAACCACAATGAAATTATATGTGAGGCATAATTGTGAAATTGTGAGGTTCCTTGCCTCAGCTTCCTCCAGCGCTCCTTGGATGTCAGATTTCTCTGTCTCCATCTGCTTCCTGGCCTTCTCCAGCTCATGGATGCTCTTTCCGGTCTCACCTATCTGCTCTGTCAGGTCTGAGATCTCCTCTGTTAAATTCAGAAAGCCAACATGAGTGAACATAAACAATTTTACAATTTCATCTGACAAAACAATTGAAATATGGAAGTTTCAAACAGTTGTGCTGCACCATGCACAACTGTAAAAGGTTGAATTTCTGTTACTTACGTTGGAGGTTCTTGTTTTCACGTTTGAAGGTCTCAAGGTGGTCCAGTGCCTCCTCGTAGGAGTTCTTCATTTTGAAAAGTTCTGTGCTGAGTGTTCTGGCCTCCTTCTGGGTTCCCTCCAGTTCCGCCTGGCATTCCTCATACTTCTGCTTCCACTCAGCAAGGACCTATGGTCACACAAAAACACTTTAGATTACAGTCAAAATTGCTTAAACCACAGTATATATTATATATTTTATATTTACAGAGAATAATGAATATTCAGAAAGTCTGTAAGTTATATAATGCCTCAGTTTTATGTCTCTGAAGATAACAGCTTCTCATAGTATCTTCACATAGAACAACTGCTATGGATAGACATTTGAGAACCTTATCAAAGTTTCTCTGCTTCTTGTCCAAATTGGCAGCCATACTGTTGGCCTTCTCCACATCAATCATGAGGTCCTCTATCTCACTCTGCAACCTCTGCTTGGTCTTCTCCAGAGAGGCACATTTAGCATTTGCTGCTTCAATTTGCTCTTCAGCCTCTTGGAGACGTTGGGCAAGCTTTTTCCTGTGGAAAAAGGGAAGAAAACACTCTTACCACCTTTAGCTTATTGTCTATAAACATCCCAAAGTGTTTATAGCAATCTAATTACTTGGCCTCTTCCAGTTCTTCTGTGCGCTGGATGGCGTCAGTCTCGTATTTGGTTCTCCACTGCGCCACCTCGCTGTTGGCCTTGGACATACAGCGCTGCAGCTCAGCTTTGGCCTCCTGCTCCTCCTCAAACTGCTCCCGCAGGAGGTCGCAGTCATGACGGGACGACTGCAGGCCATGGGCCAGGGCGTTCTTGGCCTGTTAAGTGGTGGTTATTAATACAACTCATTGTTTGATTTTGTCCTCCTGATATATTGACCTTCAAAGATCTTCTAATTTCCTTTGGTGGTGCTGGTAAGGAATTGATACAGAAATGCATTCTCTACACATGTACCTTTGACTCTTCTTCTAGCTGTCTTTTTAGCTCGTCTAACTGCTGTGTGTAGCCCATTTTGCCTCTGGTCAGCTGTGAGATCAGACTTTCTTTTTCCTCAATTTGACGTGAGAATTCCCCTGTGCAGCAAAACCATTTTAGACATTAGCATACTATGAACAAAAAATTCTTTATTGTCTACCAATGTGGAAAATGGAAAGTGAAGTGTATATTTCAGAGAGGACACAGAGGAAATGACATCTTGGCTGTTACCGTTTTCTGTTTGCAGACGAGCTTTCTGACCACTTAGGTCATTGATCTGCCTCAAGCCCTCCTCATGTTTGGTCTTGATTTCAATGAGCTGGTCCTCTAATGTGCGGCACATTTTCTCCAGGTTGATCTGTTTTAGACAGACCATCAAGAAAACAAAACACACCAGGTGGTTAATTTATTTTTGACAGGGTGGCAGGAAAAGAATATTACAGTACAGTATTGGTATAATAAAAAATTACATTATACCTTATGTATTGGTATGATAAGAAATTACAATTTACCTTGGCCTTTGCCACAGCCTCCATGTTGCCAGCCAGGTCATCAATTTCCATCTTGCACTCACTCTTCTCCTTTTCCAGCTTCTGCTTGATCCTCTGCAGGTTGTCGATCTGCTCGCCCAGCTCAGCCATGCTGTCAGCCTGCTTCTTGCGCAGTGCTGCAGTGGTGGCCTCATGGTGCAGAGTGGACTCTTCCAGGTCCCGTCTGAGCTTCTGGTTCTCAGCCTCCCGCTTCTTGTTCATCTCGATCTGGGCCGCAGTGGCACCACCGGCCTCCTCCAGCCTCTCGCTGATGTCCTCTAGCTCCCTGGACAGATCGGACCTCTGCTTCTCCACTTTTGCTCGTGCAGCACGCTCAGCCTCAATCTCCTCCTCTAGCTCTTCAACACGGGCCTGAAACGACAGAGAAGGTAATTTGCAACCGAGGATGAGGGCACATTTTCTTCATGCCATAAGCACAAGACGTGTCCTGACATTACCTGAAGCTCCTTCAACTTCTTTTGAAGTTGTGATGACATCATTTGTTCATCCTCAATTTTACTGAGTAACTGATTTGTTTCAAAATCTTTCCTGAAAAAAAAATAGCTGAATAGTTGCAGAATTGCACATAATAATAATGCCAATCTACATGTACTGGATATTACCCAAAGTTGATCTTACTTCTTGAGCTTTTCCTCTAACTGTTGTTTGTCATTCTCCAAGTCCATTATGGACTCTTGAGTGAGTTTCAGGTCTCCTTCCAGCTTCCTCTTTCCTCTTTCTAGGTCCATGCGAAGCTTCTTCTCTTGCTCTAGGGACCCCTCAAGCTGTTGTACACATTCAAGTCCATTACAAACAATACCAAGTATATGTCCAAAGTATATGTCCAAACCTATGAATACGTAATATGTATATGCGCGTCACTATGACAATACATTATTGCATCACGCAAGAGCTCGCATTAACAGGGCATTGCGTCACTACGTCATTTTGTTACTGTATTCATCCACTCCGACGCCACTGGACTGCAAGAAATGTTGTCTTGTGGTGACCTTGCCAAACTGTAAAGCACTTTGAGCTGCATCTTGTATGTATAAATTGTGCTATACAAGTACAGATTATTATTATTATTATTATGAATACATTAATATAATCATCGATAAATAGACAAAGTTCATTTATCAGACTCACATCATCCACTTGTTGCTCAAGTTTTGCTTTAGCTTTGGTCAAGCTGTTGACTTTGTCTTCCTCAGCTTGAAGGTCATCAAGAGTCTGCTGATGTGCCTCTTGGAGGGCTTTCTTCTCTTTGGTTAGTTTGGCAATACTCTCATCTTGACCTGAGATCTCCTCTATCAGATTTTTCACCTGCAAATATGTGTTATGTAAATTGGTGTGAATTCTGATTTATTTGCATATAGTTGCAGCTTTCAGGATAACACACCTTATTTTCAGTTGCATGTTTTTCTTTTTCCACTTTGGCCAAGGTGAGCTCTAGGTCATCAATATCTTTTTTCAACTCAGAGCACTCGTCCTCCAGTTTTCTCTTTTTGGCCGTCAGCTCTGCATTGATCTCCTCCTCGTCCTCCAGCCTCTCGGTCACTTCTTTGAGTTTGGCCTCCAGCTGGATCTTACTTTTAATTAGACCATCACATCTTTCCTCAGCATCTGATAGATGTTCTGCTTCCTACCCGTTAGCATTATACAGGAAAAAAATAATAATTCAATTTTCAATTTCAAATAATAAATAAAAAAAAACAAATAGAAGAAAATATAATTTAATTCAATCTAAAATAAACACTGGATTAAACATGCCTAGACTAAATGTTCAGAAATATGAACACATTGTTTATCAAAATCTGTTCCAGTTTTAAAAACCCTCTATGTGCTTACAGCCTGGATCTGTAAGAGCAAGTCATTCTTCTCCTGCAGCAAGGAGACCATCTTCTCCTCCAGCTCCTTCCTCTTCGTCTCCTGCTTGACCAGGTCCTCCTTGCACTTCACAAAGTCCTCTTTCATGGTCGCCATTTCCTTCTCTGTCTCAGCGCTCTTCAACAGGGGCTTGATCTTGAAGTAGAGTTTCATCCATGGCCAGTGTTTCACATTCATGAATGAGCGAAGGTTGTATTGTAAGGTATACACAGCATCTCTTTTAAAAGAAAAATAAAAGACAAAAGGCAATTCTCATAACTATAAATGTCAGTTTTAAGGGTTCCTTGCCACAGTCTATTATCTTCAATGCTATTGCAGTGATGGATAGGAAACCTGAATTTAGACACTACAATCCAATACCACCTATTCCACATGGTTCACCTGGTTCTACCTGTGCAATTTAGACTTCCTCTACCTGGCTAAATAGTTGTGGCAATAGGAATCAGCCAATTTAGTCGATGGCCTGGAGCAAAAACATGACAATGGACAATGAACCCGGGTACCTATTACTGTGCTAATGGTAATGTTAGCATTAGTGCTATTGCCCCCGGGGTAAAATCATGTAATTAGGATAAACGTGTCTGAACACATTACTTCCTGGACGTCATCTTGGCGTATTCGGCTCTCATGAGGTAGCCGCGGCACAGGGCTTGAGTGGAGGTCACCAGGGAGGCCAGCTTCTCATCTCGCATCTCCTCCAGTGTGCCCAACAGCCCTGCTTTGAAAAACACCTGCACCCCCATCACAGTTTCTCTATTAGTCATTGTTAGACTGGGTAACTACCCAGAGAGAGGAATTATTATATTCCTTCTGTTAACTGTATCATGCATTTCTTACTCTGTATCTATGGTAAACATTAGTGTGTTTTAACTTTGGGTGGAATGTATCCTAAAACCAAGGCTGTGATACAATTGTCCATGGTCTTGTATAAAAGCTAAGCAAGACGTCAAAAATAAATGAAGCAATATTCATGCAGCACGGAAAACATGCGTACTAAATCATGACCCCTGTCCTTTGTGGGCTATTTCACCCCGATTTTCTACCTTGGTGTGCCCGAAGCGGTACTGTGTATGGTCGACATCAATGGAGCCCAAAAGCTTCTCAGAAGCCTTCTTGCCATCAATGAACTGGCCCTCTGGGATTGCACTGGCATTCAGTATTCTGTACCTGTTTGGAGACAGGACAGTCATAATGAGCATGAAGCCTGTGTAACCCAGGTCTTCCTACCCAGTCCAGACCCAGTCTTGAACCCGCCACCTCACAGCAACTCTAGTATGGGAGACAGACGCACTACCAAGTGAGCTAAAAGCCGGCTTATTAGCTCAGTCAGCAGCGTATCTTTTTGAGGTGTCGGGAGGGAGGTTTACTAACATTCTACAGCAAGTTCTGCTAGCTGGCATCCATTACACCTGCATAGGTGTTACAATGCAACCAAGGGAGCACACAGTGGTTCATTCACCTCTGCTTAAAGTCAGCATACAAGATTCTGCTGGGAAAGCCCTTCCGGCAAATTCTGATACCTTCCAGCACACCGTTACAGCGCAGCTGGTGGATGACGAGGTGATTGTCCATAATCCCTATTTTGAATTGAGTGGACATAGAAGAGGATCATTTAACACACAAACACAGTATCCCCAAACTATCTGTTGGTTGTTTGTAATCTTTTATTAAAGAGATTATTTTGGTGGTTCTATGCTGGTGTGTTGTAGAGTATATCAGTGAACATACCTGGAGTTTTGACTTCATTGGGAATCAGACATCGCACAAAGTGAGGATGTGTGCTCCTCAGGTTGGTCATCAGTTTGCCGAGATTTTCCTGCAAGTAGCCATTATTAATCCACTAGTAAAAATGAGTAAACTGGACTTTACAGGGCTTTAATGGGTCACGGGTGTGAGTTGTGTGAAGCCAGTTTACCCTGAAGACGGCTGAGACGGTCTGGAAGGAGCCACCCTTCTTCTTGGCTGCCTTCTTACTGGCACCGCCTCCAGCAGCACCCCCACCACTGCCACCACCACCACCCTCTTTGGGAACAGACAAAGAAATAAACATATTATGACAGAACTTCTATATTGGCTCCTTTGTCATGGCTGCCTCCTGGTCACACGTGTGGTGGGTTAAATGCAGAGATTAAATTTCATTGTGTGCACTGTTTGCTGTGGTGTGCTGTGTGATTACAATGACTAATGGGAATCACTTTCACTATGGTGACATGGGTTGGCCCTTATGCCCCTCTCCCATTAATCTCCTGTCTCACTCTTCACTGACCTAGTTAACTAAAGGCATGAAAGCCTGAAAATGTAATGAACAACTCCTATACTGTGTTTAACTCGTCTATAATATCTGTATTATCAGATCATTATGACGGAGGTGATACACTATGACAAAATAATCAGTAAGACAATGACAATGACAGTACGTCTTCACAGTTACCTCCCACTTCCCACTTACCCGATTCTGAAGAAGAAAAGGATGCATACAGAAAAGACAGCAGCTTGACTGAGGATTTCTGGTAGAGCTGCACGACAGACTCGTTTAACGGGTCCTTGTTCTTATCCAGCCAGCCAGTGAGGTTGTAGTCCACGGTGCCGGCATAGTGCACCAGGGTGAAGTGCGCCTCTGCCTTGCCTTTCACAGGCTTGGGCTTCTGGAAGGCAATGTTCTTGCCCAGGTGTTGGTCATACAGCTTGTTTTTGAAAGAGGTATCAGTAGCCTTTGGGAACATACACTCTTCCTCAAGAATGGAGAAAATCCCCATTGGCTAAAAAAGTTTAAAAAAAAAAAAACATTATAAGCATTGGCAAAAGCTATACAGACTGTTAAATTCTGTAATAGTGGTTATTTGATGTGTAATGCTATGCACGGTGTCATAGCATCATATTTTAAGGCAGGGAACAGAATTCTGTAATTTTGTAACACTAGTTACTAGTCTTACTACAACACAGATAATGTGTTAAAATTCTGTTTCATTCTGTTTATTGTTTACTGACTTATCATCTTAATTAAACTCAAACCCTAACCTTAAAAGACACCATTTTAACAGATGTCCTTTTAGATGTCAGCATCTGTAAACAGTCTATAAGGACCAGCCAAATAAAGTGTGACTGCAATTTCTTACAGGTGAGAATATAAGAATTCACTACCTTCTCAATAAGCTCAATGCAGGCAGCCAAATCCATTCCGAAGTCAATAAATTCCCAGTCTATTCCTTCCTTTTTATATTCATCCTGCTCCAGCACAAACATGTGGTGATTGAAAAACTGTTGCAGTTTCTCATTGGTGAAGTTGATGCACAACTGTTCCAAGCTGTTGTACTGTGTCAACAAACAAAAAATAAATACATTAACTATGAATCCTGAAATTTCATCAGGGAGTCTCACAGAGTACAGTGTCCAGGTAATAAGAGTTATCAGAGACTAAAGAAACAATCAGTATTTTATTATAAGAAAACAGTTTATCGTACATCAAAAATTTCAAACCCAGCAATGTCAAGCACACCAATGAAGAACTGTCTAGGTTGCTTGGTGTCCAGCATCTGATTGATCCGTATAACCATCCACAGGAACATCTTCTCATAAACAGATTTTGCCAAGGCACCAACTGAGTTGACCACCTAAAAATTAAGAATTAATATAATTACTATACAATGTCAAGTCCTTAAGCAGATGATAAACATTCTAATTAATAAATTATAATTAAATATTATAAACCCGACTGTAGTAGAGTACAATTGGTGCTCTTCTTGATATGTGAGTTGGGGCTTTCATTTAATATTTTCTTGACATTTATTCCTTTGCTGTGACAACTGGGCTGATTCATAATGTCAGATGCATAGCAAATACAGTTTATAGCCTATGCGGGAACTAAACCTGGGCACAGTTTATATTAAGTAGAGGCCTATTTTAAGTCTTTTAGGTAGACATAGCTGAGTCACTTCTTGGTGTACTATACCAGTTGAGTAAATCAGTATAGTGAATGCATAAGATGTTTACCTGTTGGACATTCTGCCCCTTGGTAACAAACTCATTTCCAACCTTGACTCTGGGGTAGCACAGAGCCTTGAGCAGGTCAGCGGAGTTCAGCCCCATGAGGTAGGCCACTTTGTCAGCCACTGGAGAACGAACAATCAAGGTATGCAAGGCTAGCTTTATTTAGACAGCTTTATTTATACAGCACATTTAATCTTTACAGAAACAGATCAAAGTATTTCAAATATGTGTAATAGAAATAAGTAAAATACATAAAAAGTGCACAAAATTGCAAAATGAAAAGGGTTACTGAAGAATTAAGAAAAGATAAAAAAGACAATAAAATAACCAGACCAGATTACAACTTTAAGAATACATTATGCAAAAACACTAACTTTTAGAACACAAAGTGGCACATAGTAGATAAGTATGACAATCAATACCACACAAAAGAAAAAATGTTTTACCCTCAGTGCCGTCTGGCTCTGCCTGCTCCTCGCGCTGCTTTTGTTTGAACTTCAGGTTCCCATAATGCATCACAGCGCCAGTCAGCTTGTAGATGCTGATCTTCTCCTCAGAACTGAAGCCCAGTATGTCTATAGCAGTCTTAAAAAACAACAAGGAAAGCAAATTCATTTCCTGTTGGGAATAATGATCACAGGTGACACAAAGAGGCACTATGGAGTAATTATGACAGGTTTAGTGAAGAGGCATCAAATGATTTCTCTGGAAAATAAAGCAATTACACACATCTGTAGCAACCAGCTCCTCCTTGTCATCAATGCTTGCCACTGTAATCTGTCCCTGGCTGATCATTGGGAAATCATAGGGGTTGGTAGTGATCAGCAGCATTTCTGAAGAAGATGAAAATGTAAGAAAATTAAAGTAGGGAAAGGATAAGGCCTCCAATGTAGTACTGAAAATATGCTTATCAATGAACTGTACCAATGAGCTCTGGTTTGTGGTTTGTCATGATTTGATAGAAGATGTGATAACTTCTTTCATCTGAGAGCTGAAATGTCACTCTGGATTTTTCCAATAAGTCTTAAGAAAGAGTAAAAAGTTGTTGTCATTGACTATGAAAGAAGAGAGTATTTCTGACAAATAATCAGAATATTATCATCACATAAGTTGAAAGACTTACAAGTCTCAATATCGGCAGATGCCAGTTTTCCTGTTGTCCCAAAGTGAATTCTAATAAATTTACCCTGTCAAGAAGAAAAAAATATTTTATTGTGTCTCTTTTTTTCTTTAGTGATTTTTTACATAAAGCCCTTAAACTATTTTAATTCTATTCAGTATGATTTTAGTGTGAGAAATCAAATGTACTTACAAAACGTGATGAGTTATCATTTCTCACAGTCTTGGCATTCCCAAATGCTTCAAGCAAAGGGTTGGCTGAAATGATTTGATCCTCCAGTGTTCCCTAGACAACAAAGTCTAGTAAAGTACAACACAACAAAGGAGCACCCACTTCCTCTTTACGGCCATCTCCTTCTCCGTGTCCCTAACTTACAGTACCTGCATTTTGCCAGGAGCAGCCTCTTTCTTCTTGTCTCCAGACACTGCAATTGTTGCAAAGTACTGGATGACACGCTTGGTGTTCACAGTCTTTCCTGCACCAGATTCTCCACTAGGAAATGCATGGGTGTGAATACAGTTAATGTTATCCAGACAGACACACAGCAGGTTGGACTGACAAGATGTTTGAAAAAAACAAACAGACAAACAAAACTTACGTGATCAGGACAGACTGATTCTCACGGTCTGTTGATATAATTCAAAGAGGTCAAACATTGGTTATGGCAAAAATATTTCAAGTTTGATTGAATGTCTATCATTTGCTGATACATTTTCACATTATTAGTATTCACATGCAGATCAAGATCCCTTCACTAATATCTTAGAAAAAAAGATTCCTGATGATGTACAAAAGTGGTATACCACTTTTTATAAATGTGTGTGTGTGTGTGTGTGTGTGTGTGTGTGTGTGTGTGTGTGTGTGTGTGTGTTCCCAGGCTATCCATGAACCTTCTTTGTGCATTTGGACGCACCTGTTAGCATATTCTGGTATGCATTATCAGACACAGAGAAGATGTGGGGGGGAGCCTCCATGCGCTTCTTGCCTCTATAGGCAGCCACCACCTCAGGGTTGTACACAGGGAGCCACTTGTAGGGGTTCACCGTCACACAGAACAGCCCAGAGTAGGTCTGTAGGTGAAAAGTCCATCATTTCCATGTCATACTCTCATGGACTTTTCCTCCAGGTGTTTTATATACTCCCGGCCTGACTTACATAGATCATCCAGGCTGCGTAACGCTCTTTGAGGTTAAACAGCACAGATGGCTCATTGAGGTGGGTCATCATGGCCATGTCCTCAATCTTGTCATACTTGGGCGGGTTCATGGGGTGGCAGTCCTCATCTTTAACGGTCACCGTCTGTCACACAAAGACAAGCAGGACACCTGCATGAATGATTTCCTGGTCAGGGACCTAACAGTCAGGGTCGAGGTTTTGCTGCCTTTTATCATCTTCTGTCAGTGAACATGGACTAAAAGCTCACCTCCCCAGCCTCTGTCTGCACAGTCACTTTACCAGCCTCCCTGTTGTGGATGACGGCTTTGATGTACAGCTCCTTGGTGTCTGGGACAAAACAGGCCGACTTGGCGTCGAACGGGCGGTTCTGAGCCTCGATACGCTCCTTCTCAGGCTTGCGAAGGTAGATGGCGGCCGGGCCGTACACGGCCATCTCCGCATCAGAACTCATGATGCTCGCTCACTAGAATAGAATCCTTCAGTAAACGTCTTTTGAAGTATATTATCTGTCTTTTTGTTGTTTTTGTTGACACAGATATTATACAGATTACAGTATATTTATTTTAAAAATCTTATTACATTATTATTATTATTATTATTATTTAATACAAATTCTTATTATCAATTCAAGTTGTTCTTTTTCTTACCTTGAGTTCAATCACTTTAAAATATAGAGTACCTAATTCAAGACAAAGAGGAAACAGAGCTGATAGCTGAAAATGAAACAAGTCATTTAAAATATAACACAAATTAAAGGTTAATCCCATATGTGTATGCATTAGCATTGCAAGAAATGGTATTATCTTATAGCCAAATTTCATGTCAGGAAGATACGCAAGATCTTACCTCTGTCCAAGAAAATCTCAAGGCCCTTAGTGCGAGAGGAGCAGAACCAGTAGCCCTTTTATGAGGGTGAAGGTGCTTGTCAAGCAAAAATGCACACGCTATGTTTAGGCATGTAATACTATGCAAATCTTAATCAAGTCGCATTATCGATTTCCTTTAAGCCCTTAAAACGGCAGCCGGTCTTCAAGGGGTAACAGGATGTGTCATCACCAACAGGTGATGACAGTCAACCACTCTTGAGTTATTTTTACATGACTTCCATCCTTGCAGACTCCTCCACATGCCTACTATTATCTACTAGCTGTTTTATTGGAAAACATATTAAAAGCTTTGGGCGCAAAAGCATGTGGATATGCTATTCACTTTTTATTATCAATGACAAATCAGTACAAACAGACATATTTCTACCATTTTAGCAGCCTACTTACAGGCTCTATGCACTGCATACAGTACATTAGGACAATCCTACACAATGTCATTTAGGAGGAAGAAAGAGGCCAAGCGCAGGTTATTTGTGGAACTGGCAGGTATCACTTTCTTCACCTACCTAACCCCTGCAACCACTGCAATCTCCTCTCACCTCCACATTTCTGAGAGCCCCTATTCGACCTTCCTGACAGGTGTAACAGCGCTGTTGTTCTCTACGCTCAAAGGCACACATGAAAGACACCATGACAAGAGTGAAGAGTAAGTGACATATGGTTGCAATAATTTTGATACTACCTGGTAACTGGGGACACTGTTTCTTAGCTTGCTGTCATACATACTAAAATCCTATCTTATATGCACCACTCTATCTAACTGGCTCTGACAGTCATTGTGTAAGTTCATGTAGTATAGTAGGCCACTTAGTGCCCCATCGGATGACATCCACAGTGGGTGCTGTGTGTGTAAATGGCGTGGGGCTTGGGATACACATGGCTCAGGAAGGCTTTTCCACAAATCCGTTCCCAGCAGCGCCTTCCGTTTGAAGGGGCAGATGTGTAGTCCAGCTGGTGTTTTCTTTGCCGTGCCACAAATCAAAGGCTGTCCGCCACTACCAAATATAACGCAGCTGCCAGAGCGCACTTGACATAATGTGTGATTCCTAAGTTGCGATAATCTGTCAGAACTTTTGTCTGACATTCTGAAGGAGCTTGTCCATTGAGGAGGACAAACAGGAGAATACAATACACCTGTGCATGGTTTACTCCTATTCCGAACATAGAGGTAGCTTTTTCCATTAAAAAGCTTTCACTATTTTCCATTAGGTAATCTATCTCTCATTTTTCCTTCTTAATTTTTTTCAGTAATTCATTACAGACAGCTTAATTTAAGAATACTACTAATAACGGAATGTAAATGGGCGAGATCAGATAAGATATAAAAATATTTGAAAGAACAATGAAAACAATTTGAATGAACTTTATAGTGCACTGCTCTGCTCATTTCATTAAGTGAGATAAAAAAATAGCAGGCCTATGATGCAGAACAAAGGCCCACACCTCTGCTTAGACTTAGGCCTACAGGCAAATAATAAAATACAGTGTACAGTACAGTGTAAAGTGTGTTGTTGTGAGTGTGTTGGTCACCAACACAATTGAACCATGTAAGTGACATTGAGAGCACTCAAGGGGGTGTAGAGATGGAAGATGTCATCAGCGTTGTCTGCTTCAGATACCCAGCAGGTCATTGTCCACATCAATGTGACCCTTGGTGAAAGTCATGCGCGCTTAGAATTAACCCTCGCCAATAACCCGGAGTGCAACAAATGCCATGTACTTGTCAGCTGCTGTCAATTAGACTTCACTTCTGGAAAAAAACGGAATGTGCTTAAAGGACTTACAAACTGAGCCCACAATAATCCATTCTGCCGTGGAAAGCAATGGGGCATCTCCGTGTACCCTGTTCATAAAGGACTGTTCCTTTTACGCGTAGGCTACTTGGCGAGTCTAGTTTTGTCTTAGTTCTGCAAAGCTCAAGTCACTCTTGTTCACACTACTACAATGCGCACATCATGAACATCCTGCCACTAAGAAAAGTCACCGAAGGTGCTGTCTGTGTGAGGAAAATGAAAATGCCGATGTGTTTTGCCTATTGGGTTTGCCACAGTGAGGTAGGCAAAGGGCTCCATCTACTGGTACAAATGTGCATGTTGATGTTAGCGTAGAATGCTGGCAGTAGACTGTATTTTGAACTGTGTAAATTATGATGACAGAGAATCCCAATGAAGGACATGTATTTAGCACACCATAGCTCATCCCCGTCATTCCAGTGATGTCAGTCTGAGCCAAACATAAATGTCACTATGTGGCTGTTTATGTTGACAACTTTTGAAGGCATGTAGCATCTTAGAAATTTACGACAAGTAATCATAAAATGATCCTTATATGTATTCCAGGAGACGAACATAAAATACCATTTTCAGTGAAAATAGCAGGACAGTCAGAATATTCAAAGTTCAAGACTTAATTTACCGCACGCGAATTCTGTGTATGTTGATTTTGTATTTAGCTCTTGTAAAGGGCTTGTTAGTATTTAAAATGTAATTGTAGTACTAGCTTTGGACACAATCCTACATGTAGCACCTTAAATAATACCATGCATTCCTTTTTTCTTTTATTTATTGATGTCATAAGATTAAGAGCAAAGACAAACAAATTAAATATTGTACCACACAGTGACAATCTCCATAACGCAGCACTGACAATACAGACACTACAGTGATACACTAGCTGTGATCAGTTTTGTCAGGATAGTTTCTAGCGAGACTATTATTAACATTACTAACCCAGTGCACAGAACAGTAAGGCCCTCTCCACAAATATAATCCCAGGCTGTCTGCAGTATAACATTCCTAGAATAGCTCTACGCAGACACAACTTATTTTGGGCGGTGACAAAGACCATGCTGACCGCTTTTCTTCATGTTTCTTTCAAGCTCTTGTGATTAAACCATTGTTTTAGAACATATGTGTTAATGTCGCATGACTTACAGTGATGCATATAAAACACATAACTGAGTAGAGATAGACAGATATTGAAAAACAAAGGTTGCAAAAGAAGAAAGAGAGCATGAAGTCAGACTTGTCTGTCATAAAACACTGACATTTTTAATAGAAATAAAATTGTAAAGGTATACTGCACCAGGAGATTTTTAGAAGATGTTAGTGACTTATGTTAAGGTATGTATACATTACTCATATAGCAGTTTTTTCAAAACTATCGCATATTTATGTCTGCTGAGGCAAACTACCAAAACGTACTTAATAACAATAATTAACACACATTTTGTCACTCATCCTCATTTGTCAACATTGATAATCCTCTAATACATATACTCTGTGTATGGGCATCCAGGTTCTGATCTACAGTTTTGCCAATAAGCGCTACACACTGTATGCCCTCCGCCTCAGCTACTCCTCCCCCTTAGCACCCAGATCTCTGCTCTTGGCCCGGAGCTTGTTCACCTGGGACTCTGCGATGTCTGCGCGCTCCTCTGCCTCCTCCAGCTCATGCTGAACCTTCCTCAGCTTGGTCAGGTGCACGCTGCTCTGCTCCTCCTGAGGGGAGAAAACAAGAAATCGACTTGTGTAAGGGCTCATTCACACCAAACAGTCTGCGTATACTGTACAGCGCGTGCACGTTTTCTGTCCGTATTCATTTAGAATGCAGGTTAACAAATTAGACTACTCACACCGCACGTGTGATCTGACCGTATTCTGTCACTATACAAACATATTGTACACGGTTACGTGCTGTACATGCTCAAGTTGATGTGAATGAGCCCTAAGACGATATCATTGCACACTATTTCCTTGAAGACGTTACTATGTTCAATGCAACTTGTACACTCAGACTTACACTAAGTGAAAACATCTCCAAATGTAATTTCCACTGAAAGGCCTATATATAAGACACTGCAATTAGGTCACTGGGGCTCTTAAAGCATACAATTAGATTTTGTTTGTCTGTTTACAGGAGTTTACACCTCCTGAACTTACCGCCTCTTCACATTGTCTCTTGTAAGCTTTCACTTTAAGTTGCAGTTTGTTGACCAAGTCCTGCAGGCGTGCAGCATTTTTCTTATCCTCTTCTGTCTATAAATGAGACATTGAAGGATACTCTTGTAACACCCACACATATTAGATAGGCTTTAGGACCAAGGGATGGGTGCTCATTGCATTATATGCTGTGGTACAAAAGTCGGTTACCTGATACGTAAGTTCCCTGATCCTTCTCTCATATTTTCTTAACCCTTTCATTGACTCTGCACTTCGTTTTTGTTCTCCATCTAGCTCATTCTCCAGATCTTTCACCTAGCACAGGAAACATATACATTAAACCACCAGACAGACAGTGACTGCGTTTTCACACATTTCAACTTGTTAAAGTCAATGGGATTGTGCTTTCCCTCACTCTTGTCTCTAGTTTTTGGATCTCTTTTCTTCCACCCTTCATGGCAATTTGCTCTGCTTCAAGCAGACGTTGCTGTAGATCTTTGACTGTTGTCTCCATGTTCTTCTTCATTCTCTCCAGGTGAGCACTGGTGTCTTGCTCCTTCTTCAGCTCCTCTGCCATCATGGCTGCCTGAAGCACATACCAAATTATTGTATTCCATGGGATACATTCACATTTGTTCATCCAGCTTTTTACAAATCAAACACACAATATTTACTGACATCTATGATGGCTTTCTTGGCTTTCTCATCTGCATTTCTGGCCTCCTGCACAGCATCCTCCACCTCTGACTGCAGCTGAGAGATGTCAGCCTCCATCTTCTTCTTTGTGTTGTTCAGGCTGGTTGTCTGTGAAGGATGTCAAAGACTAATTCATCACAAGGATTTAAACAAATACATCCCAATTCATCCCAAACCAACCAAAATCTGGAAGCACTCACCTGAGTGTGAAGGAACTGCATTTTCTCGCTGGCGTCAATCACCTCCTGTTCCGCCATTTTGCGACACCTGTCTGACTGTTCCAGGGCTACTCTGATTTCTTCCATTTCAGTGGTCATAAGAGCATTCCTGCGCTCAATGATAGCCAGCTGTTCCTTTAGGTCCTCCTGTCCATGAAGGGCATCATCCAAGTGCACCTGGGTGTCCTGAAACACAACGGAGGAGGCAAAGATCAGCACCCTCTAGAGATCTGGAGGCTCGAGTGGTTAGATCACAGCAGCACAAACCAAGAGATGGTTAGCGTAATTTGTTTCACATATGCAAATTTCCATCATTCACAAGTATACGGTTATATTGGGTTGAAATCTTCAGTCATAACTCATGAGGTATTTGCAGCCCAAGCAGTCCTCTCCTTATAGTTATGTTGGCAAAACTTAACACCACTAAGCAAGATGCTGTTGGTGGTTTTTAAACTTTCATTGGCTAAAGTAGCTAGCATAGCAGTAGCCACTGAAATCATAGTGCTAATACATCATTCTCTCTGTCTGTTTACAATATCTCTGTTAGTGACCTTCAGCTGTCTGTACAGTATCTATACTGTATGTTAGCCTGCATACTGACCTTCAGCTGTCTGTACAATACCTCTACTGTATGTTAGCCTGCATACTGACCTTCAGCTGAGCCTGCAGGTTACGTAGTTGCC
Organism: Coilia nasus; assembly: GCA_027475355.1. Lineage (NCBI taxonomy): Eukaryota > Metazoa > Chordata > Actinopteri > Clupeiformes > Engraulidae > Coilia > Coilia nasus. The sequence goes on along the minus strand of CM050216.1, from coordinate 13,083,847 downwards.
TGTGGGCCTCGGCGGCCTGGCGGTTAGCATGGCAGAGCTGGATCTCCATCTCGTTCAGGTCTCCCTCCATCTTCTTCTTCAGGCGCATGGCTTCGTTGCGGCTGCGAGTCTCCGAGTCTAGAGCGCTCTGGAGCGTGTCAGTAGTCCTCTGATAGTTTTTCTTCAGCGTGTCTATCTCTTCGTCTTTCTCCGCCACCTTCCTGTCCAGTTCCGACTTTGCTTGGTTGAGCTCCAGCTGGACGTGGAGAATCTTGGCTTCCTCGTGTTCCAGAGAGGACTAGAAACAAAAGTTTTTCCTTTCAATCATACTATTTCAGTACCCCTTATATTTTGACTGCCAAAATCTATTTCTGCTGTCAGCATGATGAAGGGTATTTGGTACCTCAGCTTCCTCTAAGGCTGTCTGAACCTCCATTTTTTCTTGCTCAGCCTGCTTCACAGCTTTCTCCAGCTCATGAATGGTTTTTGCTGACTGACCCACTTGTTCAGTGACATCAGAAATCTCCTCTGAAAGAAAAAGATGATAAAACAGTCATAAATAAGATTGCCAGCTTCATGACAATGGCCTTAGGTTTCAAAGCATGTCTAAGCAGAGGAAAAGCATACTGTAGCAAAACTTTGGAAATCAAATGGACTAATACATCAGTGACTGGCGTGTCAGTTTGGTTTGTTGCAATGTGTTGCAGTTCACTTAGAGAAGATCAGACTACTAAGACATACGCTGAAGGTTTTTGTTGTCTCTCTTCATGTTCTCTAGGTGATCCAGTGCCTCTTCATAGGCGTTCTTCAGTTTGAACAGATCGGTGCTCAGACTCCTGGAATCCCTTTGGGAGGCTTCAAGCTCTGACTGACTCTCTTCATACTTCTGCTTCCACTCCGCAAGAATCTGGTGCAAGGACAACATTCATTCATTCATTCATTGACTGATTCATTCATTTATTCAATTACTAGGAAGTAAAGTGTCTAAATTTTTGTTATGCTGCTTTGTGGTCACGATTGAACAGTCAAGCAAGTTTATCACAGGCTAAGGATTGATCACCTTAAGCGAGGCCACCCCACATTTTCACAGACCAACTCGACCCTGCGACTTAGCAGATAAACCCAAAAATAGGACGATGGACTTGGGACTTAGGAAATAATAGAATAATAAACCTAAAGTGCTACGCTACGTGTTCTCCCAAACAATAGTATGTTAGAATAAGGTTTGTAGTCAGGAGGGCTTAAATCTCTTCTCCTAAAAGTACTCTTCCTAAGTGCACAAGTATCTTGTGTTTTCTCAAAACTTCAGTTGTGGAATAAATCAGGGTTTTATAAATGACCTTATCAAAGTTCTTCTGCTTCTTGTCCAGTACGGCATTGGCAGCAGCGGTCCGCTCCATCTCCACCATGAGGTCCTCCACCTCGGCCTGCAGCCTCTGCTTGGTCTTCTCCAGAGAGGCGCATTTGGCATTCACAGCTTCAGTCTGCTCTTCAGAGTCCTGAAGGCGCTGAGCAAGTCTCTTTCTAGATCGTAACATCATAAAAAGAGAGAAAATTGTGTAAACAAGTACATAGTGGCTAATAGTATTGCAGTATTACATTACCAAGAGTAACGTGATTTCAATTTTGTCCTGCACATATAGCAGGTTTGAAAATAAAGCTGACTTTGTCTAACAGTGTTAGCACATGCTGCATTATATAAATGCCAACTTACTTGGCCTCTTCCAGTTCCTCTGTGCGCTGGATGGCGTCAGTCTCGTATTTGGTTCTCCACTGCGCCACCTCGCTGTTGGCCTTGGACATGCAGCGCTGCAGCTCAGCTTTGGCCTCCTGCTCCTCCTCAAACTGCTCCCGCAGGAGGTCGCAGTCATGACGGGACGACTGCAGGCCATGGGCCAGGGCATTCTTGGCCTAAAATCAATCATCAAAATCATAAATACTCTAAATAGGTACATAGATGAATTGAGAGTAACATGTTCTTAAGGATATCTGTAAAATAAAAATAGAAATAGATATAGAAGGTAAAAATGTGAGAGGAAATGGTGGAACCTTAATTTCCTCCTCCAAAAGTCGCTTTAGTTCTTCAATTTGCTGAGTGCCCACATTCTTCACTCTGTTCAGCTGAGAAATGGTGCTCTCCTTCTCTTCAAGACTACGTGTGAGCTCACCTGCACAAGGAAAATAACATCTTTCAGTACAAACACCAGAGGCAGGCGGTACGTATGTATTGCTAAGAGGCAGCAGTTCAGACGTCACCATTTTCAGCTAGCAGACGAGCGTTTTGACTTGTGTAGTCAGTCAGGGCCCTCTGAGCTTCCTCTGCCTTCGTCTTGTATTCATGACATTGATCCTCGAGGCTGCGACACTGTTTCTCTGTGTTAGCCTGGCATATTAAGAGTAGACACACGTGGCAATCACATGAAAGCAGCATTAATTATGGGCAGTGATTTCTCTGTGTTAGCCTGGTATGTTAAGAGTGGACACATGTGGGAATCACATGAAAAGAACATGGATTATGTGCAGTGATTTAAATTTATAAAAGGGTGGAAATGAAATGGCTCCGGGCTTACCTTACTTTTCAGAATTCCTTCCATGTGGCTTGACATGTCGTCAATCTCCATCTTGTATTCACTTTTCTCCTTCTCCAGTTTCTGTTTAACCTTCTGGAGATTCTCAATTTGCTCTCCGAGTTCTGCAACACTGTCAGCCTGTTTCTTGCGGAGGGTGGCAGTGACGGTCTCGTGCTGCAAGGTGGTCTCCTCCAGGTCCCGCCTGAGCTTCTGGAACTCTGTGTCACGCTTCTTGTTCATCTCGATCTGGGCCGCAGTGGCACCGCCGGCCTCCTCCAGCCTCTCGCTGATCTCCTCCAGCTCCCTGGACAGATCGGACCTCTGCTTCTCCACTTTGGCTCGGGCAGCACGATCAGCCTCAATCTCCTCCTCGAGTTCTTCAATACGGGCCTACAAATAATGATTTGATATGATGAAATAAGGACAACTGCTGAAGTGTTAATTTAATGCTTCTCTAAATGTAGGCTTACCTGAAGCTCCTTTATTTTCTTTTGAAGCTGCAGGCTAAGCATTTGCTCATCATCAATTTTAGCCTGAAGGTGATTAAGTTCAAAATCCTTCCTGTAAAGATTTACAGATATGAATTCTGAGAATTTAATTACATGTCATCTAAAGATTTATCTGTTATAATTAGTTTTAATCTGAAAAACCATAATTAAAATACATGTGTTTTGAACAGAATGACCCATACTTTTTCAGTCTTTCCTCCAATTGCTGCCTCTCATTCTCTAAGTCCATGACATTCTCTAAGGACAGTTTGAGGTCCCCTTCCAGTTTCCTCTTGGCTCTGTCAAGATCGGCACGTATCTTCTTTTCCTGCTCCAGAGATCCTTCCAGCTGAAATGATAAACTTGTCATTTACCAATCAGTTACACAGGCACAATGAAAAACACAACTGTAGTCAGCTGTAGTGTCAGCTGGGAACATGAGAAAAAAACATCGAAAACCCAAAGTTTGTGGTGATACACACATCATCAACTTGTTGCTCCAGTTTTAGCTTTGTCTTGGCAAGAGTGGAGACTTTGTCCTCCTCAGCCTGAAGGTCATCCAGGGTCTGCTGGTGAACTTCCTGCAGGGCTTTCATTTCCTTTGAGGACTTCAAGAGGGCTTCTTCCATTGTGGTAAGCTCCTCTATCAAATTCTTCACCTACAATTGTAATTGTACATAATTTCGTTTTTCTTTTCATCATAATTAACACAACATTAAATGTCTTATTCTATGAGAAACTGTTTAGTACTTTCTCTTTTTGAAATACAATAGGTCACTCTGAGTTGCATATGCATGCTGCACGTGAAAATGTTCTTGTGAAATGTACCCAGATTGCCTCCATTATTCAATGGAAGAAAACATCAATGGAAGACGTAAGTTTGTTAATTAGAAAAAGCCATGTCACAGCTGTGATTACCAGAGGAGTCTTGTTGCAGCACACATTCACTTAGCAAAATACAGGTAAGTATGTGTATTTGTTTACAAAGTTTAAATTTTCTATTTGGTGTGCTATGACTGAATGGGCTTTGAATGATTGTAGCCTGTGACTAGCATAGCCAAGAACCTGTCATTCTGCCTGCTCCATCTCCTCAAACAAACTAGAACAACCTATAACAGGAGCACTAAAGCATTCTTTTTTTACTAAAACCGGCATTCATTAATACTAGAGACTACCACAAAATTAATGAGAAAACAATGCAATGAGACCTTTAAAATTTAAACCAAATTGTGTGTTGTGTCAACAGATAACTTAACAGGAAACCCTTGCCCTCACCTTATTCTCAGTGGCATACTTTTCCTTCTCGACTTTGGCGATAGTGAGTTCCAGGTCGTCAATGTCTCTTTTCAGCTCTGAGCACTCGTCTTCCAGTTTCCTTTTTCTGGCAGTGATTTCAGCATTTATCTCCTCCTCCTCCTCCATCCTCTCAGTAAACTCCTTCACCTTCGCCTCCAGGTGGATCTTGCTTTTGATCATGCCCTCATATCTCTCCTCAGCATCTACGAGATTATCTCGCTCCTGTGCGACCACAGTCATACATAGTTCATAGGCATACATTCAGTTCAGTAAGCTGTAAAAAAATTTACAGCTATACAGAAACTTTTTCAAAGTTTTATTTTTGCAAACAGAATAGAATTTAATAAAGGTAAACCATCTCATCTGATTTGACATATCATATTGTTATGTTTATATTGTTATGTTTCTAATGTTTAGTGTTACACTGTGGGCCTAGGGAGCACTGCAATTTCAAATCTGGTGTATAACCTGTACATATGGTTTTGACAATAAAGCCAACTTTGACTTTCACTTTGATATACAAAGAAAGACCCTTACTGCTTGGATCTGAAAGTAAAGGTCGTTCTTCTCTTGGACAAGGACGACCATTTTCTCCTCCAGCTCCTTCCGTCTGGAATCAGACTTGGCAAACTCATCTTTGAGCTTGGAGAATTCTTCCTTCATGGTCTGCATCTCTTTCTCCGCCTCTGCACTACGGAGCAGCGGCTTGATCTTGAAGAACAGCCTCATCCATGGCCAGTTCTTCACATTCATGAAGGAGCGCAGGTTGTACTGCAGGATGTAAATAGACTCCCTGTACAGAAACCCAGTCAAAGGCTCATTTAGGCAATGCTATCTGAATAGTATGCGGCATTATTGGGACTGCCAGTGTGTCTCTGTCTATCTGTCAACTGTATCAAAACATACAATAAGCACAATAAACAATAGACACGTAAACAAATGTTTGCTTTGTTTTCTTCTACCTTTTCATAGTCATCTCTTTGAACTTGAGTCTGGACACGTAACCCCTGGAGACGGCCTGGATGCGTGTCATGAGCACAGCTAGTCGCTCGTCTCTCATCTCCTCCAGAAGACCCAGGAGTCCAGCTTTGAAGAACACCTGAACAGAAAAACAGCCCCTGGTCATCACATCACAGCACATCCGGTACTTTCATGTCAATTCAGAGTTCTGAAGCATCGAGGAAATTCACATCACTTTCCTTCAGCCCTCTGTTAAAATTGGACTACTGACATGAAAGTGTCAGATATTGGTATTAACCCAAGAAATCCACAAGTGTAAAGAAACAGGAAGGTTGAAGCCCATCAATAAAAGTAAGTTCAACAAAAAGAAATGGCACTGGAAAAGGGTATTACAACTTTAAAATACTGGTTTCTTTACATGTCTGAATTTCCGGTGTTGATACCGATGTCTGGTCAAAATTTCCTGTCAATAATCAAGCTGGAAATACATTTACTGAAAATGTATGTTGTTGCCACTTATAATACTTTTTTCCTCCTGCTGTATGTTAAGACACCTTGCCAGAGTCTGTCAGTGACAGTGCCAGCTAAAGTTATACCATGTATTGATTTAGCACAATAAGTTCCCTATGGGATTTACTAAACTTTTTCAAATACAGTGCTATCACACATATAATCTTACCTTGGTATGTCCAAATTTATATTGGGTGTGATCAACATCAATGGAAGACAGTAGCTTCTCTGAGGCCTTTTTGCTGTCAATGAACTGCCCCTCAGGAATGGCGCTTGCATTCAGGATCCTATATCTATTAAAATGAAGAATGCAAGTTTCACTCTGTAGAGATTTTCCTTAAATGGCATACATTATTTGAGTGTGTAATGTGATAACATGAACCTCTGCTTGAAATCTCCGTAGAGGATTCTGCTGGGGAAGCCCTTCCTACAGATCCTGATGCCTTCCAGCACACCGTTACAGCGCAGCTGGTGCAGGACGAGGATGTTTTCCATGGCACCTTCAGACAACAGAAACTCATGTTAATCTTTTACAGGTTTTTTTACACAGGATTTACGTATAGGAGGTAATGTCTCACCTGGTGTCTTGGTCTCATTGGGAATGATACAGCGGACAAAGTGGGGGTGAGTGGACCTCAGGTTGGTCATAAGCTTGTTTAGATTTTCCTGCAAACAACACCCTGATATCAGATCTGCCTTTGAGCACCCGGTGATGTGCACTACTTCTAAGCATTAGACTCATGCAGTATTTATCATAGCCAGCGTCGGTCAGGAGTGGGAGAAACCTCAGTAAAAACCTCAGTAAAACAGTAGCAGTAGTGTACACATCCCCACTGCTGAGATGCAGGGCAGAAGAGCTGAAGATAACTCAAAATAACAGAGTGCCCACACACTGCTTTATCCACCATACTTTTTTATTGTGCTATGTTTCGACCCAAATCGGTCTTCCTCGGACCCCTTACATATGGGAGATAAAGCAGTTTGCAGGCACTTTGTTCTTTTGAGTTGTGTTCAAACCCAGGCCCCAGAATATAAAGACTCTTCCTGCCATGTGTTGGTCCTGTATGTCCACTTACTGTAGAACACATCATTTCACCAATTAGCCCATCTAACTGGCTGAACATTTTAGTGAATAGTTCAAAACACATTTGTAGTGGGACCTTTACTCTCTAAAACCGCTGAGTGTTTGTGACAGGAGGAGCACTGCTGGATTTACCCTGAAGAGTGCAGACACTGTCTGAAAAGACGAGCCTTTCTTCTTCCCGCCTTTCTTACTGCTGCCTCCGTCCACTGCAGGGAAAGAGGCAATAACAGGCGCTCTCCTCCTTTGTTTTATATAAAATACTGTGTCTGTACTGTATGTGTGTGTGATGCTTGTGTAGTGTCATGCCAGTGCATTAAAAAATGTGTATTTGTATTTGTGTAAATGTGTGTTTTATTTTTGTTTTATGGTGAAACTGAAGACAAACTTCCCTTATTGTGGACAATAAAGTTTTCATATTTGTATTCGTATTTGTATTCGTACTTGTATTCGTATAAGAGTGAGCTACCCACGTGGGAGATTGAGGATGCCCCTGTGGGGTTATGCAGAGACTCACCATCAGCGGAGGCGTAGGTGGCGAAAAGCTGAGACAGCAGTTTGAGTGCGGCCTTCTGGTACAGCTGCACCACCGTGTCGTTCAAAGGGTCTTTATTCTTCTCCAGCCAGCCGGCGATGTTGTAATCCACCGTGCCGGCATAGTGCACCAGAGAGAAATGGGCCTCCACCTTGCCTTTGGCAGGCTTGGGCTTCTGGAAGTTGTTGTTCTTGCCAGAGTGCTGATCGTACAGTTTGTTTTTAAAGGAAGTGTCTGTGGCCTTTGGAAACATACACTCCTCTTCCAGAATGGAAAAGATGCCCATTGGCTAGAAAGAAAATGGAATATTATTACCAAATATTTTTGTTTGCATCGTTTTTTGTTATTAGTCTGATAATAATTAAAAATTTTAGCTTGCTCTATATATTTCTTATTGTGCTAAATATTACCTTTTCAATGAGCTCAATACAGGCAGCCAAATCCATTCCGAAGTCTATAAACTCCCACTCAATCCCTTCTTTCTTATACTCCTCTTGTTCCAGCACAAACATGTGGTGGTTGAAAAACTGTTGCAGTTTCTCATTAGTGAAATTGATGCACAGCTGCTCCAGGCTGTTCATCTGTTGGGATGGCAGACGTTAGACAGTTTTAAAAGCCAAACTTCTCCCTGTTTCTGTTTGCGTCTGTGATTCTTGAGTCTCAGTCAAATGGCACTCACTTCGAAGATTTCAAATCCCGCAATGTCCAGCACTCCGATGAAGTGCTGCCGAGGCAGCTTGGTGTCCAGCTGCTGATTGATTCGTGTCACCATCCACAGGAAGAGCTTCTCATACACCGCTTTTGAAAGGCCTCCCATGGAGTTATTCACCTCGAAGGAAGTAATGCAGCGATATTCATTTATTAAATATGGGTCATTCCATATGAGTTTAAACAGCCTTATCACCACCATGGTCTTACAATTTCGCTTGTTTTTTTTTGTGTGCAAACAGTTCCCAATGTCTTACCACTATCATACAAAAAATCAGCCTAATAGCTTTTTTGTTGCTGAGATTTTAAATCTCATTTACATTTCCTAACTATTGTTTGCTGTGTGGATTTACCTGTTGGACAGTTTGGCCTTTTGTGACGTACTCATTTCCCACCTTTACCCTGGGGTAACACAGAGCCTTGAGGAGGTCTGCTGAGTTCAGGCCCATGAGGAAAGCGACTTTGTCAGCCACTGACAAGCAAACCATAAATCACAACCAAAAGGTAATCAGGAATGTGTAAATAAATTCATAAAATATTCATCTTGATATTGAGTTTTTTTTAATACCCTCAGTGCCATCGGGCTCAGCCTGCTCTTCTCGTTGTTTCTGCTTGAACTTCATGTTGCCATGGTGCATCACTGCACCTGTCAGCTTGTATATGCCAGATTTCTCTTCTGTGTTGAAACCCAAGATGTCAATGGCATTCTATGGAAGCAGGAAGAGAGAGAAAGAGAGGGAAGGAGAGAGAGAGAGAGAGAGAGAGAGAGAGAGAGAGAATGTGCATCAAACATTCAGGATAATGGATATGTCTTCTATTTATTTTCTATTTATTATCCACCCCTATTCATCCTGATAGGTACAGGAACAGGAACTCTTACATCTGTAGCCATAAGCTCCTCTGTGTCATCAATGCTCTGCACTGTGATCTCGCCCTGACTGATGAAGGGGTAATCATATGGGTTTGTGGTGAGAAGCATCATCTCTGAGGAAAACAACAAGAGTTAAGAAGTTACACAAATGGCCGGTAAAACACACAGATGTTTTTTTCTATTAGTATAAGTATTAAGATTGTTTGAAATGTAGTGCCAACCAATCAAATCTGGCTTCTTGTTAGACAGAATCTGATAGAAGATGTGGTAACTTCTCTCCGCAGGTAGCTGAAACGTAACTCTAGATTTTTCCAGAAGATCTGAGGTGGAGAGCATATACATCAGCTGGAGAAAACTGTATTGTGCTCAAATCCAATCTGTTTCACTGGTACTGTATCTTAATGTGAACAACTCTTACATGTCTCAATGTCAGCTGATGCCAGCTTCCCCTTTGTTCCAAAGTGGATTCTTATGAATTTGCCCTGAAACAACAAAATGTATCTTTCAATCTCAATAAAAGCACACATATATATATATGTATATATATATATATATATATGTATATATATATATATATATATGAAATTACACTGATAGGAGGGAGTCTAATCAAATACTCACAAAGCGAGAGGAGTTGTCATTTCGTACAGTTTTAGCATTGCCGAAGGCCTCTAGAAGAGGGTTTGCCTGGATGATTTGATCCTCCAGAGTGCCCTGTTTTAGAGATGGCGTCATAAGACACAATTGCAAGTCTTCCCTATTCCACTCATGGACTCACGTTTGAGCATAGGTGTAGCTTCAGGTGGGCTGGGGTGGGCCTGTGCCCACCCACTTGTCAGTCAGGCCCACCCAATCAGAAGGCTTTTTTGTTTGATTGACTGTTTAAGTAATAATAGTATCCTATGTGCTTTGAGCTAGGCAAACCTGAGGTTTTTCTAGGCCCACCCATTTTATGATTTCTGGCGACACCCCTGCATTTGAGCAGTGTGCAATGCAAGGTATGCAATAGATTAATGTGAGACCTACCTGCATTTTACCAGTGGCCTGCTCCTTTTTCTTGTCTCCAGACACTGCAATTGTTGCAAAGTACTGGATGACACGTTTGGTGTTCACAGTCTTTCCTGCACCAGATTCTCCGCTGTTGCATAAAAACATCAACACAAACAGATCACATTAACAAACGAAATAAAGCCACGAAGATCAGTAATTGATGCATATTCATCACGAGTAATTCAGTGGAACATACGTAATCAGAATTGACTGGTTTTCACGATCTGAAAGAAAAAAAGGGGGTAGTTTTCATTTGAATATGTACCAATACTCTTGTTTAAACTCTTTTTTTTGTTTATTCTGAGCTGATTGGCTGGAACAGTGGAGCACACACACTGGGTATAGCAGTCTGCTAAATCTGACCTATGGTGTACTAAATAAGAATCATGGGCCTATTATTAAGTTTTGATTTGTGTGTATTAGGGCTGCTTGAGAGGCATAGCTTGTGGAAACGTACCATTTATTGCAGTTATGTTTTGTGATATGGACACTTCATACGTTAATATTGCGATATTGCAATATTCTAATATATTCCTTAGCCCTAGTGTGCATCCCCGCTGGTTCCACCATACTGTATGCTGTCCGCATGTTATCCTCCTCTGTCATGTCACATTACATTACATGTGGCTGACGCTCTTATCCAGAGCAACTTACAGTTGTTTAGGTACAGGGAGCAATGTGAGTCCCTGGAGCAATGTGAGGTTAGATGCCTTGCTCAAGGGCACTTCAGCTATGGATGAGGGTGCTGGAGAGCAGTAGTTCTTCCCCCCCCCACACACACACACACACACACACACACACTCTTCCTACTGACAGAGGATTTGAACCTGTGCCACTTTGATCCAAAGACCAACTCCGTAACCATTACAGCCACAGCTGCCCCGTCACGTCACATGACAACACGCTGTTATCTCAAGGCGTATGTACCTGTGAGCATGAACTGGTAGGCGTTATCAGAAATGGAGAAAATGTGGGGCGGGACCTCCTGTCTCTTTTTCCCTCGGTACCCGGCCACCACCTCAGGGTTGTACACAGGGAGCCACTTGTAGGGGTTCATCGTCACACAGAACAGCCCAGAGTAGGTCTGTAGGTGAAAAGAGGGGGGCGGGAGTTGGGCTGTTAGAACTCACTGAGGTGAGTGGTGCTCCAAATGATCAAAGAATGCACGCTTGAGCAGGCAGCCCTACTCAGGAGACCTGTGAGATTCTAACAAACAACAGTAAGGTGAAGAACCGAATGACAACATGTACTGTAGCTCACTTGTACTTGTATGTAGGATTGTGGCCACTTGCAATCAAACGCAAAATAATGAGTGTCGTTCCCTCTTGAGACAAGTGGCAACACACAAAATCAAAGAATCAGAATTTGTGGGTAATAAATTAAGTTTTAAAATGTTTAAAATGTACTACTGTTGTCAGTGAAGTCAATATTTCTGTTGAACATGTTTCCTTGACTGCTGTTGACATATCTTAACCATGTCATAATAGCTTGTTGTAAATGCCTTACACATACTGTAGCACTTTTACCAACAAACATCTTCTAAATCAAGGCTCTCAGTCCTGCTTGAGGACCCCCCATTGTCAACATGTTCTAGCTTTCTAGCTTATTCTTCAACCAAGTTATATGAACACACGTAAGTGAAGCCAATGAGCTGAATGGAAACCCAGTTAATGAGCTCTTGTCATGAATAAATAACAATAGTTATAAATAATAAACAAAGTCAATATGTGTAGTGTGGTTACATAAATCATCCAGGCTGCGTAGCGATCCTTCAGGTTGAACAGGACTGCTGGCTCATGCAGGTGGGTGAGCAGGGCCATGTCCTCAATCTTGTCAAACTTTGGCGGGTTCATTGGCTTGATGTCATCTGGCTTTACTGTGACAACCTGTAGCACAGAGGCAGACAGGTAAAAAAAAAGCCTGCAGTGTACATGTGTAACAGGTGGACTACACACCTGCCCCTACTGGTCCTACCACTTCAGGGTCATTCATCTTTAAAGTGGATCAGGTGCTGCAATTCACACAAAGGAACACTGTTTTCATCCAACAAGTTGCAAGCCTATTTGTTATATTTTTTTCTTTGAAATAGTATGATATTATATACACATGTATCATACATGTACACGTACATGTATGTACCTATGTATGTATGCATGAAATATGCTGATGAATAAGCATGACAGTAGATATGTATGTCTAGTGTGTCTATATCTGTCATCTGGAGGTCGACAGCTGGCAATAAAGACATCTAGTAGACTAAAGGAGTACCCACCCTTCCATCCTCTGTCTCCACAGTGACCTTGCTGCTGTCCTGGCTGAGGATCTTGCCCTGGGTGTACTCTACCTTCGGGTCAGCCACATAGCAGGAGGTTTTGGCATCGAAGGGTTTGTTCTGAGCCGCAATCCTTTCCCGCTCGGACTTGCGCAGGTATGGGGCAGCCTCCCCAAATATCTCCATCTCAGCGTCACTCATGTCAAAAAGCTGCATGAGAAGTGGCCATTGCAGCAGTAAATTACTTTACAGCAAACTTTACAGAATATGAACATATGAAAAATACTGATAAGTTGGTAAAACACAATGCAAGTAAATTCTAATGAAACTTACCTTTGGGTGTTCAGTAATATGCAGACACAACCTGCATCCACAAGCACGTGCCTTGGAGATAGGTTAATGAAGGGTCCTTCTCTTCCCTGTGTACTGCTGACAAAACTTGGACTATCTCAGCTCTATTGTGTCTTGTGTGTTTCAAACACAACTGCATTCCTCCCACAACCTTCTGTCATCGTGCTAACAAGACATTGACTGCTTTTATACAGGGGGACTTTTTTTTCTGGGGACATTTTCACAAAGGGCAGCGGAACCTTATTTAGGCCATGATCAAATCTTGCCTGAGTTGGGGGGGTTGGGGGTGAGGGGGCAGTGAACTATGTTCATTTTGCCCTTTGAAATGTCTATCCCTGTCTTTATTGTGTCTGTCCCCCCTTTAAATGTTTTCATTGTAATCATCGGCCCAGCCCATTAAAAAGCAATGATGGCAGATTAGGGGGATTTTTGGGGGCTCTTGATTTACCAGTGCTCATTTTCCGGGCTCAGGAAAGATTAGGTCTGCCATGGCGGTGCCAAAACACAGACCCCGGCTGTCTGTGACTGGCCACACCATGACCTGTCTGGTAGGGGATCACAAGAGAGTAAGCAAAGGGTAACTGCTAGTAGTAGTTGTATGCCATTGATCTGCACAACACAATACTATTCCAATTGCACGCCATCGTTCTTTGAACTGGGAGACCTTCCTTGAAACACAATCTAAACCAAAGTGTAACATTTCAACAATATCTTGCAGTGGATTCGAAAAACGTAGGCTTTTGACAACCGCCTGGTTTTATGCATAGACATTGAACTCCCACCCAATCGCTGCCTAACTCACAGAGAGAAAAAAAGTCAAACATAAAAAATTTGTGATTTAGGTGGTGATCTTCATGTGTACGTCTGGTGTATAGAAATGGCACATATGTGCAGATCGTCCAGTTATGTGTAGTGCTAAACAGTTACAGACAGTAGACAGCCAAAAGTTCCCAGTCCTTCATTTGTCTCGCTTCATTGATTATGTGGGTTTATGGGGTTAAACAACCAATCCAAAAAAATCCCCACCAGATCGATTTAAAATCCTTTAAATGGATTCATATTAGTGTGCCTTTAACACTCGGGACCATTTGAACAAGAATGTGTTTCATGTACGATATTCCCTAAAGCCAGTTATTTGTGGAAAGCTTTGCTACAAAACAGCTTTGGTCAGCCCTGCATTTCACAGCAATTGCAGGCATGTTAACAATGCAGCTTATAATAGACTGGGCTATATCTGCATAGTTTATGAAGTTTTAAATGATTTAAACTATGCTTAATGCTTACTTTCATTAGACAAAATACATTGCAGTAATGACTATATATTCCATCTACACTCCCTATAACATTCTAAAGAAAACATTAACCCTTTCGCCACCTCAAAAAAAACCATTTAGCCTACTGTGAATAAGCAACCTCTAACAGTACTCAATTATAGGCAGACTACATTGTTATATGAAATGGATATTATTTGGCGACCTTAGGAGGCAGTCCTTAATCATTGTAACCAATGCTACTTAAACAGAACTAACAAAATACCAACAAAGACACCAGAGGCTGTAGGCCCTGACTAAGAACAGACTTTGCCATATGTTACGGTGCACATGGGTGAAGGATCAGAACTATAGTGACATTTTTGAGCACCAAGGCACTGCCATTTACGCTAATGGTCAATAAACGTCAAGCTATCAGCTGGTAACAGTTGCTGGTCACACAACCACGCACACATACACACGCACACAAACACACACAAATACACACACACACACACACTGAACGATCCTGTGCTGACCTCTTCTGTTGGCAAACACGGCATCCCCACAACTTCACTACACACACACTTTCCCAGACAAGCTGGAACGACACAAGGTCATTCCTGCAGCAACTGGCGGACGTGGAGGCAGCGGTTTCCCGTGAGGAGGAGCAGGGAAACACATGACTGGCCCTGCTGCAGTATGGATCTGAGGCTGGGCACATTTTCCCAGGAATATACGCTCAGGAGATGGGACAGGGTAGAAATAGAGCTGCTGCTGTACGAGAACATCCATCGCACTGGTCCCTGAGCAAACCAAAAGAAACCAGTAATGAGGGCGTCAGAGGGCAAAGTTTGTTTACTTTGTAACTTCAGGTAGTAAACGTCATTACAAAAAGAAGACAATAAAATGGATCACAAACACCAATCGCATGTAAGGGGTGATGCTTATTTTTTGTGCTTATCTAAAGAGCACAGACCATATTCCTATTGGTGTTAGCTGAGGTGACTATCAAAAGCCAATGTATGTAACCGAAATATAAAATAAACAGTGCTTATGTAGTGTAGCTAAAATATCTCAGATGACTAGAGGCATTTAACCGAGAGATTTACATGGAATAACAAGTAAAATGTATGTAACATGGGAAACACTTGAGTGAATAGAGACAACCAAGTGAAGTGAATCTTGTAATGGAGTTTAAGAGGTTACCACAGAAAAAAATCTCTAACATAAATCTCTAACATCTCAAAATCTCTAACATAAAATTGTACAGAAAGGAACTTTCTGTTCATAGCTCACGCCTGAGCATAATAACAGGCCAGTAGAATAAACGAAAGCAGATGTGAGACCGTCATTGTCACATACCATGATAGAGCTGCAGTTTTGGAAACCACCAAGTCCTGTGCACCATATACTATAACAACTATGAAGACTAAATGCCCAATCCATATGATACAAATCAGAGGGTGGGTGAACTGGACTGTTAAGAGACATTCAAACTTAAACTTCTGTTTCGGCTTAGAAAAAAATATTTTATTTTCGTATACAGAACAAAAGGTGGATAATGGTATGCTCAACAACCAAAAAGCTGCTTTTATGATTTAAAGATAAGTTTGGTACAGTGCATTGATTTTTCCTTGGAATTCACAAATATAAAATGAATGTAACTCATAAATACTTTATCTTTTCCAAAAAAAAAAAAAAACATCCCATGAGATCCGATAAAGTCCTGAAGCAGCACCCAGACAAATGAAGGCACAGAGAGACTGTGTCCAAAAGCAGTGCATATTCCACTCGGAAAGCCAGCGCGGGATAGTCCTACTTTTTAAGACGATCCTTTCGCATGTGTGATGCAACAGAAGAGGAAATCTCTGCACTCTTCTTGTTTTGTCCATAATATTCAACAAACTCTCCATCAGGACCAACCAAGTACATGATAATTGTGTGATCAACCTGTAAAGAGAATAAGGCAAACACAGCGGTTAGGTGTTTGCTCCAATGAACAACAATGTACGCATGCTTGACTTTGCATGTGGAATGACAATTTCATGTCAGGGCAAACACTGCTACCATGATGATAATGATGATCCACTCACTATGTAGTCATTATCTTCGTCTTTAGGTCCTTGGCTGTAGTACACTCGATATGCACGAGACACCTTATCAATTTGTTCAGGGGCTCCTGTTAGACCAATGAGCTTTGGAGAAAATTCTAAAAAAAGAAATATCGATCACTATAACAAATGTTTATATTCAAAATCATGTGTTGTCGTACAAAACATGTCTGAAACATAATTTCAGAAAGGTAAACTTAAATTATTATTCTGATTTTTTAAAATGGAAAACGTTACTAAGTTACAATTATAAGTACTGTGTACAGTAACTGTGGAACAAAGTATTTCATGATAACAAAGACAACAAAATTGTAAAACAGATACCCATTTAAATACTGCTAATGTTTTAAGATGGTGACAGGCTTGAAGAGTACCTTTCACATACACTGACATGGCCTCTGGTGTATCCCTGTCGGGATCGATTGTGATGAGGATGGGCGTCAGGTCAGGGAGAGACTTTATCCTCCCTACAACAAAATAATCAGTGCTTTGTGAACCATGTCATAACCTGGTAATGTGTCTGTAACTTAAGAGTATAAACCATACACAGACTTGACCAACCATAATACAGTGGGAAGTAAAGTCCCAAAATAAATAAAAAATACAAACATCAAACATGGTGCAAAGTACCTTACTCACAAAATAGGGAGGCCACTTACCAATTTCGTCCACGACCTCAATCATTTTCTCAATTTCATCTGGACAAATGTCTGGACAGTGCGTGAAACCGAAGTAGATGAGAATCCACTGGCCAAAAAAATCCTCACTTTTGCATGGCTTGTTGTTGTGGTCAACCAGGGAGAACGGACCACCTAGGAGTGGTTTTCCCAAGGACCGTGTCCTTTCTCTCTCAATTGCTGCATGGGAATATTCAGTTGGGGAAAAATTAGATCACTGCCTAAGCCACAAATTTGTTAAGATAAGCATAACTGTTTGGATTCAACATACATATTCTGTACATCCTTTTCTTGTGATGCACTGTACATTCGCAAAAAGACGACTATACATAAAAGCTCCTTACATTCTTCTTTCTCCTTCTTAAATATCTTCATCGCAGCAAGCAAAGTTCCACCAATAGCAAAAGTCACTGCTAATGATTTCCATGTCACTGGCTGTTTGGGACACACACACACACACACACACACACACACAAAATTGGACACTTACAAAAACATTATCCAGTATTGCTTCAACAACCCTGACTACAAGATAAAACAACAAGCATAGAGTACCTTAACATTTTCAAATATAATTCTGCAGTTTTCAATATTTAGTATTTAGAGAGACTAGAAAACAGCCCTGAATACAAGTTGAAACTACAAACATAATATGCCTCCAAGAGCTTACATATAATTTATTATAGTTATAGAAAAGAGCTTTTTTTCATGTTACTTACCCAAAATGTGTAGTATTTAGGGAGAATGTATGCCTATAGTCTTTTTGAGTTTTATCATTACATCCAATTATGTTAGACCACCTACCCCAGTCTTCTTGTCACCAGATGAGGGCGGTGGAATCCTTGAAGCGTATGTTCTTGTGTTTGGAAACATACATGCTGACGATCTGCACTTTAAAGATGAAATCTACGAGATGATAAACAAATGCAAGTACTGTATAACTCAAAATTACCCAGTACATACATTCAATAGCAGGATCAATTGATGACAGCCAGCAAAGTTAGCTAGATGGCAAAGCTAAATGACCTACCGATTGGTGTGTTCTCAGGAGGGGAATGCCTGTACATACTGAAAGGGTTCGTGGTGTTACATGACATGAGTACCGACAGACTGTGTGTGCTGCATAGCCTTTAAGCTGGGAAAGCGGAGAAAAGAACTGTGGAAAACAGTTTAGAGCCCGGTCACACACTGCCACGGCGAACCTCATTGCGGTGATGAACAGTTGCACGACCACAGTAAATGCGGAAGTAAAGCTGCTTTATACAACGTGACTTCTCATGTGGAAATTGCATACAAATCTCTGATCTGAGGCCGATAATACCCGATATAGTGCCTATACAAAATAACATCACCTTGCCAAACAAAGGCCACTGAGGCTGATCCCAGACCAGCTCTTAACCTCGAAGTGCAGCTTCAATGAAAGGAAATGACGTACATACCACCGATATGGTGAGGTTTTGGAGCATAGGTTTTGAGAAAAAAACTTTTTATGAGATTTACAAGATTATATTTAACTTAAAATGCAGCTGGAATATTAACCTTGAAATTAGAAGTTACACAGGATAAAATACACTGCATACCTCTACCGGTATCATTTGCCTTATTTTTGTATATATACAAAATATACAATACACTATGATAAATTACAAATGTAGCAATATAGGAGAAAATGCCGCTTGTCAATGCCCATTCACAATTTAAAAATCCAGGCACGACCCTTCTTCTCCACCTCCGCATCCAGCTTTGATACCACAATGCTATGCGTGCTTCCAGTCACGACAGTGCGCAGAGATCCCCGGTGGTGTGTGTACCACGCTTATATACAGTCATTTTGGTGTGTACAGTGTAGAAACGAGTTGATATTGTTGGCTAACTTGAGGCTACTGTTGTGTGGCGGATTTTGTCTATCGTTTTTGTAGATAACTGTACATGTAATACGTTACAAGAAAATAATGTATTAAAATTCCCTGTCAGCTAGCCTCAGTTAGCTTTACTTCGTCTTATTCAGTCATTTATACATTAGCCTCAAGCTGTTCCCTTTGCTAGGAAGCTAGCTAGCTTTATTTCAACAGTAGGTCAGCTATCTGGCTGTATTTAGAACGAGTCATTGGTATCTAGCCATCTGCTTAGATACCAGAGGCCGTTTAATTATCGAGAGATTCTCTGTCTAGGTCAAGTTCGTCTGTGAAATCCCCATGCCCAATCAAGTATGAACGTCCCAAAAATTGGATATCGTGTCTTCTCTGCTAACTCCACAGCAGCATGCACGGAGTTAGCCAAGAAAATTACTGAGTAAGTTATGTGTGATTTTGGGCATTTATTTTGCGCTAATGTTAACGTAGCAGCGGACCGGCTGGATATCCACTGTTAGTTAGCTAAGTAGCTGGCTGACGCATACCTTGCGAGGCTAGCTAGCCAAACCGCTTTTTAGTGACAGGTGTGATAAATGTGACATCAAGGGTTTTGGTAATTTACTTGACGTTGCGGTGTTGATTTGTGCTGGATAAAGTTGTCTACCTTTCATTAAATGCATCACGGCAATGTTTGTTAACGGACTGTCTGGAATCTAAAAGATTTACTATTGTAGCACTGTGTCTGTTGTGGTAGAGAAACTGTGCCATTTTAATTCAAATGTTCTAAAAATGTATCGGTGTCAGTAAGCAGTAACGGATGATTGTGTTTTTACAGACGACTTGGAGTTGAGTTGGGGAAATCTGTTGTTTACCAAGAGTCAAACAGAGGTGAGTATTAAACGCGAGTTCTCCCGTGTCCAACTGTGCACCACACCGACTATAACGAAATATGTCTTGTCCTTAACAGAGACTCGGGTCGATGTCAAGGAGTCCGTGCGAGGACAAACCATATTCATCATCCAGACCATTCCTAGGTAAAACGGTTGAATAACACACTTAGTCCATTTCCCCCATGCAGTCACATCGGCTATCTCAGTGGCTATCTTCACAGCAACACCCCTTAAATTGAACATGAATCAGACCTTTAACATGACAAATAAAAGGGTCATAAAGAGTTATTTTTAGGCCTTCTCGCCAACTCTCCCTTGGACAAGCAGTTGCTGCTTTTTGCTGCCCCCTAGGACAGACTTTGTGTGGGAAATGTGACATATGTTTGGTATTTTTTTCACCGTACACTGTTGACTTCATTGTACTCCCCCTTCCCAACCTGTCAGAGATGTCAACACGGCCATCATGGAGCTCCTGGTCATGGCATACGCCCTCAAGACCTCCTGTGCAAAGAACATCATTGGTGTCATCCCGTACTTCCCATACAGCAAGCAGTGCAAAATGAGGAAGAGGGGATCTATTGTGTGTAAACTGTTGGCATCCATGCTGGCCAAAGCAGGTGAGTACACCTGGGTGATTAATCCATCACAGGGACAGCAGTTCTTGCACTGTAAAACATTCTGCTTAGAACCTGCTTCAGAGGATTAAGGCAACATGTTGCATGGATCTTTTTTATGTTGGTATAACTTAACAATGTCATATATTTTCATAAAAGATCATTAAAAGTTCCACGCAGAACATTGGTTCTACGCTTTGCCTTTTTACAGTGATACCCTCCTTTACGGTATCACTGACAGTTTTGGGTGTAGCTGACAGTACACTCACAGTTGAATTGCACTACGTTGTTTGCTGGAGATGACCGAAATAAAGTCTTGTCTGCTTATTTCACGCAGGGTTGAGTCACATCATCACCATGGACCTCCACCAGAAAGAGATTCAGGGCTTCTTCAGCTTCCCTGTAGACAACTTGCGTGCCTCGCCATTCCTGCTACAGTACATCCAGGAGGAGGTAATGGCGTGAAGAACGGGTTTGTGTACTGTAAATTATGTGTGTCGAATGACATGATTTACAAGGCATTTTCCTTTTGCCAATACTCGGGGTTGTGGATGGTCACAACATTGTGGTTGCAGAGTTCAAAGTGCCAGTTTAATGTTTACTGCATATGTGATGTAAGCTTAATGCCAAGTGTTGGTTGTTTTAAAATAAAGAACAAAGTGGACTGCAGATGGCGCCAGAGTTTTGTTATCCTGTTGACCTTAATTTCAACCCTTTCTTTTTTGCTCTCCCTGACAGATTCCTGACTACAGAAACGCAATCATTGTTGCAAAATCGCCAGCTGCGGCCAAGAGGTGACCTGAATTAGCTATGTTTATGCAAACTCTAACCCAGTTCAGTTGTTGTAATAGCTACAGTATGAACTCTGTAAAGGTGATAGATGGGGAAACTTTTTTCAGCAATGTTGCCAGACAACACAAAGAGAGGGACCTAATATTCTGATTGGGTGGTCATGACAAGTTCTGTGTTGATTATTTCAACTGCCCTGATAAAAATGTGACTTCATATAAATAGGAAAGTGCTCAGCAACATTGCACAAAAAGTTGCCCTGTGTATCATCATTATATAAGTGTGGCCGTACATGCATGTGACATGGTGGATGGGGTGTCCATGTGACCTGTCTGCAGGATCAGAATCTTTCTTGTCATTTTGCACAACAAAATTCAAGGTGCAGTTTATCAAGTGCAAGCATTACAGAATGTGGGGGAAATATAAAAATAAAAAAAAATAAGGTAAATGTAAACATAATATAATGTTGAAAGGACTACAAGCACCTAAACCTCTCTGCACTCTCTGCGTTGACCACAGAGCTCAGTCATACGCGGAGAGGCTCCGCCTCGGCCTGGCCGTCATACACGGGGAAGCCCAGTGTGCCGAGTCGGACATGGCGGACGGACGACACTCGCCTCCGTGTGTCCGCAACACCTCAGGACATCCTGGCCTCGAGCTGCCATGTAAGACCACAGCCGCCCTCTTCCCCTCTCCCCGTTTGAGCCTTCGCCTCTCTCTCTCTTTCCCACAGCCAGCTCTCTTCTTTCCTCCCTTGCTTTCTCTCCCACTTCATCTCTCTCTCCCACAGCCAGCCCTCTTCTTCCCTCCCCCTGTTTGACCCCTCTGTCTCTCTCCCACTTTATCTCTCTCTCCTGCTTCCTTGCCCCTCTCTCTCTCTGTCTGTCTGTCTCTCTCTCTCTCTGTCTGTCTCTCTCTCTCTCTCTCTCTCTCTCTCTCTCTCTCTCTCTCTCTCCTGCTGCTGCTCTCTCCTCCCATCATATCCTTACCTTTTTTCCACTCATTCTTCAGGTGATTGCCAGTGTTCTGTGTCTGTTGTCTGGGCTTTCCAACTGTGTCCATGTTAGTGGATCTGAAACTCATTCATTGTATCATTAGTGTTATTGTAATTTTCTTTTTAGAGATCCTTGTGTAAATGCATTGCACAACACTTGCATCCCAAAGTAAAATTCTAAGGTGCACTTACTGCCCATCCCACTCCTGCCCGCAGCCCACACACAAAACATAAAACACACATACTCTCACTCTCTCTCACACACACACACACTTATGCACCAGTTTGTATATGTTTGCAACTTTTCTTTGATAAAGAAAACATGACAAGGATGGGAAGCCTCTACATGAGCTCAGTTGTGAGAGTGATTCACTATTTCACAGGAACATAACAAAAAGATGACTTCCTGAATTATGTTTTACTTTGTGGAATACTGCACTCCTCTGTTGAAAACAAATTAGTTGTTTGTGTTGTTTTTTCAGAGCAGAGTGTAACAGTTTTCTTTCAGAGGAGAAGGAGCAGCCTTATGAATAAATTCAGGGAGTAAGCAGATATTTGAATGCATTATCACATTTTCAAATTTTAAATATTGTATTTTTTCTGACTATACCACAATAGTGCTTAAGTAATGAATTTGAGGACTAAGGACTGTTTTACATGGCTGAGACTAGCAGTGAGTTAGTACAGACAATGTGAACAAATTGATGCAATTAAATACATGCTGGATGCGTCCATAGTAAGGGAGTTTCTTATGTGTTAATCTAGTGAAGATCAGTGTGTGTTTGTGTGTGTGTGTGTTTAATATAACAAGAAGGACAGTCATTTCTTGATAAAAAGCGAGTCACCTTTTTTTTGAGACGCTCAGCTGCTAGATCCTCATTGTGTTATGTGGGCAGCTGCTGTTCTTATAGTGCGTTTGATTTGCAGTTTGAAATTGTTTTCCAAGTCAGTTTCTGAGCACTGAAGCCGGAAGTGAAGAAACGGGTGTTCCAATTTCCCAGACACCTGACCAGATATCTCGGAGAAACACGGAGGACCATGAGTAGTTGCCTCATTTGGCAAATGGAATGCACAAAACTCAATTTATTTTCTCAGCGTTTCTAGCAAATGTGATGTTATCTCGTCACTTAAATCTCGGATACCAAGGCAAATGAAACGCACTATTAGAAGGGCTCTGCCTCTGCCCCTATCTGCCCCTTCTTGCTCTGTCTCTTTCTCTCTCTCTTTCTGTCCTTCCTTTCCCCAGTTACTGTCCTGTCTTCCATCCTGTCTTTTTCTGCCTCTGCCACAGACACCTCCCTTAATGAAGGCAAGCTCTTGAGATGGGTTTTTTCCCCTTCTTGCAGTACTAACAGCATTGTACCAGATGGATTTCGTATTTCGATTTTTCTATTTGTTATCCTAATACACTTTGATTTTACACCACAGTACTTTGCCTACCTCACTTGGTTTGGCAGATTATGCACTGGCCTTGTGATTTCTGTAGACTGTAGAGTTTCAAGTTGTTTCAAGTTGATCTGTCAATGGTTTGCAAGCTGATCTCGAGTGTTATTTAACCTTGGCACTTGTTTGTGAATGATGTAACACAATGATAGTACTCAAGCAGTAGGCTGCCAACAAAGGTTTCATACGTGTGTGTTTGTGTATTGTTTTCTTTTCTGATGCAGGACTTGGACAATCTCTTCTGGAAATCTGACCTTTAAAAAAACAAAAACACCTGTAATTTAAACCGACATTGTGTATGATAAAACAAAGCATGCACATGACTTGAACGGGTTCTCCAAGTCTTGCCATTGCCATCTATGTTACTGTACTCAGTCAGCATTACGTCTGTGTTTTTTAACATAGTGTTTTATTTTGTTGGTAATAAACAGGCAAACAGCAAGCTCCGTTCCCCGGCATAGAGCTCCCAAGTATGAACGTTAACTCCCTTTTGACTCTGATCACAGCGGTGACCACCCCAACCGTGGTCCCCTCAGTCCGTGCATGCCTCGAAACAAGGGCTTTCAACACACGTCCCCCAGTCCTCTGAAGATGCCTCGTCTGCTTTAAAAGTGCACATCAGACAGCAGTAGATGATTAGGACTTACCCCAGATTTGAGTAATGTTTTGAAGTTGAAACTCAAGACACTTCCTTTCTGAAATTTCAAAAAGATAAATAAATAGAAAAAAAAAAACAATTGACTTGTTGCAGTCAGTAGTGATTGTGGCTCCAGACTGCTGTGAAACTGTATTGAAAGCCCCCCCTAAAGCGCTTCCGTTCTGACATCCATACAATTGTCAACCCTGGAGAAATGGAATCACCACACATCAGTGTACATCTCTTTCTGTTTTGATTATTTTTCCCACTTCAGTTTTCCAATCCAAGGCTTATCTTGCTGATCAATACATCATGCCCTTTTCTCGTCCATCCTTTTGTTCAGATCTGTGTAGTGTGCTAAACTAGTTTATTATAACCAAGGCAACATGGTGGCCTTGGAAACACATGACCTCTTAATGAATTAAAATAAAGGTCTGGGAAGAAGATGTGAGCAGCGTAAAATTATAGTCGTGTTTGTCAAGAAGGGCACATCAGTGCCATGGTGTTCAGTAAAACGGCAAATTACATGGATTTTCCACATTACTACATTTTATACCACGTTAGCCTTCTTTTGTCATTTTTTTTTCTTTTTCCTCATTCTTTGCGAGCAGCCTAGCAACAGGCAATACAGCAGAGCACAGCTGTTTCCTGTGGACTAAGACCTGGCCGAGCATTTCACCCCCCCCAACCCCCCCCAACCCCTTTCAAAGTACATGCTACCAAAGGGGTCTCTTGAAAGAGACTTGCGTGTTGCATGGCGACAGCTGTGAGCCAGAAGCATACTCCAAAAGGAGGCAGAGATGTTTGCGGACCTCCAGGTGTCTGGGAGAAAGGAAAAAGGAAAAGAAAGAAAAAAAAAAAATTTTTCTGATTGGAGGGCATGTGTTTAAGGCATGTATTTTTTTTTTTACCTCCTCCTCCTCCTCTTTGAATTTTCCCTGTGCATACGAGCTCCTCCAATCAGTCTCTGGATCCCCAGGCAGGATTGATTGGTGTCTGCTGCTGATGCTGAGAGGAGCGATTGTTTGTTCTCCCTTTGATTGCTGGGAGACAGACCTGCCCTCGCCACAAAGCACCAAACTCACATCATCAGTGTTCTCCACCCCCTTCTCCTCCTCCTCCTCCTCCTTTTTTCTCTCTCTTTTCTTTGTTGTTGACCGTGTCTGTTTTGTTGGCTACAAAGACAAGATTGGACTCTCCATGTAGGTCTGTAGGTCTTTGGAGTACAGGTCTGTGCAGCCCACAGCGCTAAGCAGATGCTAGTGTGATGATGCAAGCATTGACCTTGTCCTTCTCTCTGATTGGGTGTGACGGGGCAGAAGGCAATCATTTTGATTTTCTTGCATGGCATGAGAGTTGCGATGATTTTTGCCCCCTTTTTGAGTGAAATTGGTTTAACCGTAGGTAGGGTAAAATGGGAAATGTTCCAAGCCTGACCTGTAGAACGAGGGGAAAACTTGCCACGCTTCAAAAACAAGCCGCATGCTGTAGCACATGCATTGCAGGTTTTTCTAGTTTTTTTTTTTTTTTTCCATGGGCACTGAAGTGGTCATCATGCAAATGCCCCATGCTGTTACTGGTAATTTCTGGATTTGTTCTGGTCTCTTTTTATTGTTATTATTATTTATTTTATTTTTTTGGAAAAAAAGGCATACATTTAAGCCCATCTTACCCAGCCTACATTGTGATAATTGCCTTGATAAAAAAAAAAATCCACCGTCCATCGTGCCTGTGAGCCATGGGGTTTGCTAACAGCTTTGTGTTTTCACCCTCGCAGTAATGATGGCGAAGGAGAAGCCCCCCATTACGGTGGTGGGAGATGTGGGAGGACGCATCGCTATCATAGTGGTAAGACTGATCCTCCATCTTGTTTTTTGTTGCTCATATTTTAAACATAACTACCAGCTGCCTCGCTAGGCCTTGATTTGCATTTGTTGCATTTACACCTCTATCTGAACCAGCATGTGCTACCCATGAGAGGAGTCCATGTTAATTGGCTGTGACATCACCAGGGCCCTGTTCTTCTACTTAAAGAACAGTGTGAATGTGACCTTGGTGTAATTGCAGCCAAATTCATCAACATGGCATGGTTTTACACATCTCACCAGAGATGGCAAAGCATGGACTCGGCAGAGGCGGACATCCCAGGTTCAGAAAGTAGAAGTCCTGCCCCATATTTGTTCCAGCAAATTCACTAAACCAGCGGATCCCAATTAGCATCACTTCTTAGCCAGGGAGATGAGCTAGTTAGTGAAGTCACCTGTGCTAGGAGCACAGGCAGAAGGAATGTATGGCAGGACTTTTACTTTTTCAATCCGGTTTGTCCACCTCTGGATCTGAGAGTAAAGATCCTGCCATACGCTTGGACCATTCAGTTACTAAATCAGCTGCTTTGAATGAGAGCAGGCAGGTAACCAACTTGGCGATATTTCACTCAGAATTAGTAAAATGACTGATTTCTACTAATTATATTGTAGGAATTTTTCACGTCTACCTCACACTATAACAACAGTAAGATTTCCGGTTTCACACTTGACATATTACATCCAAAGTGATGCAGCTGCATTTGACCAACTCCATGTGCACGCAGTCTCAGTGTGGCAGACATTGATGTGGGAAGGACAGGATGGATTGTTTTAGGCAGTGCTGTGTATTCCTGCCCCCAGGACGACATCATAGATGATGTGGAAGACTACGTAGCGGCCGCGGACATCCTGAAGGAGCGCGGCGCCTACAAGATATACATCATGGCCACTCACGGCCTGCTGTCTGCCGATGCCCCCCGCCTCATCGAGGAGTCCGCCATCGACGAGGTGAGATCAGATGCCGCGCGGTCGATATCTGGCGGCTGCCCGCCAGGAAATTGAGCTGTGCTTGAGTGCACCGAGTTTCAAAGTCCAGCTCGATGTAGAAGTAATCATGCATGATATTGCAGTCATTATGGTTACTCAACGGTTGCAGGCCTCAGGCATTAAACACTTGCTTAACAGTTCCTTACATTTCTGTTATTCTAATATTACTGTGATTTTAAACACTTACAGAAACATGACAGCCTCATGTCCTCTTATTCATTTTTTTTTTTTTTTTTTTGGTTTGGCAGACATTTTTATTCAAGCTTAACATTGTAACATAACAATGAACATTTGCACAATAAAAGTCAATGAAATTGGCAAGAATTGTAAACTATTATTATGAACTCAAAATAACAGTAATAAGAACAGTTAGCAGCATGATGCACATGTACAACATGTCGGTATAAAAAACTAATTCGGTAATTTTTTAAACGTGAGTTTTTAGTGCTTTTTACAGGTATTTAACCTGTTGTCCCTATGATCTCCTATTTCCATTATAAATACATGAATAAACTGCTTGGCTGACTTCTCTCGCTGTCCTCATGTCGGCATCTGTACCTGTTATCTGATGGTCTGTGGTGTGGTGTGTTTGTGCTGATATCTGACGGTCTGTGCTCTTTGGCGCGTTTGTGCTCCTCCCAGGTGGTGGTGACCAACACTGTGCCCCACGAGGTGCAGAAGCTGCAGTGTCCGAAGATCAAGACGGTGGACGTGAGCATGATCCTGGCCGAGGCCATCCGCCGCATCCACAACGGAGAGTCCATGGCCTACCTGTTCCGCAACATCACCGTGGACGACTAGGGCGGGAAGAGCCACACTAGGCAAGAGTTAGGGAAGTAGGAAGTGTGTGGCAGTGGTGAAGTAGCTCCCCACAGCCACCTAAACACTAATCTTCCATCACCAGGTGCAGAAGTGCCAAGTAACCCCCCCACCCCCCCAAACCATAACGAACACAACACTCAACACTAATACTCACACACGTCTATGCATTTACATGGGGAAAAGGGGGAACGCAGTCTAACCAACACACAATAATTTGCACCCGTAGAAATGGGAAGACGTACTGAGTTCAGCTAAATTCAGGTCACCTGGGAAGGTCTCGTAGGAGCATGGAGTGAGGGAATTTAAATAAATGGTCTAGATTTCTGAAATATATTCCACAATCTCATTGAGATTCTTTTGAGTAAAAGCCATGCAATAAACTTCAGCTTTAGTCAGACCTCATTTTTAGAACGTGTGACTCGCACCTACGCCAACTGCACGCACTTGACACATACACACGTATCGTTTACCACAGGGCTGTGATAAAGCCGCATTAATAACTATGAGAAATACGTAATTTCCTACTGAAGTAAAAGCGTTTACTCTCTTGACTGAATGATTAAGCACCTTGATTTTTTTCCCCTACCATCACATGGAACTGATTCCATCTAACTCAAACTGCTAGAGTCCATGGCCACACTGTGACTGCATCCCTGTAGTGATGGTACACATGTATATGAGACTGCCAGGTGTACCTTTACGTGTGTTAGTTTTGTGAGCAAGCCTCAGTCTAAATGTAACATCCCAGACCACAATGCAGTAAATTTGTGAAAACAGGCATATATAACAGCACAGTAACATGTATTAAGTGTAAAAGGGCATGCAACCAGGATGTCTTACCTTTAAGAGGTACCATGCATATCATGGACCTCAGCTACTAAAGGGATTTATTAGGTGTTTTTCAATATAAATTACCACGACTGATCACTAACATTGTTAAGCAGTGTTGGCCATCTTTAGATGCTTTAGTGCTCGAGACCGTGTGTGAACATCACCGAGTGCTTCAGCAAGCCGGTGGCATGGCATAACTGTGCTTACACTCAATTTCGCTTGCTGTTTTATCCGTTCAGACCTTCGTGTGTATGGGCAGTGATGGCTTGTCTTGTGTGACAAAGCCTATTTTTTTTTTTAGCGATGTACAGTCAAAGAGACACTTGTACTCCTTTCTGCCATCCCGACCTGTAGACGTGGAATAGGAGGCTGCACTATGCATATACAAAATTTATTCACACAGATGCCTTTAAAGGCAGAACGTTAAAACTCTTACGCTCTGTGTGAATGCATTTTGTATTGTCTTGACGATTGACCAGCACTTGAAAACTAACTTGAAGTTGTCTGAGTGAAGCCTGCTCCTACCCATATGAAGTTGTCATGGCCATTCCCTATTTAAACGCTGGTTGCTGCTGACCTGCGTGTTCGAGATGCACGTGGCCCTGCTTCTGCCTCTTGAAGGGGTGCAAAGAGGCGTGCCGTTGTCGTTGTTTTTTTTTTTGCACTTTTGCCTCACTGGAGAGTATGACATACTGTTAGCGGTTTAAGAGCCTTATGCTCAGGGAGATGTACTTACTTTTGAAGGAAGCAAAACAATCACTTAATGAAACAAACAGAAATGCTTCAGAAAGTTCCTTTTTTTGCTAGCCATTTAAGCCTGTGCCTCTTAGTGTTGTGGATGTTTCCTGTACTGTCTGTGTTCTGGTTGTCTTGTGCATGTCTTGCAGCCTGTGTTAATTGTTTTTTCCTCTTGTAAACTTTGTTCTGAATTCATTTGTTGTTGTCACTCTGACGGACGTGCCGAGTAACATTCGCAGGTCACTCTTCCACAGATGTGTCTCAGTCTCGGCGATGGCAGTTTCTATGCCAACCGCTTCTTCCCTTTGAGTTTCTGAGCTTGAGTTGTCTGTGGTTAGCGCAAAAATAAACCCCATGTGTTCTCTCCACCCAAACCCCCTTCCCACACACACACACACACACATTTACCAACATGCATACCTTTACTGGTATTACTTGACCGTTTGCAAGGCAGTCATATTTTTGTAAATAAACACAACTTGGCCTGAAGTTTCACACTGCTGTGTCTTTATTTTTGGCTTGGTGCTTATGAAGCAGTACGATCAGCTTAGGTTAATTAACTGACGGATATAAAAATACACAAGCATAGACATGTATAAGGAAGTAACACAAGTAGTGTTATTTGACAGAGCTTAAGCATTTAAAGAAAGTGACAGGATATTTGAAACAAACTTTACAATACTTCATATTACCTGTCAGAAGGCCACAGTATGTTTTTCAGTTCTGTTGCCTTTATCACAAACTATTTTGGCCTTAAGATGAAGCTTTGGCCTTACTGCAGTGACCTTTAGGGATGGACTGTCTCAATGTTTTACTAGCTGACAGCTGTCGCCTGGGACCCTTGACTTGTTCCCAACTCCTCAGGTTTCCAACCCCACTCTGAGGAGCTTTGACCAAGTGCAGGGGCAGAGACCAGTTTCTCTGTGATGGTCCTCAACATCTTTAACCAGCAGCATGGTCAACCCCCCTCTCACAGAGAAGCCGAGAGGCACGTTTCTTACTTCTATGCATCCTGCTAAGTGCTATTATCCGAGTCCACTTATAACAGCTTACAGAAGAGTGACTCGCTCACATTAAGGATGTTACAGAATCTTATGCGTTTTCTGCTAAAATCTTAGAAGCTCATGAGTGAATACTCACGTTTGTGCCCATGCCATTTCAGTTGACATTTCAGAGAGAGGAGTAGGTCAGTTTTGTGCACTGAACACGCGAGCACGAAGTGGGCTTCAACGGCGCTAGACATCTGTGTGCTTTTAATGCTCAAAGAGGAACCAGCGGGCTCCTGTTCCGAGGTCACTTCCCCTTTCAGCACTCGGGAACAATGCACCTTGTCTTTACACAGGGCCAGAAAGGGGAAATGCGGTGTGTGTGTGTGTGTGTGTATATGATATAATGACAGAGTGTCTGATAACCACCTTATACACACAACTAAACAAAAATTGTTGTATGAAGGCTGTAAATCTAAATGGTAGTACCTTTCCCAGCCCTGGCAAACGTGTTGGGTAGCGTTGATGGACAGACCCTCTGTCAAAGGAATTAAGTAAATGGTGTTGCCAAGGCAATGATGAGGATGATTGACATCCAGACATTATTTTTGACATCTTAAGTGTGTATAATTGGCACCTGTGAG
Source organism: Coilia nasus (assembly GCA_027475355.1). Classification (NCBI taxonomy): domain Eukaryota; kingdom Metazoa; phylum Chordata; class Actinopteri; order Clupeiformes; family Engraulidae; genus Coilia; species Coilia nasus. The sequence continues at coordinate 13,053,042 of CM050216.1, read as the reverse complement.
GGGGGATGTGAAATTCACACTGATTTGCTGAATGCATAATTAAAGGCAATTTTGTTCTTGAAGCCTGTGCTCTTTTCCAGTGAGATGGGAATTCATAGGAAGCCAGTTGGAGTGCGTAACTGATGGAATAGTAATTGATAGTCAGTAGGAAGATTGAAGTTTTAACATAAATTCACAGCCTGTGGCCTATCAGACATATTGGTCTATGTGGGTGTGGTGCTGTGATGCAAGTTCCAGCTCTTCAGTGACCAAAGACACCAGTAGGGGGCAGTATGATGTAAGTTAAGTCATAAGCTTTTAACACCATCAATGTGTATATGTTTGCATTTAAAGTTAACTATACAAAACTTTGAAACACTGACAGTTTTTTTAGACCAACAGTTACACCTACAAGCTGACATATTATGTGTCATTAATTAGGTCTGTTTTATGTGTCTCCGCTACAATACATAACACTTAGCAGACGCAATGACTGTTAAAACCATGGAGTACCAGTGTAGTGGTGTGCACTGTTACACCAAGACTTGTAACCAAAATGGGTTGGGCATAATGACAAAGTTAGAGCCCAAATCTGCGAAATGCGTGTGGAGCCACAGCATGTCTACCAGACAGATAAGCCACCACATCCTTGACCTTAGGCATGGGTGGCAACATCTTGTTTCTTCTGATAGCTTCATTTTTGACTGGAGATGTCCATGACTTTCACTTCTTAAGATATTTCTAATTTGTAGTTGAGGTTAATGGGTTTAAACATTGCCATTCCCACAGTATAATCTTAGACAAAATGATTTGTTTGTACTGCTGTGTACATTCATAGCAGTAGAAGCGTTTGGCTGCCTCATACACACACTGTGTATGTGTGTCTAACATGCGGCCCATGGTTTACCTCAGAAGTCTGAACAGAATTCTGAAGAACTCATCTTAAATCAAGAAGATCAAGAAATTATCTATATTTACAGCTGAACTCTAGACTGTTCTATTCATTTGCCAATTGCTGTGCACGTTGTTGTGAGACACTGCAAGTCAAGTCAAGTCAAGTCAAGTTTATTTACTGTATATAGCACTTTAAAATACAACAAAGGCAGCTGACCAAAGTGCTGAACAAGTAGGTAAAAGGACTAAAACATAAGGACACCATGACTAGAGGACAAATTAAAAACACAGAGATGACCTGACGGTGAATGACTAATATAACAGAATGATATATTTGCAAAAATATATGCAAGATAATGGGATACAGCAGCTGCACACTACATCCATCAACATGCACCATGATACATCATGGCTTGTCTCACGAGCTGATGATTGTGTCAGATAATGTAAGTGTCTGAAATGTATCAACAACTGTCCAGCCTTACCCCCTAGTTAGATCGCTGTGTAGTACGTCCTATATAGTGAATGAGTGAGTGAACGAGTGGATATTTCAGACACAACACTGCTGTACAGTCCTGTGCCTTCAGTGTCTTTCCCTTTTAGAATAATCTCACTGGTTCAACTGGATTGTCTATCTTGACTAATTAATCTTAATAAAATGTTGAAAGAATGCGTTATTCAGCATATCACTCTTAACAGTCACTTTCCCAAAAGCTTTTACCAACCCTATTCCTCATTTATAAGTTGCCTTGGATTAAGGCATCTGTTAAATGCAGTGCAATGTAGTGTAATGTAATGTAATGCAATCAACACCTCTTGTCTTGTTCATGTTTTTTATTCCCATTTTGCTTTCTAGTCGAAAAAAAATGAAAAAGAAACAATAAAAAAAAAACTTATCGCAACCACCAGGTTTCACAGTGTAGTACAAAAAGCATAGATGAGATCACCAAATGATTGTGCAAGTCGACAACTGCAATGAACAATGCACTGCTGATAAAAGGTTAAAAATAGTAATAGTATATAATAGTAATAGTATATAATAGTAATAGTATATAATAGTAATAAAAGGTAGTTACGGTACCAGAACAGTGCATGAAGATACAAGAAACTCTTTTCTTATACACATAACAAAAACAATAGTCATTTACATTATAGTTTTACTCAAATAAAATTTTTAGGTCTTGTAATACAAGTAAAAGCATCTCATTTTTTTTTTTTTTTTTTACAATACACAGAGGCGATTTGTATGAAGCAGCTTTATATTGATCATACATTTAGCTTTTTCCCTCTTACACACATACACACAAACAAACAACAGCTGAACAGGTTTGGGCACCCCAAGCTGAGCACATGTGAAAATCTGGTACAACACAACAGTAGTTTTTTACATTCTTCACATTTCCGCACACCACAATCCTTGCTGTCACACATATCACATTTCCTCAAAGCACGAGTGACGCAGCCAGTGGCCGTCCTCTTTCCTCATGTCTCTCTGGGTCTCCTGCTCTCCCCATTTCTGGCTCTTTCCTTCTCTGGAATGAGCTGTCACGCCGTAGTTCAGGTTTGCAGCAGAGCCACAAACAGGTTGAGCTCAAAGCAAACGAATAGAAGTTTGTCACGGGGTGTCTTTAACCTTTGCAGTACACAGTTCACCCGTGAGTGCATCATTATGGCAAGTGTGTGCGCATGTGTGAGTCTATGTGTGTGCAGCTGAGGTGATGTCTCTGGATGCACTCGCACACAGACATGTTCACACTCAGAACAAAACTACGCACAGCCTTGCAGCTGTGTGTGTGTGTGTGTGTGTGTTTGTGCGTGTGAGGTTAGGAGATGGTGCAGCTGTTGGTCTTGTTCATGGGCGGCCGGGCACCGTTGTCCTTGGGGAAGGTCTCGCGACGGCGGCGGAGCGCGGGACTCAGGCGGCTCGGCAGGTTGGCCTGCTGCAGGAGCTCGCGGAACACCTCCAGCACGTTCTCGTTCTCCTTGGCCGAAGCTTCCACGAAGCTGCTGTTCCAGTCCAGCTCCACGGTGGACAGCACCTCGTCGCCAGACACCTTGCGCTCGTCCCGACTCCGGTCCGACTTGTTGCCCACCACCACGATGGGCGTGCACTTGTCCTGCTTGACCTCCAGGATCTCCTCTCGCAGGGTCTTGACCGTCTCCAGCGAGTCGGCGTCGTCCACGGCGTAGACCAGCGCGAAGGCGTCGCCGGTCTGGATGCTGAGCTTGCGCATGGCCGGGAAGGGGTAGCTGCCGCTGGTGTCCAGGATGTGGACGGTGATCTTCATGCCGCCCAGCTCGTACTCCTTGCTGTGCAGCTCCTCCACGGTGCGCCGGTGCTTGGGCTCAAAGGAGTCCTCCAGGAAGCGGCGGATCAGAGCGGTCTTCCCCACGCCAGCTGCGCCCAGGAACACCAGACGCACCTCCGTCTTCTCCTTCACTTCCAGCGACATGCTTTTCTCTCACTTCCTCTCTCTGAGGCAACAGCAACCGTCTGATTGATGCCCTCTCTTTCTCAGGTCCCAGTGATGCCTGTCACCTCCACCAAGTTTCAATCTTTTTTGTATTTTTTAACAAAGTGAAGATAATGTAAAGTAACTTGTTGAGCTTTTCACTTAAGAAACCTGTAGAGGAGCTTAACTAACCTTGTGAAGAAATATCACTGAAGTAGAATGAAGAAGCAGAAGCACTACTGCTGGAACACAAGTGGCAGTAGGGCAGAAAGCTGTAGTAGTAGTAGTAGTAGGTTCGTATCAATGGCTGGCAGGTGAAGATGTGCCTCTGCCTGTGCCTGTGTGCCGTATTTATGGTTCTTTTCAATCGCCCTGACTCGACGCCCCCTCTCCTGCTGCCGGCCAATCCTGTCTGGAGTGGCTGGGCTTATTGTATTCCTGGCAGCCAATCACAGGGCGGTATGCAGATGAGAGACAGACTAGAACAGACAAATAAGGAGGCTGTGCTGGAGAATTCACCTCGAAGCAATTCACTATCAAGACTCTGCACTTGTAAGGAGCATGAGATGGTCTTAAAGGATTTGATTACCATGTAAGGGGTTTCTATGGTGCGAATAATGCTAGACGATTACACAATAGACATTCATTTATTTTTAGTCTCTTTGCTGCCTAGGGTTTCCTGAATTTAGACTGATTTTTTAATAGCTTATGCATTGCTGAAAGATTGTTTCCATGAGAAGATCTTTCAAGGGCTCTAAAAATCCAATTTGATCAGAATATATGGGTGTGAAGTTGTGGTAATCATTCCGTGCATTTATCTCCATCTCCGACAATGAGAGTTTAAAGCATATGTCATTCAGAACATTCTTCCCTTTAGTTACCGTAGAAACGAGGTGAAGGTCCTTTCATGAATCGATGAGAAATAAATCCAAAAGGGATTTATGCCAACGCTTCAACAATCACATCCTCATTACAGGTCTTATGAATTTTGATTACACATCATAACAAAAACACTCTGTCATGTCAATATACGTCCATTTTGCATTTTGACAGGTTAAAGGGAAAAGCCTGCGATAGAAGCCTGTGTTTGTGCTTTTCTTTGTTTGTGTGCATATGTGTATGCATTTGTGCGTGTGTGTGTGTGCATATGTGTGTGCGATTGGTTGCGTGTGTGTGTGAGAGAGAGAAGGCAAAGGAGACCTATTCTCCCCACCACCCAAAGCTCATTGCTCCAGCACAGTATCCATCATCAACAGTCATAGAACTGGGCTAACCTCAAATCTTGGACACACATGGAAAAAAAATATAGTGGGTACATGTTTTAATAAGACATAAATAAATAATGTATGGATAAAACAATTAATAAGGAAGGCATTCCAGAGTGTTGGTACATGAAAGGCGAAAGATCTGTGCCCTGCCGATTTCTTATTAACAGATGGTCTGGTCAGAAGACCAAGTTCAGTCATGCAGCTGGATCAGGCCCTATCGCTGTGTGTGCAGTGTGACTGCCTGGGTGGGGTGGTGGTGGTGGTGAGCAGCCTGGTGAAAAGCTCTGGTGCTCGCAGGGTGAGCTGGACTCTTATCAGCAGAGCCTGCATCTCAGACAGCAGCCTAATAACTCCCACCTTATCTGCTCCCGCATGCTACCATGGTCGAATTCAATCGCGTCTCTCTTTTCTCTCAGTCTCTCTCTCTTTCTCACCCTCCTTTCTTGCTCTCTGTATCTCTCTCTCTCTGACTCTCTCTCTCTCTCTGTCTCTCCCCACTCCACACACACTCACACACATACACACACATACACACACACTCACACACATACACACATGCCCTGTTTGCCTTCCTTTTGCTCTCATGCTCTGTCTCTTATTAATTTGCAGTTTGCACACCATCAGTATTGCAGTGGGAGATGGAGAATGAGATCATATAAAATGGCCCCTACAAAACTAAGCCATTTTATGACATGCATTGAAACACAATTTTTTTTCTTTCTTTCTTTTCTAAAATTGTTTTAATCTTGTTTAATAGACATTTTCCTTGTCTTTGTGCTTCTTCCCCCATTCCTCTTCCTCTCTCAAGCTTTCTTTCTTTATTCGTTTCTTTGTTTCTGTCTTTCTTTCTTCCCTCTATCAACCATTCTGCCATTTCCCATCTAGCAACACTAAGTAGTTTTTTCAACCTTAAAATAACGTTTCCAAAATCATTTCAGTGGTTTATCCACTTGTAACTGGGTGGAAGGCACTTCTGAATTCGTTATAGCCTCCACGGGCTGTAACCACACTAAGTAAGTTTGGAGGAGCGGAGCATCTCTCTGTAGTTCACTCTATTGGCCTTTAATCCTCTCGAAGCCAACCTTGCTCGGGAGCAACATTGAATTTATATATCCACAATGGGTATCAGAACTATTTTTGTCACTGTCTGAGCTACCGTTGCTGATTGGTAAGTGGTTTAGTTTCCAGCAAGCCCTAAAATGTGCATCTCAGTCTTGTATCACACAATTGACACACATTTCAAAATGGCTGCCTCCACTCAGAGGAATGGATGAGCAAAACGGGTGAAGACACCCTCGTCAAATGTCTGTTTCCCACAGCTTCACATATTTTATTTGTTAAAATATTAATTGCTGACTCGTTGGAAACAATATTTATGCATTTTGTATTGAAAACTAAACATGGCTGAATTAACTACTGTTTTCAGACATTAACAAGTTCCAAAATCTTCTGATATGTTGATAATAGATGGAACTAATGCTGTGAGCAATAACAAAGGATATAATTGGTCCTGATTAGTAGATATTGTACATTATAAAAGAAAATGGAGGTTAATGCAAGTCAGTATTAGATACGGCAGGCACACACACACAGACACACACACACACACTCATACTGACAATGTAGCATGAAATGGATGTGAAATGGATAATGGTGTTGGCTTCTAGAGGGTTAAGGAGTCCTGTCTCTGGTCCACTCCACAGCCCTTCATAAAACTACCTCCACCCACATGCAACCTTTGAGTCTGGCTCTTGACTAGGGGAAATATAGCATGAAATGGATGTAAACTCACATCAATAGTAATTTTCTCTCAAGTATTAATGGTGTTGGCTTCTAGAGGGTTAAGGAGTCTGGTCTCTGGTCCACTCCAAAGCCCTTCATAAAACTACCTCCACCCACATGCAACCTCTCAGTCTGGCTCTTGACCAGGGGAGACAGGGGGGAAACCTACCCACCTGCATTCTCAGCTGCCTGGGCTCCTGGCTTTGAAGTGTGTGCTGAGTATTAGTCAGACACTTCTTCTCCCTCCATCTCTTTCTCTCTCTCTCTCTTTCTCTCTCTCTCTCTGTCTCTCTCTCTCTTTCTCTGTCTTTCTCTCTGTCTCTATCTCTCTCTCTCTCTTTGTCTCTTTGTCTCTCTCTCTTTCTTTGTCTTTCTCTCTGTCTCTATCTCTGTGTCTCCTTCTCTGTCTCTCTCTCTCTCTGTCTCTCACTCTCTCACTAGCATTTTTTCTTTCTTGTTCTCTCTTTCCTTTTTGTCTCTCTCACATGTGCTCCCTCTTTTTTGTCCCCAATCTCCCACTCTTTTATCCTCCTCCTGTATCACTCTCTTGCACTCCTTTCCTCCCAATCTCTGTCTCTTATTCTGTCTATCCATTTCTGCCTCGCTTGCACCGTCTGCTGATTGTCAAGGTTGCCATGATAACTAGACCCATTTGTGTAACAGGCATGCACATCTGGATAGTGGCCAAGGCGGTGTGCACCGTCCTAATTGTGATTGTCATGAGAGTAATTGCCGTCTGTGTGTCGTGTCATTTTGTGCATCTTTTATATACCTTGTCTGTGATTAAAGAGAAGTAGGGCTGTTAGCGGTCCTTTCTCCTGTCTGGAACATTCTGTGTTTTTAAATCCATGGCACTTAGCCATCAGTTTGAAAATGCTGCAATTTGATCATTTCTGGGCCCTGTTTAAAGAGCATAGCTAAGTGACAAACTTGGCTAGGTTAACAGTGTGCGTGTGTTAAAACTCCTAAAGGAACAGTCCTATGGATTCATTTTCCAAGTCAAACAAATTCTTACTACTTTTTCATTGAAACGGCTACTCCTTATTTTATGTTAACGTACAAAGGTTACCCATGCACTCCATACAGTATCCAGGCCTCCTGAAGTGTGGAGGCCATCATGAACCCACAGGTTTGCTGACATTTGAGTCCTGTTTTGCATAAGATACTGGGTGGTAATGGTTGGGGTGTGCTATGTTGGAATAGAAAACAAAACCTGTATTGCATATCCATTGTGTGATGGTGGTGTTGTGTAAGGTGTCCATTTCAGGCAGGCTGGCTGTTGGTCAGTGTCATAGGGGATCACAATTTATTCTGTGCATGGGAAATAGCTGCTTAGCAGGGTTACATGACAGTTGAGTAAAATGAGTGCATGAGCAATTTGCTGGACTCAGAAGCTGATTGCATGAGAGTTGGACGCCCTGAACCCATCTCCACTTTACAAGGGAGACGCCTCCTCTTCCTATTCAGAATCAGGCCAGTGAGAAACTCTCAGAGCACAATTACATTTACATGGCTTTTAGATGGCATAACCAGCTCTAGACGAACAGCCCTACTGGCGGTGTGGAATGTAGGTCGTGAAGGGTGCATGGATGAAAGCCCTGCGTTGAGAGATGACCGGAGCTCCGCGGCCCTTTTGAAGAGATGAAAGGTGTTCAGAGTAGCCTCCCTGAACCCCCCATTGGGTGGCAGAGGTCTGTGATGAACCCACAATGCATGCCACTCTGCGGTGTGGTGGCTGGGGCTCTCATCAGGGAAGGAAGTCCACCACCATCTTGCTTTTATTGTTCAGGGACCTGGAGGGTAGCTATACTTTCAGCCGCCTGTCTGTAGCACCAGCCTTTGTCCCTGTCTACTTTCATTATTTGCAAAGGCAGTCTGCAGCAAGACTCACTGCTGCACTCGGCGACAAAGCCTTATTTGAGCTACCAGCCTCAACAGAGCCAGCTGCCATATTTAACAGTAGCTGTAACACCATGAAATGGAGGGGGAATAGGGAAAATGGTGTCCATGCCATTATGAGGTGCTAGGACTCTGTAATCACAAACACCTGTGCTTTCAACACAGATGCCACATCAATACTCTTTAGCAAAGGACACACACATACACACACACACACACACACACACACACACACACACACACACACACACACACACACACACACACACACACACACACACACACACACAGGTGGCAGGAAGCACTCCGTGTTCAATCCTTAGTGTGTAGTGCAGTGTAAGGAACGTGACACATAATTAGCGGATGTTCTTTTTTTGACACACTCATTTGTCTGTGTGCATATCTCTTACACCACATGTTGTTCACATTGGCTTGACGACAGGTGAAGAGATGTTTGTGTCCTGGCTCTGTAAGGCGGGGGTCGGGGGGGGGGGGGGGGGGGGGGTTGTTGTGTGTGGCAGGCAGGGTGTACTGGCCAAAGGGTAATTAGAAAATGTGTCGTGAAAGTGTACAGGGTTTGCAGGCAGCCATTGCACTCACTTCCTGTGCCAAGAAATGCATGCTGGGTTTTTGTGTCACTGCTGCTGTGTGTCTCCACTGCAGTGGTAATAAGGCCAGTGCAAATAGACACAGAGAGATGCAGTCTGGGCACTGAGCTCATGTTGGCTCTGGATGTGGGTCTGTAGTCCAAGCAGGCTGGGTACACACACACACACACACACACACACACAAACACAGTGAGGCTGGTAGAGATAAGGCTCATCGAAAAAACTATTATCACATACAGACACACACACACACACACACACAGTTACTGGTACAGTTACTTATCTTTCCCTCTCCTCTATACCTTCCTCACTCTCTGTCTTACTCTGACACACACACACACACACACACACACACACACACACACACACACACACACACACACACACATACACCGATTACTGATAAGTGGAGGACCTGCGCTCACCATGGCTCAGACAAGTGTAGAGGTTAATGAGCATAATAACCACAGCCGTTATGCAATTCACTTCCACCAAGAGACAATCACGGCCATCTGCCGTGGAGGGTAAGGGCTTTATGGCCGCTGTAGAATCCACTTATACAACCTGTATTGACCCAATGGCAAAACAAAGAGGGGGGGCAAGCAATGGCTGCCTCCCCCAAGGCTTCGCCAGCAGGACTCACACAGTTTCTCCCGGGGTCTGCTGGGTAGCCACAGCTGAGGCTGGACGTAGAGCAGGTGCCCTCTTCTCCATCTGTAATTACAAATTTGACCTTAGACATACAAAGGCAATATGGCAGCGTGCCATATTTGCTGATTTCATATCTATGGCTCAGCTGAAAGCAGACTGCGTGAAAGACAAACACGCGCCAGGCATACATCCTTTGTGAAAACTACCAGATGTTGTAATAGACTGCGGGGCCTTCATATGGCTTGATTTTGGGAATAAATCAAACTGGTATGACAAGGTGTAAGGCTTTTGTCTGGTTAGGGCTATAAAGTATAATCCTATTAAAACCTAACAGACAAAAAGTACTATGACCTGAGAAACTATTTTGTTCTATAGTTCTGTGCGACCAATTGGTTTTGCTAGGAGAGGAAGGGTGAAGCACAATATTATAGTATTTTTGTCACATTTATTCACGCATAAAAAGAGTCTTAACAAATGAAGACTTTAAAACACAGTTAACCATTATATAAAGAATCACACATCATCAACAGATAATATGATATCAATATGTTTCACAGCAAGTTACAACTGATTGAATGATTTGTCCTTTTTATTCTCAGGTGGAATTGATTTTTTTTTCAATTACAAATCTGATTTGATTCAACGTATTATTTTACATGACAAAGTTGATTTGGACTTTGAGCTTTCCCTGTGTTATATTAAAAAAAAATGGTTTCTGGTAAATGTCTTTAAATAGAGTGGAGTAAAAGTATTGTATTCTCTTACTATATGTTAGCAGAAGAAAAGTGAAAGGGGGCATATTCTCCTCATTGACCCAGGCCATAACCTTGGTTGCCAGAGCCTGTGAAATGTGAAAAGACGTGGTCCATTCAGGAGCAGTGATGCTGTTGTGTCAAGAGGATGACCCAACTCCTTCCTCCTGTTTAGTACATTGACAATACAGAGCTGGACAAAGGTCTCCTGATGATCAAGAGCACACATACACCCACACCAGCTTGGGATGAATAAAGTCTGTCTGTCTGTCTGTCTGTCTGTCTGTCTGTCTGTCTGTCTGTCTGTCTGTCTGTCTGTCTGTCTGTCTGTCTGTCTGTCTGTCTGTCTATCTATCTATCTATCTATCTATCTATCTATCTATCTATCTATCTATCCATCCATCCATCCATCCATCCATCCATCCATCTCACCCACACACGGCTCACCCCAGCCTGGTAAACAGGACACAGACATATACACATATACACACATACACACGGCTCACCCCAGCCTGATGATCGATAGCCCACCCACCACTCCACCTCACACACTGTTCAAATGCTGGGTTGCCATGACACCACCAAAGGCTTTCATCTGAGACTTTCATAATGGCCTTTGCTCCTGTCTAGCTGGCCTCAGTCCACAGTGCTCTCTCTCTCTCTCTCTCTCTCTCTCTCTCTCTTTCTCTCTCTCTCTCTCTCTCTCTCTCTCTCTCACTCGCTCTCTCAGTCTCTGTCTCTCTGTCTGTCTCTCTCTGTCTGTCTGTCTTTGCCTCTTTCTTTCTCTCTCTCTCTTCCTCTTCCATTGCTTTTCTGCTGTGGAGTGGGACGCCGTGTTCTTTTTAACACTGTTTGCCGCCAAGGCCGAGAGGGTTTTCAGCTCTGTGCACATTCGCTAAGAGATGGGAAAATAGCCTGTGAATGCTATTTTTAGTGCCATTTGATAGCTAACCTTGGTTCACGAGGGCAACAGAGCTAGACTATTGATTTATAAAAGCAAGCCAAAAGCCTAGGTGACGCTGATGGCCCGCTGTGCACATAAATTTGCTGTATCTTATAAAGACTTTTATCGTCTCAATCTTTCTGAACGTAGGTCAGCACTTTTTACCTGACAATTTTTATCTGCCTTGTGTAATTTACTTACTTATTTAAAGAAACCAAGCTGTATCTGAACTATGAAGCAGGGATATATTTTGCCAATATGTGGGCTGGCTTGGCACCATGTATGACCTTTCGCCACCGTACTAGTAGTGGAGTAGTCCTTATTGCCACTACACAAAGCATTGTGAGCTGTCGTTCGGGACAGCGCACAGATAAAAATAAGAATGGAAATAGATAAGAATAGCTAGGTAGTATTAGAATATAGGTTCCGATTTACAGCAATACATACAATCAAGACTATAAAGCAATATAAAACAATATATAGGCCTACATTTTACAATACCAAGCTATGGATAAATAAATATTTTACTAATTCATATTCATATTAATATTCATTAAATGTTTATCCTTTTGAGGGTATGTAAGCCTAGGTGCTGGACTAACTCCTTAGGTGACTATAAGAAAACCTAGACTAATAAATTCTAGCAAACCCTAGGAAATTGTAGGAACAGGGATAATCAATCCAGGTAAATGTTAAGAGTGATTCTAAATGCTACAAAACAGGGATGCACAGATTGGATCTGATCACTGGCCACATGCAGTGCAAACTGTCACACAGGAAGTTCTGATTATGCACTGTAACACCAACCATTACTGGACGTACAGATCAGAAACGACCAAAGCAAACAGGTCGCCAAGGTTGCTAAGAAGCTTCGCTGTTGAATTCGCCTTGTTTGCTTTTATTTTATTTTATTTCTTCGCTCATGAAGTATGATTTGAAATGTTAGATTTAGCCAAAGAACTTTGGATTTAGCTTAGTAATTAACGGACGTTGGTAAATCTATGTATTCTGGTTGGTTTTCACCGAACCGAGTGATACCTCATTAACATAAAGTTAACTGACTTTTAACTTCTCTTTTTCGCTCTGGCCTCCCAATTCGCTTCGCTGCCGGCAAATTCGCTCCGGTCACCCAGTTAGCCGACTCTCCATAGAGAAATAATGACTTCCGTTGCTCTGGTCGCTTCCGATGTGAACACCCAGTTAGGGTGAGCAATCGGGGCCAAGTTCCCCTGTCCACGTTCCCTCATTACTGCTGCAGTAAGTGGGCTCTGTGATAGGAGGCTGGTGCCCAGTTGCTGGAGTGTGAAAAAGTGTGACCATTAGCACCAAGTCAGGACCTCCCATGAAATCATCCCCCACAGCGGCACACACACACACACCTTAGTGTAGCTCCTGAATGAGGTAGGACATGGGTTGGCCGTGCACGTTGCCTGTGTGGCTGGTTAACACACACACACACACACCTAGAATGGCCCCCACGTGGCAGACTGGAGAGAGTCTGTTTAACTGTTACTATCTTTAACATTGTTATATTATGTAAGGCCCCCACCGCTCAGGATTCAGTGTCCATCATCCTGCCTCAGCAGCAGCTGGATAAGAATGGGAAGTGTGTCAGCATGGTGTCTGCTCCCTCAAAAATCACTGAGGTTGATAGCCGGCGTCGCCTGTATTGCAAGAACTGTCAGTGAGGGTATTAATGTAGGGACAAATCCAGACCAGTGTCTGTCCTGTGGAGAGAAACTTACATTCATGCATGTCACACCAAAATACTGTGGTGCACTACCTAATGGAAGCCTGTTAATCTCTAAAAATGTGCTTAACAAATAACAACAACAAATAAATAAATAAGAAATAAATATGAAATGTTTCTCCCTCTGAGATAACAGCATGAGATGTCAGGCACTGCTGTGATTTCCCTTTCTTGTCGTCCTACGTTCTCTTTCGAGGGTTATGCAAGCAGACAGAGATATACTCTGACTCACACATGTCTGAGAAACTTTTTTGCATCTGTGCTTAAAGTTTTTCTTTGTTGATTAAAAAAACCTTTCAAGATGAGTTCATAGCCTCATTCCAGGCAGCGTCACATAAAAAAGTGGTTGCGTAGTGAGACTTTTTCCCTCAAATAGTCCCCGATGTGGCCAATTAGCCTTTTTGACACAGTACACCAGGTTTGTGACTCCCCCGCCCCCCCCCCCTCCCCTTTTAAAACATCTCACCTTTGATGTGTTTGCAGCCTCTGCAAACAGTTTACCGCCACAGTCTGTTCCCCTTGTCCTGCTAAGCAAGCTGCAAAACAAACATGGTGTGACATGGGAACACATAGATCCCAGCAGTCCTCTACACTTCACAGGAGCCTGAGCACATTTTATTAAGCGAAATATTGACACTTGGCTGTTCTCTCTCTCCCTCCCTATCTCTTTTTCTTCTTTTTCTTCACTCTCTCCCTCCCTATCTCTTTTTCTCTCTGATCCTTTTTTTCTGTCTGTGCTCCTTTACTTTCTTTGTAGTGTGTCTCAGTCTAGCCACTTCACACTCTCTTCACTGTCGGCAGAAAGAAGAGGTATGGTATTGATTTACCGAGGGCCCGTCCACACAACAATGTTTTCAGGACAAAACAGTACAGTTTGTTTGCGTTTCGGCCTTGCGTCCACACGGCGCTGGTGTTTTGGGTGCCCGAAAACGTTACTTTTTGAAAACGGGTTCCAGAGTGAAAAACTCTGACAACGCCGCCGTTGCGTTGTCACCTGGACAAGCTAAACGCAACTTTTTGAAAACGATGATGTCACCGCCCCTTCACCTTGCGCTGCACATCTCATAACAACAACTTCAAACTTTTACAAACAGGTTGCTGTTGAATAAACTGTGATTTGATTAGCTTGCAGTGTAGGCTGGCTGTTATGCAATTGTTTCTAGTAGACTAGTAAGTAAAACGTGCCACACGTCTAGGTGGTGGAGATGGTCAGCTGTATATGAGAGCTTGCAGTATTTTTGGCAATCTTTTATCTTTGTGACCCTCTCTCTCTCCACGTCAGTTTAGCCACTTCACACATCCATCAGCAGCTGTGAAAATAATTATCACAAATTTGCATCAAGCATCAAATCATTTCGCAACTTATTCGTGGCGTGGGTGGGACAAAGTTTTATAAAGGTCGTCACGCAAGTCGTGAGCTGCCTACACACTGATGGCAACCTGACCTTTCACTGGGGTCGACTCCTCCCCCCCTCCCCAGCAGTATATGCAGCACCTTGTGGACCTTCTGAGGCTAGGGAGTCGGGACTGGTGGATAATACAGTAGGGGTAGGGTTGACAGAGGGTTGGGGGCGGGTGGTGCACGAACGGTCCCAGCGCTTTCAAAAGGCTGCCTTTTGGGTAATGTTATTTTCAGGTGCAGCCATTGACTGTGTTGCCATGGTGCCTCTTTTATGTCATTTACTGGGCTTGCAAAGGCGCCTTTGAAAAGCGGAGGAGCGAGCCTCCATCTCCCTTCCATATTTGCAAGCTCTTGGTGACAGGGACAATAGATCTTGTAAAAAAACATTTGGCATTCAGTCTGTTTCCCATTACCAGATCACTTTTCAGATTGACTGGATGAATTCATGCACTGTAAAAGAGAGCAAAACCAAGTTTCCGTAATGAAGAAATTCACCTCTTATTGCTATAGATGTAATATGTTAAAATGTAAGTCTATACATACATACACACTATATATGTATATATATACACATACACACACACACACACACACATATAGGGTGACTCCTACCTGTATGATATGATATTTCATGCTTTTCTCCAAAGTCTTTGTGTCTTTTCAAAGCACATTAATTCTGCTGTGCTTCCCCAGTGCAATGGAGCAAGGTTATCAGGGTAATCAAGAAAGCAGCCAGTGCGAACCACTGAAGTGTTGCAGCGTTTTCATCACCTCTGTGATGAGAGATGGCCTGTGGAGTTTCTGTTATGTGAACCCCGGTGGGCTCCTCTGCAGTGAAAGTACTTCTAATCTGAAAGGGAACTAAGTGCCATTGGTTGGCAAGGCAGAAATGGTCTTGCTGTCTTCTTGGTCAGCAGGGCACGCATGATTGGTGGGTGAAGTGCCAGAGGTAGGAAAGACAATTGCACTGGAAAGGACTGACCAAGGAAAGATTATCATGAATTTCTGATGATACACTTTGGCGAATGCGTTTGAAGAGAGAGGGCTGTGATGCCTCAGAGCGTGATAAGCGTGGTGTGAAAGCTTAAGGTCTTAAGGTGAGAAGGACTGGTCAGGCACACACAAACACACAGACACACACACACACACACACACACACACACACACACACAGGTTGTGCAACACTATACACCTGCAGCAGGCTCGGATTCCTCAGTGGACATGACCTTTTCAAGTGTCTGAGCGGAAAAGGCAAAAGGTGACAAAAAACATGTAGGTTTGTTGATCATGGGGGCTGCTCGTCTGACCTGCAGAATATGGACAAAATCATTGCGGGACAGCTCCCAAGGTGCCCAGTGGATGGATGCATGTAGACAGAAAAACTAGCCTGGTAAAGCAGCCCCTGGTATTTCATTTCATTTTGTACAGAGGGTCTGGAGCAGACACCGTCAGAAACAAATTGTTCCTGGAGGTATGGATTGAAGTTTAAAACAACTGCCTCTGCCTTTACCTAATCGTTAATGCCTGGTCGTCACGTATGCAATTAGCTTGCCTACACACTACAATTCAAATGTAGCACACAAGGTCAATGTCATGGGTCACGAACACACCCTCTGTTCGCTGATTGGATCGGCGTGACCCTCAGGAGATTCCGGTCTAGACCCTCTGTACAAAATGAAGTAAAGTACTAGGGGCGGGTTTACCAGGCTACAGAAAAACATTGGAGTTCTCCATGAAAGCCTACGCAGGCTAAGGAAACAACCAGGTGTAAGCTCTGAGGTCTGAGAAGGGGCTTGAGATGATACCTTACAAAACAATGTGTAGCAACACTGAATTGTATGAGTTGGTCTGCTGTTTCCAGTGGGAGCCACGTGAGTTTGCTTCTGTATGAACGGGGCACGTGTATAAAGCCATCGTAGGCTCACGATACAGTCAGTTACACAGACATTCCAAGTCTCTCGGACGTGCCGTGAGTCTCCCGCATGTTGATGTCGGCTCCCTGTTGCATACAAATTGGATAAAATATCCCAGAATCTAGCGCAAGCGAGCAAGAGCATGCGCATGAGACAGTACTGTGTGTATCACGCAGCTGGGAGAAGCGTGTGAAAGGTGGAGTGGTGATGGGTATGGGACCAGGGACACCCCCTGGAAATACGTTTTTGCAAGTGGGGATGTCTGAGTTACATACACTGAGCTCTGAGAGGGACCTTGAGACAATGCCTTACACAACAATCCAGACAGCACAATGCAACTGAGTTAATGTGTAAGTGACATCAACAAAAACCAATCTGGGCATAATTGAAGGTCGAAATAATGTCTTTTTTTTTCATTTGGGTAAGAAATCAGACTTGAGATGAGCTGGTTTGCTGATTCCAGCAGGAGCCAGGTGTGTTTGTTCAGTGGATGAGTGAGGCACACATGTATAAAGCTGCTGTTGGTATGCGTGTGCCGTGTCCTGACCCATGAATCAAACATGAGTGAAAAAAGTACCAATGCGCCCCCTGTCTTATCAGCACAGGAGAGGGAGGGGGGGTATCCCCGTGGGTCTTGTCTAACCACCAGCCCCAGTCCTCCCCCTCTCCCACCACTCTTCATCCCTCTTAGATCCCCCAGAGCCCCCATCAGCGGATGCTGTGTTGTCAGCGCCTTTCCCCAATCCTCTGAGGCTTGCAGATTTTCGAGAGGGAACGTGTGCATACGGATGTTCTGCCAGTGACCTTGCTTGCTAAGTTGGCTGATAGGAGATGGGATCTGAGGGTGCTTTGCTCTGCATTAGGAGGAACACGTGCACTACGTCTTCATTTAGTGTTTCTCTGTTAAAGACAGAAATCAAAGGAGTGGAGCTGTCAGAACAAAGTAACAAAGTAGGTCTACAGTGAAAAAAGGTTTCTTTTTCATTTTTCTTTTACGAAACTTTTCTTCCTTTTGATGTTCCTGTTTCCCTTTAAAACCCTGTAATTATAAGTGTATGCAGATTCTGTTAGACCAATAGATTAATTCTTTATCGGCAAATGATTGTAAGATGCAAGTTTCACACCATTAAAAAGAAGCACAAGAGAGTGGCATAATGTTACTGTATTTACTACATACCATCTAGATTTGTACAAACTGCAAATATTACAGGCATCCAAGTGTACAGTCATTCAGTATAACTGCTCACATATTGTATTATGACAAATGGACTACATTTATATAGCATATTATATATACTCAGCACAGTACCCAACGTGCTTTGCAATTTTTGAATGCCTTACATTTATTCACTCATACATCAATAGCGGCAAGCTGCCACACAAGGCACCAGCCAGTATGGACAGCCGTATGGGGTTCGGGGTCTTGCTCAAGGACGCACGTTGAAGTCAAGAGGAGACGGAATTGAACCCTCTGATTCATGGATGTCTCGTCCGGTCGTAACCCACTAACTCTGAATTCTGCTTGTTTTTTTGCCTGTCGTTAATGCTCTATTTTATTGTGAATGTTTTATAGATGAACAGAGTCATCACACATGGTGCCACACACCATGACCGTGACCACACAATAAGCACAAAGTGAGAGGGAGAGGGAGAGAGAGATACACACAGCGTGTGGGAGCGTCGTAGGTGAAAGACAGCTCAATGAGTTTTTCACTAGCATTGCCTTAAGTAGCCAACCTGATGCCAGTTGTTCAGCACACCATGAGGTGTTATCTTGGGGGCAGGGGGTTGGAGACAGCCCACTGCCTCACACTACTCAGTAACCTTAGGATCTGAGATCTTTATTAGAATAACCCGAGTCTGCTTTAGAACCCAGACCAGTATACCACTCACATTGAGACCATCAGAATGAAACCAAACATGATATGTACATCTCATAGCATTCTCCAGAATACAATATACCCTTAAGTGTCATGTCCTATGGATGACCTGAGTAGGCCTCCACACCAAATGTTGGCAGACCACAGATAAGATCAATTAAGATGGGGTGTGACACCTAACTAAACACAAGAGCATGCAGTGGGGGAGCTCCTCTGAAGTGATAACGCAAAGCTCCTTTGTTGTGCTCAATCAAAATAGCCATCCTTGAATCCAGATCCTTACAGTATGTAGCTGTATCCACCACAGCAACACTATGAGGTCCTGTGGCGTTAAGCCTCCCTGCAGCGGTCATCAAGTGCATCTATGTTAGTGTGGTCAGCTGTGTATTCAAGGTCACCGCACAATATACAGCACGCTTCAGAAAACCACACAACATCCATTACCTACAACCTCTCTGAGTTTGCTTCCTTCAGCTGTCAACACAAGTCAGAATTCTGATCATTCTCCGATTCATTTTTTTAAATAATAACAAAAGCAGCAACAATAATAACGACAGTTCTGCTGACAACAATAGTAACAATAATTAGTAGTAGTAGTATAAAATTATTCCAGCTACTATGCAGACAAAGAGAATAATAGCCTTCCTGTAGAGAGCTTTTCCCAGAAGAGATATGGTTTGGCTTCTTTGAAGGTTGATGTGCTATGGTGCAAGCTGTCCTTTTGTTTTGTTTTGTTTTTTTTGTTTTTTTTTTGTATGTGTCTCCCTCGAGACCACCATGCCATTATGATTAAAGTTATTGACCAAAGACACACAGAGAGGGCTGTGTGTGTGTGTGTGTGTGTGTGTGTGTGTGGGGGGGGGGGGGGGTGAAACTGAGAGAGAAAGTGTGTGTGTATGATAGAGAGAGAAAGAGAGAGACTCATGCTACCTATACTATACTAACAGTCATACAATCCTTAGAAGAGTGTGTAACCATATTTAAATAAGCAAAAGATGTAGCCTATCATCTTTATGTGACCATTAATATTACATTAAAATTGACTATTTGATTTACACAACTATCAATATGTCAGATTCAACCTGCATGTTTCACATCATGCAACCCTGTGCTTTAAATCAGCCTACACAGTTATAGAGGAAGTAAATGCAGGATGGTATTGTAAGCCTCGCGTTATCTATTCTTTTGCCTTTGCGTATAATGACTGAACGTCATGACTGATGTTCAGTAATGGGCCAATTGTATTGATCTCCATTTCTGAGCAGCCTCTTGGGTCAGCAGCATGCTGCTCCTGCCGTGCATGTATTTACGAGAGCGCTTGTGTGAAGTGGCAGGATGCACGTGAGTCCATGTGAGTTGATGTGCTGTGCACCCCGTGTTCATAACTCACTGTTCCCTCCCCAGGCCTCCAAGGATTTCCCTAAATCTCTGTCACGCTGTAAACAAGTCCACTTTCACACCAATCCGCTACCTCTCTTCTCATCTCTCCTCTCCTCCCTTTCCTCTCTTCTCATCTCTCCTCTCCTCCCTTTCCCATCTTCCTCTCTTCTCATCTCTCCTCTTCCCCCTTTCCCCTCTTCTCATCTCTCCTCTCCTCCCTTTCCCCTCTTCCTTTCTTCTCATCTCTCCTCTCCTCCCTTTCCCCCTTTCCTCTCTTCTCATCTCTCCTCTCCTCCCTTTCCCCCTTCCTCTCTTCTCATCTCTCCTCTCCTCCCTTTCCCCTCTTCTCATCTCTCCTCTCCTCCCTTTCCTCTCTTCTCATCTCTCCTTTCCCCCCTTTCCTCCCTTCCTTTCTTCTCATCTCCTCTCCTCCCTTCTCCCTGCCTCTACTTTCCTTTCATCCTTTCTCTTTTCTCCTCTCATCTGTTCTCTCCCCCTTCTCCCTTCCTCTATCCTCCTCTGCTCGTCTCGCCTCCCTTCACCCCTCCTCTCCTCTCCTCTCCTCTCCTCTCCTCTCCTCTCCTCTCCTCTCCTCTCCTCTCCTCTCATCCCCCTCCATATGAAAGCTGTTGCTGTGTGCTTAACTTTACTCTTCACTTGAGTGGACCCAAATATACACACAGCTGCCCTTCAGCTACTGTTGAGCCATTGAGCTTGATGCATGTAACACTAACCCGCTCACACACACACACACACACACACACACACGCACACACACACACACCTAAATGTGGTCACCTGACCAGAAACTTTTGATTTGGTGCATGGTGATGACGTATCCACCAAAACAAACGCTTCACCCGTCCTGAACCTGTGTTTGTGGAGTGAGGCTATTAGCACGGTGCTCCGGCGTTGGGTCAGCGTAATGTGCCGTGATAATGGCCGCCGGGGCGAGCGGTGACGTCAGAGCACACCGCAGAGAAGGAGTGAGCGGGCCCATCACGAGATCACGAGGGCGATAAACACACGGAAGGAAGCTATTGGACACCACTGATTATAATCATGTATGTTGCCTTTCTGATGATACACCTTCTGATGATACACTTTCACGAATGTGTTTGAAGAGAGAAAGACCTAAAGACTCGACTCAGAGGCCTTGTGGTTTACTGAGGCTGCACTGCATAGCCTCCTAGTTAAAATCAACTTACCTCAAAATTCATTTAGATTAAGAAAACCAAAACAAGACTGGAATAGAAGTTTACTTTTGAGCTTACTGTCCATGCTTTCCATGGCAACTGATTTTTGTGTTTCTAAGACTTGCTTGGTTGTTGTAACTGTCATTTTACTTTATTTGGCAGGAGGGGCTTTGTAAATGTAAATAAAACAGTGAGGTCTAAAGTGAGGTTAGAATATGTATTTGTATGTAAAACACATGCACTAGACCAGGGGTTCCCAAACTTTTCAGACCGCGACCCTCAGTTTTAAGCTGCTGACGACCCACGACCCCCGCAACCATTCTCTGTCATGTGCGCGCGTTCTCGCTCTCTATCGCTCTCTATCGCTCTCTCTCTCTCTCGCTCTCTATTGCTCTCTCTCTCTCTCTCCCTCTCTTTCCCTCCCTCTCCCTCCCTCCCCCTCCCTCTCCCTCCCTCCCTCATAATGTGGCTGTTTTACGCATGCAAGGCAGTAGAGCAAAAACAAAAGTGAACTAGTAGCAGCTGTAACTGTGAACTCTACCTGTTTTCTTTTTTTCATGCTGGGCTGATCTGACAGCATATTTTACTTAACCTGTATTTTCTTAAGATGAAAATAATGTCAGAATGCTAGCCATGAATGATTTTCTCTTATACAGATGTGTCATCCTGTACTTTTTCGAGATATCTATCTCTTTGGCTTGAGATTTAGCTGAGGAAGGGGTTGGTGGGGCTGTCACATGGTGTCTAAAGGAGGCGATTCTAGAGTTTGTAGAGTTGGGGTGCCAAGCGAAACAATCCACAATATCCATTGAAAACTGTATTGCCCCTACTGTGGTTTAAGGGTTGTTAACCATCATAGGTCCTGTAGTGGCATAGGGGGCCCCAAGCAGTAAATGGCCACTTGTGTGACTCTCAAGCTGATTGTGTGAAAGTTGGCTGCCTATGTCTATGTCTTTAAGAGAACAGGATTGAGGTGATGTGAATGTGCAGACTAAAGGAAAAACACTTTGTTATTGATTAAGCCTCTTTCAGACTTAAATGTCTCTCCAGTATGGTATGGTATTGCTCTGCATTGAATGCCTCTATATCATACCTGGCAACATTTGAGTAGCAAAATCTGGGAGATTTTTTTTGTTCTGGGTGGGTGGGTGGGTGTGGAGTTTTGAGGGGGCAGAAGCGGGCAAATGTTGAGTTTAAATGATAATGTGGCGTTAGTGTATATAAGCAGGGATGTAGTGGGCATTGAATGAGGGGGATGGAGTCTCCGAACTTCTTTGAACAGATCATGTAGTCTAGTATTCACTTTGTTACTATTACGCATTCATTAATAACACTGCACTGTGTACCCCCACTAATAAAGTCCCCACTGCACCTCTTATAGATTTATACAACAATATTTACATGATTATTTGACTGAAACCAGCAGATATATATGCCTTTAGCCATTTTTCACCTGCAGCGCCTATGCCCTGTTTAGTTTCAACTCCGCACCCGTCTGTGGCCTGCGCAGAGATCAACTACAAAATTATGTATGGGTTGCGAGGTAGTTGACAAATCGATTGGAAATACAGGGTATTTATCATGTAACACAAAATTACATTTTGTGTTTTCATACATACAAATTTCATACATGATGTCTGGCAACTGGAGAACATCAGCCAACATGATTTCATTATTCATGACTTTAGAATTATCATTTGACATTTGGACTTCGTAAATTGTGGGAGATTACCAGGAGAAATGCCAAAATGGGAGGGGGGCAGGAGATGGGTTTGGAATGTAGGAGAACCCCGAGAAAAACCAGAGTGTTGGCAGATATGCTCCATGTGTCATCCAGAATGTCAGAATTGATAAGACAGCAAAATGTTATGTCAAACCCTCCCCAGTTTTCCCTGACACTCCAATTGCACCAAACACATGATGCTAGGAGGTTCTGTGTCTGATTCTGCACTTGCAGGTTGTAATTAAGTCAAATGATTGGTGAAACAGTTATTGACATTTGCACTTCAGTGATCGCAGACTTATCTTGAGGTTATGAAACCCGCTGGGATGAATAGACAATGACACAGATTGCCATGACATTGTTCTTGCCTCTTTGCTTAAATGACTGCTGTTTCAAGCACATGGTTACATGACACTTCCACTGGTACCTGTGCTGGTGTGACATTCACTTGGAGGTGGTCGAATCTTTCATGGTAATGGACCGACGATGCCCCTCTCACGTGTTCGTATTGACCAGGGGTCAGTCTGCTGTGGGGAATAGGGATCCACACACACAGCTTTACACACACATACACACACACCCATACACACACACACACACACACACACACACACACACACACACACTGTGAGAGGGAGAGAGAGAGAGAGAGAAAGAGAGAGAGAGAGAGAGAGAGAGAGAGAGAAAAAGAGAGAGAGAGAGAGAAAGAGAAACACTGTTCCCCAGGCATCTGCACAAAAGAGCTACTGTCCATTACAGTTCTATTCTTGGACTAGAGTTGGACTGCACTTACTGCTTGTATCCTGGTATTGATTAAGATGTACACCCACTGTGCATCACCTGTAATGAAGTCTTTGTATGACTGCCATATGGTTTCTGAACAACAGGTTCCACAGTAAGGTGTGTGTAAGATCAGATAACAAGGCTCCAAAAAAAAGCCTCCAAATTGAAGAGGACACCTCCACTAAAGAGAAGCGGAACATATAGTATGATAATAATCATAATAATAATCATTATTTTAGGATTTCATTAAACTCTATTGACAGACCAACTCTCTATGCACTTAGCAGCCAGGCTAAGGAGAAGGATGCTAACACGTGAGAATAAGGGGTGGTTGTTGTTTGAGCCTCCATGACAACCAGCAGCATATGAAACAGACTGGTTACGTCCAACACCTTATGTCCAAATGTAGAGCAGTGGCAGGTGCCATTTGAAGGGTATGGCTGACCCCTGTTTCTCATATCGTCCCCTGCTTCTTCTGTCTCATTAAAGGAGAACTTCGGTGTAAAATGAAAATTGTCATGTTAAAACATCATACCGAGTTGGTATGTGTACTGAGGAGCAAAATTGGTTTAGCCTGTTGCATTCAGAGTTTAACTATTTTTTATAGTTTGACCCAGAAGGCTAACAAGTGGTAGGTGCCCTTAGACGAAGCATGACGACTACGCTATTTTTAAACCATTAAAACAGCTCAAAGAAACTCCACATTCCATTGGTAGTACAACAAAGGCTCTGGCATTCAAAACAAACCACTGAGAATATTGTAAATGTACACAACGTTTATTTAAAAAGCTGTTCTTACATGCAGTCGTTTGCAGTTGTTTCTCGTTGCCGCCATGATGAAAATCCAAACAAGTTGATTGTACTACCTCTCCTCCTATTCTTCCTGCTGGTTCGTGTTCGTCAATCGACCTGTGCAGACTTTCATCATGGCGGCGACGAGAAACTACAGCAAGGTACTGCTTGTCAAAACTGTTTTATTAATAAATGTTGTGTACACTTACAAAGTTCTCAGTGCCTCATTTTTAATGTCAGGGCCTTTGTTGTACTACTGATGGAGTGTGGAGTTTCTTCGAGCTGTTTTAATGGTTTAAAAATAGCGTAGCCGTCATGCTTCGTCTAAGGGCACCTACCACTTCCATTGTTAGCCTTCTGGGACAAACGATAAAAAATAGTTAAACTCTGAATGCAACAGGCTAAATCAATTTTGCTCCTCCGTACACATACCAACTCGGTATGATGTTTTAACGTGCCAATTTTCATTTTACACCGAAGTTCTCCTTTAAGAGTACATGTATGACTTAAGATATCTCCATGGTCTTTCCATGCAGCACTAACATGTTTTATTAACAGAATGTAGTGCCCAAAATG
Source organism: Coilia nasus (assembly GCA_027475355.1). Lineage (NCBI taxonomy): Eukaryota > Metazoa > Chordata > Actinopteri > Clupeiformes > Engraulidae > Coilia > Coilia nasus. The sequence goes on along the minus strand of CM050216.1, from coordinate 13,028,418 downwards.
TACAGTTCAAGCAACTGTGTGCATGTGTGGATGTGTGTGCACAAATTGTATCTTTCATCTGAGCATTGGCCTTTAAAAAGTCTCTTATAAATGTTATCTCGGGAACCTTTATCATTACTATCAGTTTCCATCTGTTTATTTTAATTTCATGTACTACAGGTTTGAATGTAGTACACCGCCAATAACAAGCTGTTTCCAGCCTCAGTGACTGTAGAACACATAATCCCTGCGCCCATAACCAGCCCCAACCCTGTCAGAGAATGTGTGTTTTTACCTGTTCATGTAGAGCCTTGAGCTGATTTGAATTAATTTTGAGGTGTCTTTGTAGGTCTACCTGTGTATGCACATGCACACACACACACACACACACACACACACACACGCACGCACGCACGCCTCCCATTGTTGGCCTCCCATTGTCCTCCTGAAGACGCTTGCAGCACTCTCGCTCTCACCTCCACTGAGGCTTTTGTTCCGCACCTTTCCTGGGTCTGCGCTGGCCTAATCAGTGAACTCCCTCCTCTCTTTCAGCCCACTATTGTCTAACACGGCACACAAAAGCTGGTCTGGCTCTAGCAGTGCTGCTTCGTGATGTCATTCCAAGATGCAGAAATGGCGCTTGTGCTCTACTGGGAAATGGATAGGGGTAATTGGGGGCCGAAATGGATTGTTACATAAACTTATATCTGTGGCTTATGTAACAGCCCAGTCCGAAGAGAAAAGTGGGGCGCTAACTTGGCACCAGTCAAGATAATTGTGTTTCGTTTTGAATGGCGACAGCCTATAGTTACCATCTGCCAAATGCAATTCTCTTGCAGCCCAGTGTATAGCCATCACAGTTTGGCCTTCATAGAAACCGCAACTCTTGCTGTATGTGTAACTGCACAAGGCCCCAAGTGATTATAGCTTTTTCCTGTCTCCAAAGTGCAGGGATGATGAAAATCATCATCAGCACCTAGTACATGGATGTCAAATCTGCTACCAATCACCTGCGTGGAGGGAAACATACAGAAACACGTGTAACATAACATACCTTATATCTGAGACATGAATTTTTCACCATGTCTGTAGGAAAGACAGTATAGGAAGTGTAATATAGGAGAGTGAGAGAGAGGGAAAGACAGAGAGAGAGAGAGAGAAAGAGAAAGAAAGAGAGAGATTAGACTCATTGCTCTCTGAACACACACACACACACACACACACACTCACACACATACACATACACACACATATATCTATAAATGTATAGCATACATACTGTATGTCTGCCAGCTCCAAGAGAAATGGTGGTATTCTCTGACAGCAGGGTAATGATCTCAGTAGTACCTGCTTCTTGCTACCATGGCAATCTAAGTCATTATGTGGCCTAGCCACAGGTGTCTGTGCAAGGACTGCTGATGTCTGCAGGCTAACACACACTTCCTATTAACCCCTGCACAGGGAGTCCAACATGAGCTGTGAAAATCGAGAGAGGGAGAGAGAGAGAGAGCAAGAATAAGAGTGAGAGAGAGCAAGAATAAGAGAGAGAGCGAGAATGAGAGAGAGAGAGAGAGAGCGAGAGTGAGCGTGAGAGAGAGAAAAGTTGGGGGGTGGGGGATGTCAGACAACAAAGTTAGATGGAGTAGACGTTAATAAGGAGCTTAAAAAAAGAGTCAAATTAGTTTAGAGCAGTATACCATGGAGGCTGTTCTCAACATCAGCAAGAGAAGGTGTAAATATTAAAGGTATTCCCCCTACGAACCCCTAACCCCCCCCCCCCCCACATCTTTTTTTCCTGCGGCTACGGATTATTGACAAGCCCATCACCAAGTGGCCAGAGGAAAAGTATGGCTTTTAACCTCTCCAGTCCAGTTTTCCTGGAAAATCATTTAAAATCAGCCGCATACAGTTTCCAGGGAAACATATAGCCAGTTTTTCCCTTCCAGGCAGATGATGAACTGCCAAGACACACTGTGTCAGTTCTTTACTTTCTATGAAAATGAGTTTTTTTGCTTATTTCCATATTTCAAAGCAGGGCCCAGAATCTTATTTTCACTTTTTGTAATATAATTTTTTAAGGTATACTAAAATAGATCAAAGCATTTTCATGATCCAAAACTCCACTCTACTGCTGTAACAAAGCAATGTCCTGTAATTGATAATAAAATACCTTACTACCTACCGCACGATTCTAGCAAGATTCTACATTTTCCCACTAATATTAAGAAAAATGTTTTTGTCAGGAATATCTAAACTATCAGCCAGCAACATTTCACAATCATCCAATCCCAACATAAGGAGCCTATCATGTTGTTGCGAGACACAGAGAGAGAGAGACTATCATCAAGGAAAAAGTTTTTGTCAGGAAAATCTAAATTATCAGCCAGCAACATTTCACAATCATCCAATCACAACATAAGGAGCCTATCATGTTGTTGCCCAGCAACAATGCTCAAAAAGTTGCCCCATGTATCTTCACTTTAAGAGCAGGGTGGCATTGTCAGAACCACACTGTGCTAAAACTCCCATTCCTCTGCTGCAATGCTGCAATGCTCTGTGCTCTGTGCCCTGCATGTGCGTGAGCAAGGCATCTAACCCCACATTGCTCCAGGTAAGGTACCCTGTAACTAAGTAACTGTGAATCGCTCGAGTGTCAGCTACGTGTAGTGTAATATGGTATATATTATGATGTATTCCTGTATCGATACACATCAATGCTGTTTCTGCTGAATTAATACAGCATAAATAAGCCTCTGTATTGTGATGCGTATCGTATTATAAGATAGCAGGGAATACCCAGCACAAACCTAAATATCACGTGGACAGCTTAGTGTGTGGAAACCTCCAGGACACTGACTGCTGCAAGTAGTCTGAAGCAACGTATAAAACGCTGTTGTCTTGCTGTCTGTATTTCTACAGGAGAATCACAGGAACCTTTCCTTTCATCAATCTGCTGTAATAACTCAGAGGCGGAGGTTTGTGGCAGCACAAATTGCCTAGCAGTCATCTACATGGTGTTAGACAGGGGTGATTTAGGGAGAGCGCATAGCTGCACCAGTGTGACTGAATCCGAGACTAAGAGAACCACTGCTGCTTTCTGTTGTAAACAACTACACTTCTTCAGGACATGGCACAAGTAGGTTTCTAACTTGTTTAGCTAAGTCATGTCTGTAAATATCAAATTACTTCTTTGTTTAAGTCATAATACATTTTTCATAACATTTTCCTTTGTGTATTGTCTGTTTACAGACAGCCTGCCATTCAGTCGGTAGTCTGCTACACACACACACACACACACACACACACACACACACACACACACACACACACACACACACACACAATATGGTATCCTTGCAAAACAGGTTTCTCACTGCTACATTCTTCATACTCATGTTCCTTTCCTTTGTTGTCACGCTCTCTCTGTTTTACACACCTGTCTGTCTGCAAGTGCCTGTACGGACACTTAAGGACAATGAGGAAGTGCAAATGATTATTGCACATAGTTTTATGCCTTGCTAATGATTATTATTATATAAGGCACTGCATCTAATGACATCTGCTGTGGGATCGAGGGCCAGTTTTGAAACACTTGTAATGACTTAACTCATCTATTACTCTATTCATCTGCTGCAAATCACACCAGCTATAGGCAGTGCAAAATACATCACACCAAAGTCACATTCAATGTTGTTATGTAGCATACGTACGTTATATTTAGTTTTGGATATGAAGCTTTGTTGATTCTTGGCCCACTCGATCACTTTGTGTTACTGGCAAATATTAACAGTGCATTTTCCAGTCAGTTACAGCTTGCTAATATACTGTAGGAGCCTTGAAAACATGCATTCTCCATGGTACTGATGATAAATGGAGCCTACCATACACCTGGCTTCAGAGGACGTTGAGGATGAGATGAGGTTATGGTTTCTTTTCTGACCAGGACTAGGAATAGGGTTTCTGCTGCTGCTACATACTCTATCCCCTTATCTCTCATACTGTCTTTTTTGTATAACTTTTTGTGTCTTTTTACCTACTTGTACCTTCTTTTTATGCTATTGTATGTTGTAATATATGGACCTGCGTCTGTAATAATGTGTGTGTGTGTGTGTGTGTGTGTGTGTATGTATGTCAAATATGTATATGTGTGTGTGTGTGTGTGTGTATGTATGTCAAATATGTATGTGTGTGTGTATGTATGTCAAATATGTTTATGTGTGTGTATGTATGTCAAATATGTTTATGTGTGTGTGTGTGTATGTATGTCAAATATGTTTATGTGTGTGTATGTATGTCAAATATGTTTATGTGTGTGTGTGTGTATGTATGTCAAATATGTTTATGTGTGTGTATGTATGTCAAATATGTTTATGTGTGTGTATGTATGTCAAATATGTTTATGTGTGTGTGTGTGTGTGTGTGTGTGTATGTCAAATATGTTTATGTGTGTATGTATGTCAAATATGTTTATGTGTGTGTGTATGTATGTCACATATGTTTATGTGTGTATGTATGTCAAATATGTTTATGTGTGTGTGTGTGTGTGTGTGTATGTATGTCAAATATGTATGTGTGTGTGTATGTATGTCAAATATGTTTATGTGTGTGTGTGTGTGTGTGTGTGTGTATGTATGTCAAATATGTTTATGTGTGTGTATGTATGTCAAATATGTTTATGTGTGTGTGTGTGTGTATGTATGTCAAATATGTTTATGTGTGTGTATGTATGTCAAATATGTGTGTGTATGTATGTCAAATATGTATGTGTGTGTGTATGTATGTCAAATATGTATGTGTGTGTGTATGTATGTCAAATATGTTTGTGTGTGTATGTCCGTCAAATACGTTTATGTGTGTGTGTATGTCAGATATGTTTATGTGTGTGTATGTGTATGTACTGTATGTACGTGAAATCTGTTTGTGTTTGCTTGTAAAATGTTTGTGTGTGTATGTATGTTTATTCTTGATGAAGGTCATGGCCCGAAAGCTTGAATAAATCCTGTCTTTTGCACAGATTGGAGTGTGCGGTGTTTTTACCTTATTTTTGAATCTTTGACCTGAAACTCCAGTAACCTCTACTACCAGACGAGCGTTGTGCTTTATTCATTCTGTGTGTATGTATGTGAAATGAGGCTCCCTCATCTAATTGCTGTATCTCCCCACAGCAGCATTGTAGGCTGTCACCGCGGTGAGAATGAGAAGCCTGGAGCCCTCCTGCCTTACTGTGCTGCGCAGCGTCTGGTGCCTCATATCGCCATAGCAACCACAGGCTCCAGATTCATCTAGATGTGTGTGTGTGTGTGTGTGTGTGTGTGTGTGTGTGTGTGTTCGTGTGTGCATGCATGTGTGCGTGCACGTGTCTGTGTGTGTGGGAGTTGTGGGAGAGGTGTCTGTGCCTGCATCGTTAATGGTACCCACAAAATTATGTGCATAGCATATGCTGACTATAATGTGTGTGTGACTAAGTGTTTCCGAGTGTGTGTGTATGACACAGAGAGAGAGAGAGAGAAAGAGAGAGAGAGAGAGAGAGAATAGTTGTTTTGATTGCACACTTGTTTGTTAGAGTTATGTGAGAGTTAGAGTTAGATTAATGCTCATCTGTTGCACGAGATGTGTAGTCATTGTCTCAGTACTCCTTTTGTCTGTCTTCCCCACACATCTTCATTCCAATGCACTGAGGAGACATGTGCCACACACACACGTGCACACACACACACACACACAGGCCTGCCTAAAAAGATGGCTGGGCCCCTGGAAAGATCCACTTAATGGGCCCCCCTCCCTCCAGAAAAACCCAACTGACTGACCACTACCCCCAATGTTTATCCCCTCTTATGGGCAGCCCTGCACACACACACGCACACACAAAGAGAGAGAGATTGCCCTCATTGCACTCTGAGAGTAGACCCACACACCCATAACCCCCATCCACCCCCCACCCCAACACACACACACACACACACACACACACACACACACACACACACACACACACACACACACACACACACACTTGTAATATAACACATACACACAGTCACACTTGCAGATAATAGTCTTCTAAGTTACTCTTCATGTAAAAATAGCACGTGTCATTGTCTAAACCAGATGCACAAAGAGACAGCTATTTTTCCCAAAGTCCATGGAATCACCTTAAAGAAACACAAAGTATTTTTTTACCAACATTTCAAAGTTTCCAAAATTGTTTCAGTGGTTTATCAACTTGTAACAGGGTGAAAGGCACTTCTTAATTCACTTCATCGGCTGTAACCGCAATAAGAAAGTTTGGAGGTGCAGACTGTCTCTCTGTAGTTCTCTATGAGAGTTCATTACGCTTCCAACCTGTAGAGCGAACGAAGACGAAAACTAGTTAGTATTGCTATAAACTTGGCACTGCCATTAATATTACTGCAGCATTGCAGCATGTCACTTTTGGGGCAATATGAAAAACTGCACCACTGGGGTTTTCGAATGTATTTTCTCCATAAGAATGCATGGTTGGCAAAAGAGGTCCAATATGCATGGATACTGTCTAATGATGACATGTTCTAATGCTAGCTTTGCAAACCTGGCCAAAACATCTCAAATGTTCCCTGTCCCCAGACTCTGCAAAGATGCATATTAAGTGTAGGCAAAGTGAATAATAACTTTTTAAAAAGAGCAAAGTGCAGTTTTTTGTCTTGAATTTATTATCAGTTTAGTCTGGTATTCTTAAAAAAAATAACATTAGATTAATCCAAATTCACGTTAGCCTACATTACATTGAGCTGACACTCTTTTCCAGAGTGACTTACAGTGGGTTAGGTAGAAGAACATGCCCCCTGGAGTGATGTGGGATTGGATGCCTTGCTCAAGGGCACTTCAGCAAAGGACGCAGGGTGCAGGAGAGCGCTGGCTATTCACTCCACAGCCATTTTCACTACTGGTAAAGGAATCAAACCTTGACCTCCCGATACCAAGACAAACTCCTTAACCATTAAGCCACAGCTGCTATTCAATATAATTATTTCTAACTGCTACATAGTTGCATTTATTTATCTATTTATTGATTGATTGATTTATTTGTTTTTTTTTTAAATATTGTTTCCAGGAGAGTGAGGCTCCCCTGAGGCTGCTGTAATTGTGAAGTGGAGATGGACGGCCCACCTCTGTGCCACTGTGGCCTTGTACGCTGACATTTACTAACAAACACAAACCAATTAGCTTTCTCAAGAATGCCAAAGAGAGAATTAAATAGATTTGCCAATAGATTCATTCAAGTGCAGTTCAAAGGTTGTCTATGGCATCGGCAACTAATTTAGTTCAATTTAAAACCTTTTGAAATTCATGAATCTTACTTTTGTGTTGATTTGTTTACTAGTATTTTTTGTTTGCTTTGTTGACTTTATTATGTATTCCATTCTAATAGTTTGTAATGCAACCAGCCTTCAGACATAGACCAAATATCTATCTTATCTTATCTATCTATCTTAATATGTAAAACCTGTATATGTAATGTGTCATATGTAACATACTTTAATATTCCACTTGAATATGTAGCAGCCCCTTAATTGCTGCACAGCGTTTTTGACCTACTTTCAGGCTCTTATAATCATGGTTAATGAGTCTGTAATGTGGGTTCACTTCAGCAGACTGAGATCCTGGAAATTAGATGTCAGAGATGACAACAGCATTGTCTCTCAGGCAGGTGTGTATTTTATAATTTGGCCATAAGATAATGGCTAAAAAAGGCTAATTACGTGAAGCAGCTCGCCATGATCCCACGTCACACGTAGCCTACCAGGACAAAGGTTCTACTTGGGCTCCATCGCAACAACACAACACAACACAACACAACACAACACAACACAACACAATAACAACACAATAACAACACAACACAACACAATAACAACACAACACAACACAATAACAACACAACACAACACAATAACAACACAACCCAATAACAACACAACACAACACCACACAATAACAACACAATAACAACACAACACAACACAACACAACACAATAACAACACAACACAACACAATAACAACACAACACAACATAACACAACACATCACAACACAATAACAACACAACCCAATAACAACACAACACAACACCACACAATAACAACACAACACAACCCAATAACAACACAACACAACACAATAACAATGCAACAACACAATAACAATACAACACAATAACAACACAACACAACACAACCCAATAACAACACAACACAACACAATAACAACACAACATAACACAACTACAACACAATAATAATACAACACAACACAACACAACACAATAACAATACAACCCAATAACAACACAACACAACACCACACAATAACAACACAACACAACCCAATAACAATACAACACAACACAATAACAATGCAACAACACAATAACAACACAACACAATAACAACACAACATAACACAACTACAACACAATAACAATAAAACACAACACAACACAACACTACACAATAACAACACAACACAACACAACACAACACATCACATCACAACACAATAACAACACAACACAATAACAACACAACACAACAACAACACAATAACAACACAACACAATAACAATACAACACAATAACAACACAATAACACAACACCACCACTGTTATCAGGCTTCAGACACTTTGCAGGCACATAGCAAGTCTATCAAACAGAGTTTAAGAGTTAAAAAAAAACTCTTGTTTGCTGTGGTGAGTATACAAATTAAAGTATGTTGGAAAGATGTCATAAGGTATGACAATACAGTACAGTTCTAATAAAGGATCCTGGTTTGTGTGTCCAACAATTGCTCTTCATGAGCTGGTAAAGACCAGTGCAGCTGCACACCTGCTCTGCGATGCTACTTTCCCACATTTCAATCATCCGTGCTCTGACGGAAAAATGCTATGGCTTAGCCTGCCCCTCTGTGGTAGGAAAAGAAGTTTGCTTCAGTTACACACCTGCTAGTTTCCATTTCTATCTATTATGGCAAGCCCAAAGCAGAGGAAGCTCATAAATAAATGCATTGAGGCTTTTTTAAGGGGAGGAGGTAGTCCACAGTCAAAAAAAAAAAAAGACTTGTAAACCCCTTTAGGTGTTGATTGGTACAGTAACTTCCTTACTTAAACGGGCTTGTTAACTCTACCTAAGTGGGCTTGTTTATCATACTTAAATATGCTTGTTTACTTTACTTAAACAGGTTTCTTTCCCTTACCGGCCTGCTTACCTTACATTAATTCATTCATTTCAGTAGTAATTTCCAGCAGTTTCAGTAACTGCCCACCTTCTTCTCAAAAACACCACTCCAATTCCAATGCCACCATTCCAATGCTCTCACCTCAAAGCTGAGCAATGTTTTCAGAACACTACAGAACAATCATTACACACTTCATCAAAAGAAAGAAAACACAGTTTTCTGGGGATTTAAATTGAGGTAAAACATTTATTCGTAACAGTACAGTACATTAAATGTATTCAAGCATTCTTCAGTCTATGACTACATGATTATGACTACCGTTTACAGCCTAGCCTACTGTATAATGCCCTATAAGCAGGCCAAGATCAAAGTAATGCTTTATAAGTGCATCATAGTGCAAAATGTGTTGTGTGGCATGAAAATGTGTTCAAAGTTTGGATAAGGGTAGCATGAGGTCTGAACATTGTCAGTAGTAGGTGGATGTTTCATTGCTAAAAGAGAACTATTTTACAGTTATACAGTATCTCAGTAAAGTTAGTACAACCTTCACAATTCAGCAAATAAATGTGCTATATCTTTTCAAGAGACAATACTACACAAATGAAACTTGGATAAGTTTTCAAGTAGTCATGTGTACAGCTTGTGTAGCAGTATTAATTTGCTCTCCTTCAAAAAAAACTTCACACACAGGCATTTTTGTATAAATAAGACACAAAATTGAATACACCCTGAGTAATAACTGTACATATCATTCAACCATGAAAAGTCGCTTGTCCAATTCATCATGTTTTGTTTTGGTTTGCTCAACTCAACCATACACATTTGTATTTGTATCATGCATTAGAGCTATTCATGTTAATATTTTGGCTACAATTCTCTCATACTAGCCATTGAATGTCCAACGTGGCACCCTATGGCAGAAAAAATGTCTGAGGGTTTAAGAAATGGAATTTCTGAGTTTTACACAATGATGGCCTGTGCAATAAAAGATCAGCAACACCATGAAACTGTGCTACACCATCGGCGCCAGAGTGATTAAGTGGTTTTGGAATATAGCAAAATTAGGGGACGATGGCTATTCACAAAAGCATGGTTAATGACACCATGCCAGAAACAGTGTGCAAATTGCCATTGTGAGCTATACACTAGCTGAAACATCTTCAAGCTCCAAAAAGATGTCCAGTTGCAGACTTAGCTCTTTTGAGTAGCCTAATCTACTAATCTTACTAAGCGCAAACACATAAACACTGGCAAATATTATGTAATAATATTATGTAATATCAGAATCAGAATCAGAATCAGAATCAGCTTTATTGGCCAAGTATACTTACATATACAAGGAATTTGACTCCGGCAGATGTTAGCTCTCTATACACATAACACAGAACATAATACAATACAATTAATACAATAGACTAAACAAGTATGTGTACTTGTATTGCACAGTAGGGACAACAATATACAATATACAATATACAGTAGGGACAACAATATACAATATACAATATACAATATACAATATACATACAGGCACCCAATATGGGCAATAATGAACAAGTAGGCACATGGTGTTACAGTGGGTTAAAGAACCGGTATGACAATATACCAATAAGGCGAATAAGGGGGGGGGGCACAAAAAGAGTCCTGAGTTGCTGGGCAGGGGACACCTAGGTAAGTCTTTGCTTGTGTCATGTGCAAGAGAAGCGCTGGGGGGGGGGGGGGGCGGGGCGGGGGGGGGGGGGGGGGGGGATACAAGGGCATAACAGTAAGCATATACACATGTGCATGTATGTATGTATGCATGTGTAGTTCAGCTGTTCAGTAGGGTGATGGCAGTGGGGAAGAAGCTGTTTTTGTGTCTGGTAGTTTTGGTGCGCAGGGATCTGTAGCGTCTACCAGAGGGAAGGAGGTCGAAGAGGGTGTGTGCAGGGTGAGAGGGGTCTTTGATTATGTTCTCTGCCCGCTTCCTGGACCTCCCAATGTACAAGTCCTGGAGGGAGGGCAGGGGGGCACCGATGATTTTTTCAGCAGACCGAATTGTGCGCTGTAGTCTGTGTTTGTCTTGTTGTGTGGCTGCTATAATAAACATATATAGATTGCTCATATCCAAAGGGAAATTTTGTGTTTCACACAAGTAAGTAACAGACCTAAAGAATAAGTCCCAATAACCAATGCATGAGGGTTTTGGTGGGTTTCTTCTAGCCCTGAAGATTAACTGCTCACGCACGAGCAGATCAATCTCCAGGCAAATTCACCATCGTAATAGCAACAGGCCATTGAAAAAGCACGACTGGCTTTTAAAGGGAATGACGGTATAAACTCTGATTGGTTCATTCCATGTTACACCCTGAAAACACACCTTTAATTAATTAGGTAAAGTAAGACCAACCCTTTTGAACCACGCACCAGGTGCAATGTTTACTTTTTCCATCGTCAAAATAGTCTGGGGAACGACCCCAAAGCAACTTGCGCGACAGAGTCCAGACAATGCGCATATGATCGTGAAAACAGAGCCCTTAGTGTCAGATCCAGAAGTTGGCTTCAAAATAATGCATGAGTGCAGCCAGCATTGCTACAGAGTTTGCAGAGGTGGAAGGTCAGCCTGTCAGAGTTCAAATATATGCTGCAGAAGCCCTGCTGAAAGAAGAGCCCAGTGGAGTCCTGGGCGGGTGCGGGATACCCTTGGTCCGGGACCTGACATAGTCGTGATGAGACAGCTGGAGTTATGGCTGCTCAGCCTGCAGCTCAGGTCACCCGGGAGCCCCTCCGTGGGAAGCACGCTGCTGATGTTATACAGTCCGCTGGCACCTCGCACACTCCTGTTGTCTGTGGAGAAGGCCGTCAGGTTTGTGCTGTCGCTGAACCAGTAAACCTGGGCCTCAGGGTACACATCGTAGAACAGACACACCCCCCGAGCCGGGTTCTCCAGACTTGTGTGATGAAACGATCCTGGACATCCTGCTGAATAACAGAGAAGAACAGGTGTCTGTCTTTTTAAGGTGTCTTTCATGACACAGTTTTATTTCATTCTGTGTATGTCATTCAATTTAATTCTGTTCATACAGACTCTTTCTATACCAACCGCAACACCACATTGTATTTATATAGCGCTTTTTAAGACATCCAAAGCGTACAAATATACCCCCGGATATCGACTGACTATAATAGTTTCACTTTGTGAACACTCACTTGGAGATAAAAGAGCAGTCCTGGTGTGGTTGTAGCCCAGATTGGTGCGCAGTTTGCACGTGTAAATTCCCTGAGTCTGCAGGCCTGGATCTCTCCATTGATAACCTGGCATTCATCTTTAAAAAAAATGAGTAAAATAGTAACTCTGAGGTGGTTATTAGGAAAGGCTGAAATGTAGTGTAACTAACGGCTATTGGTGCAGAACAGGGACAGTCACACATCAGTCCAGTAGATGGTGGTAATGCACATAGTAGCATTAGTTTTAGCATTAGCTTTACAAACAGACTATTTACCCAATTTACAATGTTGACTAATTGGTTATGGGACACACACTACGGTTTGATCACCTTAAACGGGGCCACCTGAGAGGAGAGTGTATCTTTTTTTTCACTTTCAAGAAACAGATTGTGAGGTGCATTACTGACGTAGTGTCCTTGAAATTTTCACAGACCATCTAGACCCTGCGACTTAGCAATCAAACATAACAATAACACATTTGACTCAGGACTCAGGAAATAAAGGAGAAATAGCAATAAAACCTAAAGTGCTAATATAAGTTCTCCCAAACAACAGTATGTTAGAATAAGGTTTGTAGTCAGAAAGGCTTAAATCTCTCCTCCCAAAGGTACTCTTCCTAGCTGCACAAGTACCTTGTGTTTTCTGTAAACATAGCTCACCTTCCTGGCTCACCCATGACATGTAGACGTAGGTGAGTGGCTCAGTGGTGGAAACAGAAGAGGAGCTGGGTGTGGAGAGGGAGCAGGTGAGGGACAGAGTGCCCCTACAGGGAGCATACCTGACTGGGTCTGCTGAGAGCATTACCGCATCTAGGAGAAAATGTTTGAAATGTATGTTTTTTTTCTATTGGTAACTAAACTGACGCATTGATAAACAAAAGTGACTTTTAAATCAACAACCTTGGGTAGGTTTACCCTCCACTGTTTACATGGCACATGATGTCACTGTGATTTTGTGTTTGTCAGTAAGTAAGTAGGCTGAGAAATAAAGTTAGAAATACAGTTTAGATGAACTGCAAAAGCTCTTTGGTGCCAGTCTTCATATAAATGTTGCTGACTTACTGATATGGCTGAGAGATGAACAGGCCAAAATAAGGATGCAGCAGGTCAGTCTCAGGTTCATTGTGCCTCTGATAAAAATGAGACCAGTCAGTACAGGACACTATGCCAAACAGCAGCAGTCTACACCCCCAGGCATCACACAATGTTTTTGTTTCTTACCTTATGAATAGAAAGTGTTATACTTCCCAGTATGCCAGTATTTCAGACAGCAGGCCAGAGAAGTCACCAGTAAATGAAACAATTAGAGATTCACATTTAAACAAAAGAGTTGCCCCAAAGTGCTCCACAACACAAATATGGAAACTAAGACAGCAAAACCATAAAACAAAGACCATAAATAGATATATAATACAGACAATAAAATAGAGATCAACAATTAAATAAATAAAAGGCTGGGCTTGACAGCATCGACAGATAAATGCCTCCGAACAAGCTAAAAATAGAGAGAAGAGATATGTCTTCAAATTGGATTTAAATAACATACACTTTAGATGGCAAGTTCAGTGGGGGAGCACCGGATAATGCACCTGCACAGACGTCTTTCGTTTCAAAGTAGAAGAATTATTAAAGGTGTACTTCCATCATGTTTTCATTAATTTTGCGGTGTTCTCTAGTATTAATAATTGCCCTGTGCGCTGGTTTTGATGAAAAAAATGTTCTAGTGCTTCTGTTTCAGGCTGTTTTAGTTTGGTGGAGGGGGTGGGGCCGGGAGAACGACACAATTTCACCAGAGGCGTAACACACTCCCTGCAGCTTCCTTTGCCCCACAGTCAACTTGATAGCAGAGTAAGGTAAAGGGGAAAAGTCAACGTGACAGTGCTAAAACTGCACACAGAATGTCTTCGGAGATACAGCCTTATGTGTTTGATCCTGAATCCGAAGAGGAAGGAGAGATGGCACAAGCACAGTCGCTTCCTGACCGTTTGTCAATGAACGTTTCAGAATGGTAATATTTGCATGGCAAAACAGTGCAAGTGCCCGGCTAAATGCAGTTCAGTCATTCAACTACCCTGCTAATCTTATGCGAGTCATTCACAGGCTAACATCATTTAAAGCCCATTCGGTCAGTTTCTCTTATATGCATTTGCACACGTTTACGTCACGCTGCAGGCCCTTTTCGCATTGGGTCGTTTTTCCCGCCTATTGTCTTCTTTTGACTGATACAGAAAATGGGGGTAGAAAACATTTTGATATGCAGCATACATATGCAACTCGGGGTGACCTATCATATTTCAAAAGAGCAAGTACTAAATGGTTTCCTGTGGAAGTACACCTTTAAGAAAATTATCGTACGTTGTATGATTTGTGATCGAGCATCTACCACTCAATTTATAGTATTTGGGTTCGCTGGCCGACGTGACCGTACATCACCCCGCGCTTGCGCAGTTGCCTGGTGACCAATTAAAAATCTCAAAATCGTGCTTCAACGGCAAGTTTTAGGCAGTTGTGAAAAATGCTGTGAAGAAATGCCTTCAAAAATGAAAGTGTTAATCATTTATGTTCATCAATTAACAAAATGCAGTGACTGAACAAAAGAGAACCCTAAATCAAATCAATATTTGGTGTGACCACCCTTTGCCTTCAAAAGAGCATCAATTCTTCTAGGTATGCTTGCATAGAGTTTTTGAAGGAACCTGGCTGGTAGCTTTCACCAAACATCTTGAAGAGCTAACCACAGGTCCTCTGTGGATGTAAGCTTCCTGGCATATAAAACTTGTCAAAAAACAACTTATGCCCATTCAGTCTTATGGGTGTTTTAACATTAAACATGTGAATGGCTAAAAGGACAGTACTGTGGAAAGGTTTAGGCAGGTGCCTTCAAACCAGCATCAATTCACACAAAGGGATTAACACAAAGTCAGGGATTTTGCAGGAATATAGTCAGGTGTATGGTCAACCAATCACACCAAATTGGTTGTATATGTCAGGAAGCCTACATCCACAGAAGATCTGTGGTTAGTTCTTCAGGATGTTTGGCGCAAGCTACCAGCCAAATTCCTTAAAAACTAGTTCCTAAAAGCACTAGTTTGATAAGCGCTTTCTCCAAGTTATTATTAAGATAGAAACACCATATCTGTAATTACAGTGGTGAAATCTCAACAGATAGTTATAAGCTAGTGATAGGTATTTGAGTAATAATAATAATCTTGTAAGTGGCATTTTAATGTTGAAACATTTTATTATTATTTCAAATCCCTTGGTTGGTTTTGGAACTCCTGTTATTAGGATCAAAAGCTGTGTATAGGCGCTTTCACACTGCACGACACGGGATGGCGACACGGTACGACATGCTAATTTAACCCGGGACAGCAGTGAACACACGGTGTGTTTTTGACCCCTCTTCTGAAAAGGTGGGTTGAGGAGGCGTAGCACAGTGGCACTGTAACATTACGCCACGCATATTGCTGGGCGTGTACAATGAATGACCCGTGCATCAGTGGTAAATACACCTGTCTGCAAAGTTTTCATTCGTTTTTTCAAAACAACCATGGGGGGACACAGAGTTGTTGCTGGCTCTTTGTACAACCATTCAAGGGCAAATGACATGCGACTGTACTACATGTGGATGCTTACATGGGATTGCAAATATATGCCGAGAATACATTTGATGCCGAATTACCGTAGCTATTTGTACAAGGCACCATCAACGTATGGTAAACTATAGCGCTATCATCAAATAATTTACTCTATCCACACATTTTTGTCCACGGTGAAAAGGCTAACACTTAAGATGAAGATGCACTCTGCGAAAGGCATCTTTGCGGGGATATTTGCAGTCATATATTTCGGGATATTTACACTATATGGAGATATATTGATGGATGCGCTCTGGACATGTTTTCCAACACTAGTAAACAGTAGCGTTATCATCAAACATTCTACTCTCACGGTTAAAAAGCACACAACACAATGCTTTGTCTGACTACCGTGGTAACCGGAAGTGAACTCGCAATTTGTTTTTCATTCAAAATTATGCATTTGGACTTTGGCTCAGCTTTTACTATTAAAACACATTCCAAACAACACCAAAATGAGGGATATTATTCCTTGCACATTCACATGATGAAGCCAACAGCCATGTACAGTGTTTAAATTAAAAACAAATTCCGAGCTCACCTTGGGTGAGTTATACATGATTTATGCGAAATAAACAGCATATTTCGAGAAACAGTTTGCAGTTCGCTTCTGAACTTCTTGTTAGTGTTTTTGTAGTCCTGCTCAGCTGTTTCCCCTGTTTTAAAAGTGCCGACGGTGGGTGGTGGCAGTTGTGAAACGTCACCATACCACACCCTGTGCCCCGTCTCGCCTCGGCTCGTGTTCACATGCGCCCCGGGTTGCAAAAAAGTGTAGGGTCCGAGGTGGGTCGAATTGGCGGGTCGTTTGGACATGCCACCCCGTGTCGGCAGTGTGAACGCAACAGACGACCCACTAATTTCGGCTGAAATTACCGGTAATTTTGGCAGTGTGAAAGCACCTTATGTGTGTCTGGCTGAGGTAGGAGGTGGGCCTTTGGCTTCCGTAACCATTTACCTTAACAGTTGGCTTCCTTAACCATTTGGTGGGCTTTTGAATAACTGTCCCTGTCTATTTAGCATACAGACAAGGTTGGCACCTTCTCTGATCTGATTAGGAAGACACTGTAGTACTTAACAAAAGACCATTGCTATTCATTTTAGGGTGGTAACCTTCTGGAACACCCATTGGGTGTTTACAACATTTAAGTTCAGAATAACCACTGTTTTAGTTAGTCTTGTCTTGTCATTTGTCTTTCGCCATCGTCCTGTATGTAGTGTCCTGTCTGTGTCTGTGTCTTAGTCTTTGTCTCCTTATTACTGTATTAAGAATAAACCTTGTTCCTGATTTTCAAACACTAGGCTGAGTCTCCAAATTCAACTTAAAAAATATTTTATTTACCTTTTTTTTACTTTTTTTAGTTTTTTAACTAGATTACATCTGAATAACGGATGTATAAAGATATATACTCATTTTCATCAGTTAACAACCAACAGTGATAAAAAGTAGCCTATAACTGCAATTAGAACAACTTTACATAATTTACAATAAAAAGTCATCTGAAATTATTACGTTCATTATGTTGATAGCAATGCCAAGCTTTCAGTTAGGTCTCTAAAACCATTAAATTCCTAACATCAACTTCGACATTTCATACATATCAAATTCACAGTACACTTCTGATAGCTAATGCTTAAAATGTAAAAAATAAAAACGTATGCTATGTCATCAACTTACCTGTGATTGTTCTTGACCCGTTCTTGACGAGATCTTGAGCGCCGTCTTAACCCGGAAGTTGGTCCATATTTTGTTCGCCAGTTTTGTTGCCATGGCCACAATGGCCACTCTTTCTACACTCGCCTACACGGTCTTCAGTGCTACTTGAATCAGTGGTAAAACAGGCTGCTCGGCTAACTGCTTTCGTTCAACAATGCTACTAAGCTGTGCTACAGTAATATTGCTGTCCACATCATTGCTGTGTCCCGTTATGGCTGACAGGTATGGTAAGAATGTTGGTATTTACCACTGATAGTATTAAGGGCTGTTTCCTTGCATCTGTGGTAAAAAAAAACCTGTCCGCTAGCATTAGCCTCACTAGCTGTATTCATGAGGCCAACGATAACAACTTTAATAGCTATTTACACACGTGAAACAGATTTCTTTACAGAGCAACTTATCTTTGCCAACGGAGTCATTTCTTTGAATACACTGTCATCACTATTTTAAACTGACTGTTGCTATGGCCAGTTTAAACGGCAACCGAGAAAGATTGTTAACATGTAAGTTAAAACATCCAACTCCGTGTCCAGATAATAGCAAAACTGTTTAGCCAGGTGGATGAACTGATGTTGAAATAATTGTATTGTGTAGTTTCTGATGACAGATTATGGAAGCATTGTCAATCATAAACAATGCAGTTGAGAGTTGCTGAAAAACAGTTCTAACCTATCTAAATCTGATAAAAAGCATATTTTCTCCTCTGTGTGATGAATGTATTTTGTACATGGTCCCTGAATGAAATAAATAAACTAATCACTCTATATCTGCCTTCACTTTTATAAAAGCTCATGTTTGTCAATACTTCTCTTTTTTTATAAAGTTCTCATTCAGTCCAGTGGCTCCTATCTGACAAGGTAACTCAATTGAAACCAGAAATACCAGTAAAACAGATGAACAGGGTGAGTATCATTCTCAGAGAATCAGTGTTACTTGAGCAAAATCTTGTTTAATCATCTTTAAAATATCCCCCTTGTCTGATTAGGTTAATTTGAAGTATTACTTGGAAGAAGCTGTACTTGTTTGGAATCCATGCAACATTCAGGAAGCTCTCTGGATGTGGTAAGAGGTGTTTCATCGTGTCTGTATAACCTCCTGCAGATTAGCTTTTTTCTACATCGGTGTTGTTCACTCTTTCAGGAATTCTGTCCATTACACTGATACATTATTTGAGGATGCATCTTATCCAGTGGTATACAGAGGCCCGTATGTGAGTGTACCTGCCATGCCTGATACTCTCACTGATGCACACATCCTGTTGAAAAAGGATTGAGTATTCTTAGTGTTAAAGTTAACAATATTCTACATGCTTTGTTGTCAGATATACGACGGATATGTCTCATCTGCTACATTTATAAACGCTTTCACGACTTACATTGCAATTGTGATTGATGGCCAGGTTTTCTTGCATATACCTTCTTCAGATATTTGGATTCAGTCTAAAGGTTATGTTCAACACTCAACACACGCTTGACACATGCACCCTTCTCAAATTAAACCCTGCGCTAGTCCTGTGCAAAGAAGCATCCATTTTAGTGGTTTCTCTATGGGTGTTCATTACGCTTTTTTTGTAGGGGTGACAGCTCCTGTCAGACAAGTGTCAACACAGCAGTGCTGCTTTAGTAGTGTTGACACGGACTGCAAGGTAGATGTAATAGTTTGTTTTCTTTTAAATTAAGCGGTGAAAAAAAATTCTCATAGCACGTTAGTTGCACAGATAGCAACCTGAATTGTGGTTTATTCACAGTTGCTAAGCAACATGGTTATACTTTACAATGCGGGTATGTCTGAAGACCAGCCCGCTTTCTACTCTACCGATGGGGGATTGCAATTTATTCCATTCTTTGTGCAGCGCAGTGGAACAAAGGTTTGACTGGGTCTTTTTGGAATTAGAATTATGATTTTAAAGTTTACCCAGTATACCACATATGAATGCTGTTGATTTTACAGGGCTATATTGGAGGGGTGTACGTGATGGCAGTCTTATATAAAATAGTGGCTTTGGTAGCAGATATAGAAAACGAGGTAAGAATCTTTTAAACAGGAAAAACTACAGTCTGATCCTGAATACTAGACATGTAACATCTTTGATTTCCCTCAGTTTCATCTCAATTTCGTTTTCTCGGGCATTCCTCTGTCTGAGACCTATCCTCTACTAGACCCCCTGACCCAGCTTGAAATGATCCAACCAGCAGGCATGCGGGGTCATGTGATCATATGGTCACCCCATATGCTTCTTTACTCCCCAAACAATGGTACAAATTACTCAGTTGAATATTTTGTGTTTTTTTTTGTTCAGATAAACTGCAGAAAGACATTGGCATGCAGTAAATACCAAAGCTTGTACTTGTAAATCATTTTGAGTTTTCAAGGTACTGTATTGTATTGTTTCCACAGGTATTGTATTGTTGCCTGTTCATGAAATTGGTAAAGACCAGAGTATTATACCGCCACCTGGAGATTCAATCAGGGCGGTCACAACG
Source organism: Coilia nasus (assembly GCA_027475355.1). Taxonomy (NCBI): domain Eukaryota; kingdom Metazoa; phylum Chordata; class Actinopteri; order Clupeiformes; family Engraulidae; genus Coilia; species Coilia nasus. Next base: position 13,008,185 of record CM050216.1, on the reverse strand, counting down.
GGTTTGTTGATTTTTTTAATATATTTGATTTTGCACCCATGATGTTGACAGCATGACAGTCTGTATGAGAAATAAATATTACTTAATGGTCATAGTTTCTTGTCAGTTTTTGTTTCGATAAATATGTTCACTGTCTACAGCTAAGAATGGAATCATAGCTGTCATTACCCATAATGGAGGACTCTATTATGGTCGACTTGACTTGGAGGCTAATGTCATAAAAGTGAGAGCAATGTGTCTTTAAGCTCACTTTAAAATGTTAATGCTGGAGTAGCATTTTTATTGTATTTTATACTTAGGTGAAAATATTGACGTTCAGCTCATATCCTTTTCCACAGTTGTCGACAAACCTGAACAACCCCAATTTTCAGGTTACTCAGGACACTGTAGTATTTTTTGATGTGTATGGGGACCTCGTGATTCTGAAACCGTTGTACAATGCTGTGGATTTCAAAGTGACTTTCCAGAAATTCGTTGTCAGCCTGCAGCAGGAGCTAACTCAGACACCGACAGTGTTGCCTTGCCCTGTACGTGAAAAAAACTCTAATGTTCAGGGAATTGTATTGATATTGTGTTATTACTGTACTACTAGGGCTTACCTGGTCATATATTGCAGTGAAGTTTACACTTTCCCGTGTTACCTTGTTTGTTTTGTAGGTTGAGCAATTTTATGGTAATTTTAATGGGAAGCTGTATTACATTGACATTGGAGCTTCTGCCCATCTGACTATTGTCTATGTCCCAACTCCTCACTGTCCGTTCTTTCCTGTGGTAACGTTTTTTATTGGACCAGCACATATACAGTAACTTTTACGTACTGCCTTGCATATGTTAATTTACAATTCCTCTGCATTGCTAGGTGACCTTGACAAATTCTGATGCTCTATACACTGAACAGATAATAGTAGAGGATGGGGTCACCCCAGAGGGATATAAGAAGTTTAAAATGGTAAGTCATGGGAAAGTGTTACACGTTTTAGAGGAGTTACTCTGTCTCATCTAAACATATATATATAGTGCTAACACATGTGTTTAGATTTTCTTTTTTTTTTTCTTTCTTTTTTTTAGGAGATTGCGATTCATCAGGTACCGGCAGCGACAGAATTTCTGTAAGAGTATTTTCTTTTCAATAACACATACAGTGCATATTGAGGCTAAAGATTCAAAAGGCCACATTAAACAAATATTAATAATTAGTGCATTTTAGGCAATATTAAGTTGCAGCTGGTTTGTTTTGATTTTATCTTTACTGAATCAAATATTTTTTAGACTTTATTAGAATGCATTGGAGGTTGTGTGTGTGTGCCCGTCTGTGTGTGTGTGTGTGTGTGTGTGTGTGTGTGTGTGTGTGTGTGTGTGTGTGTGTGTGTGTGTATAGAATAGAATAGAATGCCTTTATTGTCATTATACAAGGATAATGAGATTACAAGCTTCCCCATAATGTGCACACATAAATAAACAAGGAGAGATATGTACAATAAAACTACTATAAAAACTACTAAGTACAAGAATTAAGTACAAGAATTAACATAGACTGTACAATAACTAATATGAGCTACTGTCTGTAAAAAGTTGCATAGACTGTGCATAGACTTGTGCAAAGCCTGGAGGTAAACAGGCACATATCAGCAGCAGGTATGACAATAAAGTGACTGGTGTGACTAAGAGCATAAATAGATGGAGGTATCAAGGCATTTTCACCCACCTATTCCAAAATGTGCAGTAGGCAGCTAAAAAAACAGATGGACTGTCTTGATATTATAGTGCAATTGATAATTAACAGATAACAGCAAAACAGATAGAGTGCAGGTAGCAGTAACATAATGGTGCAAATGATTACAGTGATAATATAAGTTAAATAAATGATAATTACAGTACACAGAGCGATGCCTGTCAGGTTGGCTGTCTTAGAACGTAGTGCAGTGTTACAGTGTTATGTTCAAGCAAGTCAGTTCCTCAGTGTAGGTTGGAGTTGAGTATGGTGACTGCCCTTGGGAAGAAGCTGTCTCTAAGTCTGTTTGTTTTGGCTGGTATGGCCCTGTAGCGTCTGCCAGAGGGCAGCTGGTTGAAGAGGTGGTAGCCAGGATGTGTGTAGTCCTTGATGATGCTTCTGGCTCTGCCAAGGCACCGGGAGTTGTAGATGGCGGTCAGGGGAGGTAGTGGGCAACTGATGATCTTTTGCGCAGTGTTGGTTACCCTCTGCAGTCTTTTCCTGTCAGCTTCTGTGCAGTTTGAGTGCCACACTGACACAGCGTAGGTCAGCAGGCTCTGTGTGTGTGTGTGTTTATATGTGGCTTATTCCAAATCAGTTCAACTAGTTGTCCAATTAACTCCACAGTTTTTTTTTTTTTTACACCAAACGTTGACATTATGGCCCTCTGAGGTGTCTTGAACTGAGTATTATAACATGACTCACAAATATATTTGGTGACTTACAAGTAAATGTCACACAGTTTACAATTAGTTTGTAAATGCAGATTTAACCATTTGCAAATAAATGTTGCTGCATTGGTATTTGTGAATACTATTTAAATTTGAATTAAGAAATGCATTTGTGAATTGTATGACATTTATGTCAAAGTCGTGTTTGTAAATCATGTTTCTGTCACGGGTACCAAACTGACAGAAGGACAGACCCAATAGCGTAACCTCAAAAAGACTTTATTAAATGGTTGGGGAATCGGGACAAAGTCAGAAGCCCGGTTGGACAGATGAGTCACTGGCGATTCGTTCGCCGGAGCACACAGGGCGACGGGCAGGGAAAACCCCGTGTCCGGGTCCAGGTGAGGTGGGTAGAGTCGTGGACGGGCTGTGGTTGGTACCGGGGGCAGGAGAGAGGAGAGGCGTCGAGGACAGGCGGAGGTCAGGACCAGGGCAGGAGCGTGGATCAGAGTCGAGGGCGGCCAGGAGTCGGATACCAGGGCTGGAACGTAGGGCTGGGTCGGAGGCAGGCGGTGGTCGGAACCAGGGGCAGGAACGCTGAGCAGGGTCGGAGACAGGCGGTGGTCGGTACCAGGGGCTGGAGCGTAGAGCAGGGTCAAAGCCAGGCGGAGGTCGGAACCAGGGGCTGGAGCGTAGAGCAGAGTCAGAGACAGGCGGAGGTCGGAACCAGGGGCTGGAGCGTAGAGCAGAGTCGGAGACAGGCAGAGGTCGATACCGGAGGACTGGAGAGCCAGGGAGAGCCAGGAGCAGACCGGGGTCGAAGCCAGGGCAGGAGAGTCGAGCAGAGTCGAGGGACAGGCAGACGTCGGCACCGGAGGACTGGAGATGATAACAGACAGACGGGGAAACAACAGGAGCAGACAGGATACGAACAAACAGAGGAGGGTATAACCAGACAGACGCAGGAGAGCCAGGAGTCGTAAAGCTTGCCGAAGGAATTAACCGTGGTTCGCAGACGGACTGACAATGAGAGAGTGAGAAAGGTGAGTCTAACTAGTGAAAACCCTGGGAAACTAAACGAGCGTGAAACAAGGAGTGCAGGTGAGGAGACCGATTGAATGATTGCGTGACGGTCACAAACAAGGAAGTGCCGGTGAGGCGAATGATCAGCGATCGTGAGTTGAGGGAGGCAGGTGAGGGAGATAATAACAAGAGGAGCTAACGAAGGAGTGTAGGGAGTAAACGCGGAAGAGGAGTGATGAACAAGGAAAACAAACCAAAATGACGAACAGGTGGTAGACACAAGTAACTAAGCAAAAAAAAAAAACAAGCACAGAACGACACCGTGACAGTTACATGTGTTTATGAAGCACCAAATACATTTCTGAATTATGTGGCATGTAAAGTGTGTATTTAACAGTCATTCTTACCCCGTAGAGGTCTGACATTTTTAAGGTTTAATTACCAAGCATATTTACACCAAGAAATATTATTATTATTATTATTATTATTATTATTATTATTAACAACGTCATCTCATTTCAGTAGGAAGAACTTCATATCTACGGTCACTGTGGACTTGATGGAAAGAGGTGTTTCTTGTAATCAGCTGAATCCCCAGGTCAGAAGAGCTTTTACAACAAATATTTTAAAAAAGAAAACATCTGAAATATTAAGAGCATTTTCTTGCACTAGTACTTTAATTATTTCTTCATCTCCCAGTGTGTTTTGTCGTTTTCTCCACAGGAAGCTCATATTATCGCTGGATGCCCAATCACCAAGCACATCCGGGTCATGAGGTGACCTTTTTTAATGAGCAGGGTTATCTTCAAAAGTTTGCAAGTTTCTTTGCAGTTTGCTTCCCTGATTTATCACATTTTGGTATATGATTTTGGCCGGGTTTCTTAATGAGCTAAGAAGGCGCTTAAGAAGAAGTCGACTAAGAGGAAGCTTTGAGATAAGAGTGTTTCCTAACTGCCTTCTTAACTGGAGCAGTGAGCAGTGAACAATGAACAGTCGATCCCAGAGTAGCCAATTGGACTACACCCATTGGACTGTCATCAAGAATCAGTTGATTATTTTTCAGCTGAGTTAAATTCTTCTCCCTGGGTTGGAGAGGCGATGTGTCCTGAGGTTAAACCTTATTCAACAGCTCACGTTGCTTTAGCGTACAACAAGCGGTCAAGTAGGAGTAGGAGTAAAAAAAGAATATTAAGAAGAAAGAAAAAAATATTAAATATTTCTGAAAAAATATTCTAGGAAAAATATTAGGGAGAAATTAGGAAACTGTGATAAAACATTTCAAGGACATGGCACCATAGAGGACATGTTTTCACCCTAATTTATAACACTTAATGGGTAGCAGGGGTGCATGAAAAAAAGGAAAAAGGGGGAAATCACAATCTGGACAAACAGACACAATGCAATAATATCTCCTTGCTTGGTGTGACATTGCTTTACCTGCCCGAGGGGGGCGCTGTTTCCACTGTTTTGTCGCTAAGAAGGGTGTTAAAGGAGAACTTCGGTGTAAAATGAAAATTGTCATGTTAAAACGTCATACCGAGTTGGTATGTGTACTGAGGAGCAAAATTGATTTAGCCTGTTGCATTCAGAGTTTAACTATTTTTTATAGTTTGACCCAGAAGGCTAACAATGGAAGTGGTAGGTGCCCTTAGACGAAGCAGGACGACTACGCTATTTTTAAGCCATTAAAACAGCTCGAAGAAACTCCACATTCCATTGGTAGTACAACAAAGGCTCTGGCATTCAAAACGAACCACTGAGAATATTGTAAATGTACACAATGTTTATGTAAAAAGCTGTTCTTACATGCAGTCGTTTGCAGTTGTTTCTCGTTGCCGCCATGATGAAAGTCCAAACAAGTTGATTGTACTACCTCTCCTCCTATTCTTCCTGCTGGTTCGTGTTCGTCAATCGACCTGTGCAGACTTTCATCATGGTGGCGACGAGAAACTACAGCAAGGTACTGCTTGTCAAAACTGTTTTATTAATAAATGTTGTGTACACTTACAAAGTTCTCAGTGCCTCGTTTTTAATGTAGGCCTTTGTTGTACTACCGATGAAGTGTGTAGAACTTGAACTTGTTTGGACTTTCATCATGCCAATTTTCATTTTACACCGAAGTTCTCCTTTAAGAACGCTCCAGACCCTTCTTAGAGATCCTTCTTAATGGCAGGTCTTCTTAGGCTAAGAAGCATTTTTGTAAACGCGGTTGCTTCTTATGGGAGCCCTAAGAAGGGTCTAAAGAAGTTCTTAGCGCTAAGAACTTCTTACCAGCATCTGGGAAACACAGCCATTGTCTTTTGAATAATTTGCTCAGGGATGATTCAAAACAAGAATGTAAGTGTTAAATCGAAACTGTTTAAAATGAATGTGAGGACTTTTCAGCTTCATGGGGCAAACACACTTTTGCACCAACAGCATCCTTAAACAAATTGTCAGAAGGCTTTCTCAGCACTTTTCTCAGCACTTTTCTCAGCACTTTCCTCAGCGCGTGTTGTTATTAAGTTACAAAAAGAGTTGTCAGTAACCTTGGCGATTAGCTAACTCAAATCAAACTGTCACTGCCGATTTAAAAAACACTGACACAGTTAAATCCCTCCATGCCTTTGTTTGTAATGTCTGGTCATGATAACTCTTGAGGGTCAGGTCACAGAGGACTTAGTTGTGGGTTATACTGCCAGTGTAACGGATGCCAGCTAGCACAGCTCAGCGTAGAACGTTGGTAAACCTCCCTGCCAACGCCTCAAAAAGATACACTGCTGACTGAGCTAATAGCCCGGTTTTTAGCTCACTTGGTAGCGTGTCATGTTCCCATACTGAAGTTGCTGTGAGGTCACGAGTTCGAGACTGGGTCTGGACTGCGCAGGAACACCTCGGTTACAGTGGTGCCGTGACCCGGATGAGAGCGAGGTTTAGGGGGGTGAGTGTAACGGATGCCAACTAGCACAGCTTGGCGTAGAACATTGGTAAACCTCCTTCCCAACGCCTCAAAAAGATACGCTGCTGACTGAGCTAATAGCCCGGCTTAGCTCACTTGGTAGCGTGTCGTTCTCCCATACCGAAGTTGCTTTGAGGTCGCGAGTTCGAGACTGGACTGCGCAGGAAGACCTCGGTTACACCAGTATAGTCCCAAGATACATTGCCATAAGTGACATTGTTGTAAGCGAGTTGTTGACTGTATGTCCTACCCCTTCCTTGATTTTGATTGGCCGATAAGAGCCAATGAACATTGAAAAGCAAGGCGCTGATGTAAAAGTTGAACAGATTTTTTAATTTTAAGTGCTTTGACTGACAAAAAAATGATGAGGGCAAATGGCGCTTCTCCTGCTGAGGGCATGTGGCTCTGTGAAGGCTGAAGTTCATATTTGTACAGAAAACAGATACTGTGGGAAATTACATTACATTACATTACATTACACTTAGCAGACGCTTTTATCCAAAGCGACTTACAAAAGGAGGACATAATGGCAAACAGATGTGTAGAGAACATTGAAGGTACCTATGTAAAGAGATGGTTAGTAGAATTTGGTTTTGTTAAGCAGTCTCGGAAAAGAAGGGTCTTCACAAGCTTTTTGAAGGTCGAGAGGGAAGTTGCTGCTCTTGTAGGGACTGGTAGGTTGTTCCACAACTGAGGGACAACAACCGAGAAAAGTTTAGAGTGACCTCGCTTTGTCTTGGGAGAGGGTACGGCCAGGCGGTTCGTATTGGAGGATCGCAGCATTCTGGACGGGATGTAAGCATTCAGTATGACGTTGAGATAGGTGGGGGCGGATCCAGAAGTGACTTTGTAGGCTAGAGTCAAAGCTTTGTGTTGAATTCTGGCAGCCACCGGGAGCCAATGCAGGTTGATGAAGAGAGGAGTGACATGCGACCTTTTGGGTTGATTGAAAACCAGTCGTGCTGCTGCATTCTGAACCATTTGCAATGGTTTGATTGCACAAGCAGGAAGGCCAACCAGAAGGGCGTTGCAATAGTCGAGGCGAGAGATGACCATAGCCTGAACCAGAAGCTGAGTAGCATATTGGGTCAGGTACGGTCTGATTTTTCTAATGTTGTATAGCGCATAACGGCATGACCGCGCTACGGAGGCAATGTGGTCAGAAAAAGATAGCCGGTCATCAATCACGACGCCGAGGTTTTTAGCAACCTTGTTCGGAGCAATCGTGACAGTGTCCATATTCAGGCTGATATCATGGTGGATTGACTCCTGGGCTGGGATCACCAGGAGTTCAGTCTTAGACAGATTGAGCTGGAGGTGGTGTTCCTTCATCCATGTGGAGAGTGCAGAGAGACAGGCAGAGATGCGTGCAGAGACTGTGGTGTCATCTGGTCGAAACGACAAGTACAGCTGTGTATCATCAGCATAGCAGTGATAGGAGAAGCCGTGTGAGTGGATGATGCGGCCCAGCGAGGTGGTGTAGATAGCGAAGAGAAGGGGGCCCAGCACCGACCCTTGGGGAACACCTGTGGAGAGAGTGTGAGTTGATGACAGTTGTCCTTGCCAAGACACTTCAAAGGAGCGTCCAGTGAGGTAGGATGTAAACCAGGAGTGTGCTATGCCTGTGATGCCTATGTGTGAGAGTGTAGTTAGCAGTATGCTGTGGTTGACTGTATCGAAGGCTGCCGATAAGTCGAGTAGGATAAGTACTGATGACTGACCTTCAGTTCTGGCTACTCTGAGGGCTTCTGTGACGGAAAGCAGTGCTGTTTCAGTGGAGTGGCCGCTTCTAAAGCCAGACTGCTTCGGGTCAAATAGGTCATTCTGGGTGAGGAAATTAACTACCTGCTTAGAGACCACCCTCTCGATGGCTTTCGAAAGGAAGGGAAGCAGTGAGACCGGCCGATAGTTCTCCACCTGGGCGGGGTTGAGTGTGGTCTTTTTGAGCAGTGGTGTGACCCTAGCCTGTTTGAAGGCGGCTGGTACTATACCTGATGATAGCGAAGCATTCATCACGGACGTGATCGATGGGACTACTGTTGGGGCGATGGCTTGCAGCAGATTCGAGGGGACGGGGTCTAGTGGGCAGGTGGTAGGACGGCTTCCAGTGATGAGTTTGAAGACGTCGCTTTCGGAGAGAGTGGTGAATGAGGAGAGTGTTGCATCGTAGATCGTGGGAGGTTGCAGGTTGAGGCCGGGTGGGTCGCAGAATTGATTGCTGATAGCCGCTACTTTTTCTGTAAAGAAGGAGGCAAAAGTATTAGCAGTTAGATTGGTGGCAGGAGGCGGGGGAGGGGGGTTGAGCAGCGATTTGAAGGCACAGAAGAGTTTCCGGGTGTCAGTGGTGTTGCTGATTTTATTGTTGTAGTAAGCTGTTTTAGCAGTCGTAACCGAGGAGGAGAATGACGCTAGAAGAGATTGGAAGGTCTCTACAGTTGTTAGAACACCCCTGCCATAAATGGGAAGTGCACATGTGCACCCAAGCTCGAATCCACTTGCGGTCATTTCCCAACTCTACCCTACTCCATCTTACTCCCCTGCAACTCCTGTCATATCTTTACTGTCTTGTTAAAAAAAAAAAAAACTGAAAAAATAGAAAACAGATGCTGTCAATGCAGAGGGTGTGCTTGGTGGACATGGCCTCTAAATACAAAAAAAAAGTAACAAAAAGGAAAGTATATTTATAAGCAGTGATAATCAGGGTCCAAACATATTTCACTTTCAGGGTCCCTTCTGATTGCTGTATTCAGGCATTTCTGACTGGGAGCCACAGAAGGCACTAGCATGTCTCAGTAGATCGGAGAAGAAAAGTAGACAGTAAGAGATAGGGCTGTTATTACAAAACTTTGAGATGGCCGTTCATGTGGGCCTATGTTCAATGATTATTGATTGGCTGTTGGTGGCCCTTTTGACAAGTGAGTGAATTGCCACTTTAATATACACTACTGTGCAAAAGTTTTAGGCAGGTGTGAAAAAATGCTGTCAACTAGGAATGGCTTCAAAAATGGAAGTGTTAATCATTTATGTTCATCAATCAACAAAATACAGTGAATGAACAAAAGAGAAACCTAAATCAAATCAATATTTGGTGTGACCACCCTTTGCCGTCAACAGAGCATTAATTCTTCCCGGTATACTTGCATACAGTAGAGTTTTTGAAGGAACTTGGCTGGTAGCTTGCTCCAAACATCTTCAAGATCCTCTGTGGATGTAACCTGGTAAACCAGCTGCTTGTGCTTCATTTCATTTTGTACAGAGGGTCTGGAGCAGAGGTAGTGAGACACGGTTTCTTCCTGGAGGTGTGGACTCTGCTGAAGTTTAAAACAAGTGTCTCTGCCTTTACCCAATCGCTAACAGCTCGTCGTCACGTATGCAATTAGCCTACCTACACACTACAATTCAAATGTAGCACACAAAGTCAACGTCATGGCTCACGAACACACCCTCTGCTTGCTCATGGATAGGAGTTGCTCGGTCCTCTTACATGATCCTCAACAGATTCCGGTCCAGACCCTCTGTACAAAATGAAATGAAGTACGAGGGACGGGTTTACCAGGCTACTGTGGATGTAGGCTTCCTGACATAAACAACCAATTTGGTGTAATTGGTTGATCATACACCTGACTATAATCCTGCAAAATCCCTGACTTTGTGTGTACCCCTGTGTGTGTACACTTTGTGTGCACCTGCCTAAAACTTGTCAAAAAACAACTTATACAACAACAACATTGGTTGTGTATGCCAGTAAGCCTACATCCACAGAAGATCTGTGGTTAGTTCTTCAAGATGTTTGGAGCAAGCTACCAGCCAAGTTCCTTCAAAAACTATGCAAGTATACCTACAAGAATCGATGCTTTGTTGAAGGCAAAGGGTGGTCACACGGGCATGTCACTATGGCCTGAAAATTTTGTTTAGGAAATACAACATAGACATTGGTAGCAAAACAACATTCTGTGAAGAAATACATAATGTGACACTGTGCCTCAGTCTTTCCGATTGCACCCCGACTATAATATGATTAGATAGTATTTTTAATGGTGACATTATTTTTCCGTATTAAGTTGTATGTTTTCCGTGAACTGTAGGAATGTGACAGCATGCTCTAGGGGGGTTTTGACCGAAAAACAGCTCCGGGACAACTTCACTTACACCATCCCAAAGTAGGTTGGCCTTCAGATTCGTAAAATTACAGAGGGATTGTGTAATCCATCCACTGACATAAATATTACCATTGCATGTCTTTGAGACAGAAGGTGTTCAGGTGATATTGTGTTTGGTATGTAGGGAAGTGTATGATCCAGAGTACCTGTCCAGACCCAATGCGGCCACGGAAGATCGGACGGTCCGGTACGACTATATTTCGTACCTTTGCCCTGTGCTGGTGTATCATGATATGCCATGGGTGCCAAGTTTTGAACTGTAAGTAAGATACAGTGTACCAAAAATGATATATATATAGTGACATATATTACATTAGTGTATTACATTTTTTTGTTTATTATTAGACTTGTCTAAATCGAAAATGAAATTGTGGATATTCAAATATTCCCAAACACTCAACACTCAAATGTTCAGATGATCAAGTAATCTGTTGATAGCGATGAAAATTACATTTTTGAAAATAAATCTACTGTATAATGTTTTCACTAAAGATTTTTCATCTTTCTCTCTACCTAAGAAGATACTATGAAACGTGTTTTTGTCTGCTCTCTGCTATTTCAGTTGGGACGGGGACAAATTTGTGGAGGTTGTGGGGGCTGACTTTGTGATGTTAGAAATTCATGGGATGCACAATTACCAGTACTTGCAGACAGCAAAGAAGGCGAAATGTGTGTCTCAGCCTCAAGACTGGATTTCCATATTGAACAAGGGAGAACACCATCCTGCAACTCTTTATGCATGGAACAAAGACGTAATTGATATAAAAATAGATGGATGGATGGATGGATGGTTGGATGGATGGATGGATGAATGGATGTTGGGAATTCTTTTGTATATACAGGTAAAGTTTTCTTTCTTTCCAGAATTACGAAAGTTGCAAAGACTATAATGGCCCACCTTTGACCGATCCGGATGCTGAGTATCAGGTTCTAAACAAGGAGTCCAAGAACAGGATTGTGTTCTCCAACTATAATGGCTTTTACATTTTCCAAGCTACAATTGTGGACCCAGCTTATAGGTATACTTTAGTACATTTTGATCTGTCTGTCTGTCTGTCTGGTTATATTTTTTAACTTCGAAACGATTTTTCGATCAAGTATGTCTTGCATGTATTTTGTTTCTTTCTCCAGTTATTGTTTCCTCGTCACACGATTCAGTGTATTTGTATATGGAGCTTTTCCTCCAAGAATTCTGCCGTCTGGAGTTCTCACCGCATTCTTTATCGCCATCTTCACTGCACTTCTTGGGATTGGCTTTCTCGTGAGGCGGAATGTCAAGAAGAAATTCCATCTACTTGACATTACCAAGTCTTAAATTGAGCACATTTGTTTGTAGACTATTATATGTACTTTGTAAACAGGGAAATTATCTAAAAGAGTTTTTTTATATCTATATGTCACGCCATGTACATGTAGAATTAATAAAACCCATCACAGGACAGTTTTTTAATTCTTTTGTGTTCATTCATAATACGAAAGACATCAGTGCAGTGTAGTTATGCACTCATTTATGTTTGAAAGCAACATTATGACAGCCTGATAAGACAGCCCACATCAAATTGTGTTGTCTGGACTGTGGCCACTGTGGATAGACAAAGCACAATCAAGAGCGGCTTCTATGGTTATCTTTGAAACTGCCTTTGCAGGCAGTAGGATAGCGCTGTGACCAATTAGAGCAATGAACTTGTTTCCCGTAGCATTGCACGGTCGCGGCCTGTGTTTTTTTTATTATTATTATTATTATTAGAAAATAGTAGTATGTACAGATAAAAGTTCATACAACAGACAGAAATAGGAGACAGTGACAGGGGAGTGCAAAGGGAGTGCATCAATAAGATGGAGACAAATGAAAGAGTATACACAGGTTGTTTTTAAAGCTTTAGGGTGTTTAGAGTTCATTATACTTTGAATATATATTTCAAATTCATTGTGGAGGGTTTTCGGTGAAAACATTTACATTTGTGAATGTGGTACTTTGCCAACAGTAATAATAATTTAATAACATAGATGTGGTTACATTTTGATGTGGGAAATGATGTGAAGCCAAAGACTATGTTTTCATAAGATACTGAAGAAAAGGAGAAATCTGACAATGAGTTTGAAGATGTTATCGCATGCAGACTTCCAAAAAGAGCAAGTAGAGTGACAGTTCCAGAATAGATGGTCAAGGTCCTCAGGGTGAAAGTTACAAAGGGGGCAGTCGAGAGTAATGTCCTTCTTGAGTCTTTGTAAAAAGGTGTGTGTGTGGTACAAGCGGTGTATTATTTTGAAAGATACTTTTGTAATTTTATTTGTAATTTGTAAACAGCATGGATTTTGGAGTTAGTGTTTTTAATAGATGAGAAACAGATCTGGCCAATTTCAGTTACTGTTCAGTTCAGAGGTACTAAAGGCAGAGTAGATGATTCGAAGTAGTCATTTTAAGGAGATACAATGCACCACAAGGGATAGCATCAAAAACTATAGCATATTCCTTTGGTGGGATAGGTATACTGTATTTTTTAAGGAATTCTGAGTATGACATTAATCTACCATTTTTGTCAATAAGCTGGCTGAATAGAAGGATAACCCACCTGAACCAATTTGGCAGAAGCAACATTTTGGGCTTGTAAAAGATGTCTCTGTTGTTCCAAATGTAATATTTGTGAGGAAAGAAATTGTGTTTATAGGCTAAAGACCAGGAAAAAAGCATAAAGGGATAAATCTTTTCGAAGCCATGAGCAGAATCTTTTCTGCACTTTGTCCACAATAGGGTTCACGTTCAGAGAGCATCTAGTGTTTTTTTTATTTACACTTAGGCCAAGGTACATTACTGAATCTTTAACTGGGATATTGGATATTGACTGGACATTGCAGGTCTTGAGGGGGAGTAGTTCACATTTATTTATGTTTAAATATAGGCCAGAGGCAAAAGACTTAATTGTGTTGATGGCAATTGATATCTGAGAGGCATCTTTTAGGAACAGTGTGGTACCATCTGCAAGTTGACTGATTGTAATTTCTTTTCCTGCTATTTCAATACCTTTAGGGAACTAAGTTTAATGAAGTCAGTTGGTAATCGGACACATATTAGGAAAAGTATGGGGAGATGTGGCAACCCTGTATAACACAACTTCAATTGAACCTATGGGAGGTTCCAGTGTGTAGTTTAATTGAGCAGTTTACATTTTTATACGGGGTTTTAATTAAGGAACAGAAATAAGGACCAAAACCTATTTTTTTCCAAAGCTTGAAAGATAAAATGGTGTTCTATCGTATTAAAAGCCACGAGTCATTATTGAAGGGAAAGAGGTTCACCCAACAACAAAAGAGGTTTGCCCAACTGCAACACCACTCAAGGAATTATCGACGCACCCAGCAGCGGCAGAGATGGACGTGTCAGTCGTTCTGTTTAGCAACAACGGCTACATCACACACATGCCATCTATAACCACACGGGCGCACACACCTATAACCTATCTGTCTACACATACACACTTTCTTCTTTATGCAGTATATTCTACTGTATGCAGTCTACTGTAAACAGTTCTGGCACAGTGATGTTCTAACAGAGGTGACAAAGATTAGACATGTTCTGATGTGAGGTGGCAAAGATCAGAGATGTACTCTTACTTAGTTAACTAACAGCTGGTACAAAAAGGGTTGAAAATTGTTCACTTTGGTTATAACTCCACGCACCCCTTATCGCATTCCTTACTGTTTATTGTTTACAGTTTTTACACTGTCATTATCACTTGTTTCCCTTAATGCCCGGGGGGTTAAGAGAAAATGTAAAACGTAAAGCTTTATTCCTGTTCGCAAAATAACTAAAATCTGACTTCTGAAGTCAGAAGTCTGAAGTCATATTCTATTGGAAATGATGTTTCACTTTGGAAAGCTCAATGGGGCAATGACATGGATTTCATGTGGTACAGAAAAATCAGCACGAACTACTACTTTCAAGAACTGTTTTAATGGGTCTGTCCTACACTCTGAAAGTGACCCAGAAGGTCATTATTACCATATCTTGATTACTAATATCGATAATTCATTTGTTTGAATTTGTTCATTGTTGTAATTCCAAGTCTGAAAATGACTTCTTTTTTGATGTTTTAGAAACCCACCTGCACTGGATTTCCAAATATCCTAACATCTTACTTCTTATAGGAGGTGACTTCAACATTGCCTTAAATGGCTCCTTAGATAGATGGCTAGCAAGTAGAGAAAAACACCATCCAGTGTAATTATTCTCATCCAAAAGTTTGATTTAATCAATATTTGGAGAGAACAAAATAAAAACAAACAGTACACGTGGAGCAACAAAAACAGAACCTCTATGTCAAATATAGATTTTTTGTTAATTTCCAGTTGTTTAAACAGAAAGAACATTACCTGTAATGTGCTTTCAACAGCGCTGAGAGATCACAAAGCCGTAACACTCTAGGTCTCCCTGAATTCAGATAACACACATTTAGAAGCTCCTACTGTAAGGGTAATAACTCTTCAATCTTAACCATGGACCAGTATATAAGATGATGCAGAAACTAATAAACCATTTCTGGCGTAAGGCTAGAGCAGAAAATAATTCTGCCTAAAACTGGGAGCTACTTAAATTTGAGGTAGGCAAATCTCTAAGATATTATGGAGCCACACTTGCCAAAGTAAGGAAAAGGGAGGAATGAATGTAATTACAAGTATAACCACCCTTACACAAATACTGTCGGGCAATCTGACTGAAAAAGGCAGAGAGAAAATAACTTGTCGTTGCTCCCTAACTGACAGCAAACTTGACCAGTGCCTTCAGACTGCATTGACATCTTTTGAACCAAACATCACTGAACTCGTGCAAAACAGAAAATGTCCCTTCTCTCACTAGGAAAGTCAACAGGGTAAGTGTGGGCTAACCTAGTCATGTTTAGTTATTAAGAGGCCTTGGCCTGCTTGTAGTTAGTTTCTTTGTATTGTAATTTGTCAGGGTCAGGTAACATGAATGTTTACATTATGTTAAGTTAATGTACTTCTGCCAGGGTCAGATGAGACCAAAATGTTTTATTTTTTATTTTAAATGGGAAGGAGAGGTAATCTCATTTGTTTGTTTGCTTTGCTTCTTGAGTATTCAATGTTGTTAAGTTTAAGGGTTTGTTTGTTGTTAAGTTAGAGTTTGTACTGATTTGAAAAGTGTCATCACCACTTGTTAGTGCCCACTAAAAATGCGCGGCCCGACTTAAGCTCTTGGTTTTGAAATGTGGCCCAAATGAAATTGAGTTTTGAATTGAATTGAGAATAATTGAGTAACCCTGGCCTAGGTGTTTTAACCTGCCGGCAAATGGCTGCCTTTGCGCTATGCTCTTCTGCTGTGTATGGCTGTGCGCTTGCGTGAACTGTCTGCGTGAGCGTCACGGCTCACTCCGTCATGCTACTCAGTGAAAGAAATACAGCATCGCACCTCCTGAATCAGTGGTTTTGCATGTTTCGGTCACCCATACTTCAATTGTCTAAAGTCCAGCAAGAATCCAGAAATGAATGCATTCACAGTTTTATGATCACACTCTCTTTATCATTTTTGAGCGACCACTGACAGATTCTTTCCACGTTTCAAACACTCAGTAGTTCATGCAAGCACAACGTTTATGGTGCAGTAGGCTAACTCCTACAAAACAAAAGCAAAAAAAAAAAGTGGTTGAACAACATTGCAGGCAGCTCTACAGCCTAAGATGTAGAAGGATCTTCCTCATCCTGTGAGGTGTGTGAGGAGCTCTTTGTTTGTGGCTTTAGAAGTAAATGCCACCTTGTTACAGCAAGTACTGGACTGTGCTAAATATTTCGGGCCAAACCCTTAAAGACATTTTTATATTTTAAACACTCTGAATTTATATTCAAACAAGCAAAAAAGAAAATAGCGTCAAGTTCTCTTTGGGGCCCCATACTGTCCAAGGGCTTGCCTTCCTTTTGTGCGGAGGGAATTCTAGGATCCATTGGGGCCTTAAGCAAAAATCCACCACGGTCACTGAAAACTGCATTGCCACCGCTGTATTTTAAAGATCGTCAGCCCCTAAAGGGTCCTTAGTGACCTATCAGCCCCAAGCGGTTGCCTGTGTTGCCTGTTTGGATAGCTACATCACTTTCCCCACAGTTTCTCACTAGCATTACTCAAGCATATTGTTTGCAACCAAGAGAAGATTCTGCTTTTACTGCCAAGTGGAACTGCTAAGAGCCTCCCTAATGGTCTGCTCTATTTGCTGTAATTTATCATCACATAATACAAGATGAAATCAATCCGCCACCCATTACTACAAAGAGGATTTGTACTGTATTACTATTTGGTGAGTATTTAATGTCCATGGCTGAGAGCAGTTCTTCAGATTTTTTATTCCCATAGGAAATCCTTTTTCAGCCACCAAATATTCTTTAAATGTACCTGAGTAAAATGTGATGTGCTCCTTCTTTGATCATACATGTATGCTAAAGCACGGATTACATTATATTATTTATCAATGTATGTGACTTTGTCAAAATATTTTAATTAATAGTTAATGCAGTACTTCCCTTTGGATTTCCATGCTTGTGTGATAGCAGAGACGAATGACTGGGAGGTCATAATTAAAGGTCACAAACATGACTGATGCGTTATGCCTCTGTGTTGTAATTAGTGTGGGAACTGTTGTGACCTTGGCTATAAAAGAGAAGGACATTATAACACATAAAGACGTGTAGAACAACAGTAACCAAAATAGAACACAACATACAAAGCCAATGTAAACAAACTAACCAGTGACTGGATCAGGGCCAGCTCCATCCCCTGACCCATTTCCCAGGCAAGGCCCCAACTTTCTACATCAGACAAAAGGTGAACAACTTTTTTTCAAATCATTTGTTTATTGTAAGAAAAAAAGTCAGTGTTCAAATAATACAGTAGAAAGCATGGCTGAAATCCCCCCCCCCCCCCAACCCCACACACAAAAGTAGTGCAAAAGACCAGATAGGTGTAGTGACCAAATAGCATTATGCACCTAGAATGAGGGCTCAACTAAAATCAAGCATCTATAAAACCTAGGCTATGCTTATGTACTTAGATTTGTAATGAATCTTAACATTTTCTTTACTGTGCTCATCTCTGGACATCAGGGTGTTATCTCCCAGGTAAATATTGTTTCCACAGAGGTGTATGCAGTAACTTAATATAATGGCTTATGTTCTTGCTAGTATTCATAGGTTTCAGAGCCTTTCAATGAACCGTCTAATTTCCTTTGACTTCAGCGGTTTTTGTGTTTTTTTTTATCAGACATTTTTACTGTTTTTGCCAACTCTCTCCATTTAAGGAAATAAGTATTTACTTCCAAACATTTTCACACATTTCCAGTAACTAATCTATGGTTACTTTTCTCTTTGATTTTCAACAAGATGCCTGTGAAACGGTATACATCTTTAAGAATACCTTCAAGACAGGTGGCTTTTCTATGAGGTTATAGCAGTTTTCACCAACAGGGGATGCTATTGCTATGCAATTTTTTTTTTTATAAATCTTTGCACAACTGTGTGGCTATGTCTTCTGGAACCCGAGGTTTCAGAGGATTAATTAATTACATCCCACATGACTAAGTAAGGGATAATGAACGACATGGTGTTCGTATATCAGAAACTTAATGCACGTTTGAGGTGGTAATGCGGCCACAACTGCTGCAAGAGCTGCAACTCTGTGTTCTTCCACCTGCTTGTCATTTGCTAAAGCTGTCACATCTTTACATAGGTGTGCGTATATAGAAAATTAATTGCCATTCTAAAGAACACATCACAATGGAAAATTAAATGAAGCCATGGTATAACCAGAGAGTCTTGAGGGAGGAATCTAAGATCTTTGGTATCACACTGCAATAGCAACCTGCATAAGGAACCCTTTAAGTGTCTTCACGCATCAGTTTAAGTCTGCGGTCGTCACCCGAGCTACTCACACAGTGAGAGCACGAGTCCTGCATACAGGAGAGCCCACTGGAGTCCTGGACAGCTGCCAAAGGATATGATGCTCTCAGGGGGAGCTCGTGGTCCGGGACCTGACGTAGTCGTGATGAGGCGGCTGGAGTTATGGCTGCTCAGCCTGCAGCTCAGGTCACCCGGGAGCCCCTCCGTGGGAAGCACGCTGCTGATGTTGTACAGTCCGCTGGCACCTCGCACACTGCTGTTGTCTGTCGAGAAGGCCGTCAGGTTTGTGCTGTCGCTGAACCAGTAAACCTGGGCCTCAGGGTACACGTCGTAAAACAGACACTGCTCCCGAGCTGGGCTCTCCAGACTGGTGTGATGAAACGACCCTGGACATGTTGCTGTGTTAAAGAGGAACACAATGGTTGCCAATGATTGATGTGCCTTTACATCCTGTTCCAAGATTTTAGTTTTCCCCACTTTCCCTGTGCACCCTTTGTCCAATAAAACTGCCACACACAAACCCCAACGCAAAGCCGGGCTCTTATTTATGTTTTCTAATGTGTCTTCCATAAGACGGTATTTTTTACTTTAACTAGTTACACAGACCCACTTGTATATCCAGAGAAATTAACCGACTGTAATAGTTTCACTTTGTTAACACTCACTCACCTGGGGGAAGGACAGCAGTGGTGGTGTGGTTGAGGCCCAGCTCGGAGCGCATTTTGCACGTGTACACTCCCTGGCTCTGGGGCCCTGCCTGGAGCAGCGTGACAGTCAGCGTAAGCCGCTTGCTGTCATAATGGCACTGGGCCTCACTGCCCCAGTGCTGGACGACTCCATTGGTGGCCTCACACAGGTGCTGTGCCTCCTTCACCCACGACATGTAGATGTGGCTGGGTGGCTCAGGGGTGGAGAGGGAGCAGGAGAGGGACAGAGTGCCGCTGCAGGGAGCATGTCGCAGTGGGTCTGCAATGAGTGTCGTCGCACCGCCTGGGAGCAAATGTTGTTGTTGTTTTTTCTTTTTTCAGAAAAATTAAATATAAAAATCTTTACCTATCCAAATTTTGTGCAGTTTCCTGTCGTTCGTTGTAAGTCTTGACATTTTTACTTACTTGTGTAGACAAAACCTGCACAGCTCCAGAGAAGGATGAAACAGTTGAGTAGGCTCTCTCTGTGCATTCTCTCTGTGTCTTCCCAAGAAACAGACAACGTGTTGTTTCAGGACCTTACCTCGTGAATGTTTCTTTTCTGTCTCTGTGAAGGTGTTACACAACAATCCAACTAAACAAAGTTACATTTAACACTTTATTCTCATATTCTAATTCTCAGCAGATGTCTTCATTGCCATAAAGGAAAAGAAGAAAGCTGTTGTCACAGCTCTCCTTACTTTGGATGTGAGCACAGGTGTGAGTGAGCGGCGTCTTACTCATACAGAGATATGGGGTTTCAGAGTTACAAGTTCAGACAGGCCTCACACATTGCTGGTTATGCGCCTCCTTCGACTTGCTACCTTTCTTTTGCTGTTTTTTGTGGGCAGCATGTTACTACACTTGTAATGTAATACAGACATGATACATTTGAACTGTAGTGTGTAAGCAGGCTAATTGCATACGTGACGACCAGGCGTTAGCAATTGGGTAAAGGCAGAGCCACTTGTTTTAAACTCCACACCTCCAGGAATAAATCTCTTAAATCTCGCTTCTCAATACAGCAATGCCAGACCCTCTGTACAAAATGACATGAAGTACGAGGGGCTGGTTTACCAGACTAGCTATACATTCCCTCACAATATGTGTCTTACTGGTACAGGAATTCAACCCGAGACCCCCTGACCCTGAGACTTAACACAGTGGGAGGTTGTGCCATGTGCTTTTTCCCTGGATGTAAGAGGGGGAGCAACTCCCCTAGGAATGTTCTCTTGTATCTCTTTGTTAAACAAAACAACTCAAATATCTGATACAAAATAAGATAACAAAGGAAAAAACGTACTCCGCGCTTCTGGTGAAAAGCAATCCCGGTGCATCCAAAACAGGACAACGTATAAGTAAAAAGGGAAAAAAATGGTGCAGCACGGGACTCTTCTTATTTATTTTATTAGGTTTTAAGGTGCAAACACAACTAACGTTTCGACGCCATGCGTCTTCATCAGAGTCATGACTGTTTGCACCTTAAAACCTAATAAAATAAATAAGAAGACTCCCGTGCTGCACCATTTTTTTCCCTTTTTACAAAATAAGATACTTTGATGATTTTGTGTTTTTTTCTGTCTTCTTTGCATATATAGGCACCCCTCCCAATGTAATGGATGATATTTGAAAACAGCAGTGTAACACGTCACTACCTGAAAATGGGTGACTCACACTTCTTATCAACATGGTATGGCAATGTCCACAAGTGCTCACATGGCAAAAATGCTACCCCTCACACTTAAGGCCCTCCAGCACTAAACAAAGCTATACGATTGGTATAAAATATAGTGAAGCTACATTTCTATTATGCTGGCCGTTGCGCTTGCCATGAACAATTCTGTTTCATTTTCCAATGATGTGCCAGGCATCCAAGATCTCCTGGAAGTTTGGGGAATCATATTGTTTGGGCTTCCCAATTCCCAAACAGTTAGTTAAAACCCCTGCTCTGGCCCTGCTCACGTGAGTAAAAAGGAAACAAGAGTGCGTACATATCCAAACAAACCGAAAAAGAAGGGGCTCAAATCTCCATGCACAGCCCGCGCTGGTCAGGTGCTGGTAGAACACAGGAACATTTTAGGTAAGTTAAAAAAAAAAAACTACTGCATACTGCTTGACTTTACTTAGTGTTTTTTCTGAGCGAACAATGCGTTTCGCATCCAGCATCATCAGGTTAAACAGAAAAAGAAGTATACACACTTAAGCTGCCTTGACAGCTTATCTTTTAGGGAACCTACATAAAATATAATCTGTAAAGGGGGATAAAGTATGCAGACCTCTTTCAGATTTTTGGATATCTTCTCACGCCGGTAACATACAGTAACAGCCACTGATGGCTTGGATAACAGTTTACACCTCTCATCCACAACTAATTACAAATTTGATTCAGGCCAAACAAAAGAGCATAAATTACTCATTTCCACTCTATGCTGTGTGTGGGTTGCGTTCCAGCTCAGCTTCCTGTCAGCTTTCAGCAGCAACAATGTACTGTAGGTGTTAATTAAGCAGCTGCATCTTACATTCATCAGCATGAATGTAAAACTCAGGAGTGTTATTTGGTGCTTCACTGATTATATCTAAGAAACTGCTCTCCCACTGAACTAATTTGACTGGTCTCTGCAGTGTGTGAGTAGGAGGACATTGAAGGATCTTATTACGTTTAGTGTTTTTTTCTGCTTCTGTCTTAAATGCAATATTCCAACATCAGATTTATTGCTTTTGTCACTTATCACATAGTGAACAATGACAGCCTAAGTATGTGCCTGTCAGTCTTGAAAACACACTAAAATGCTCAGTCATATACGTACTCTCATACATACATATGCACCCCCCCCCCCCCCCCCCCCACACACACACACACAGACACTCACTTAGCACCTATCTTTATCTACAATGATTTATTTTTTTCAGTGTTGAAGAGCAAGTACTGCAAATGTTTACACTCTCAAACAAGTATAAAAAAAATCTTAAATCTTCCTCTCCTAAATGTGATTTACAACTTCCTGTAAAGCGTGTGACAGTTACATGCTGAACAAGTTTCCTCAGGTTTCTGCGTTCACAGATTGAGCAAGCTCTCCTGATTACTACTGCCTACTGCATCCACATGACGCTAGCTCAGCCTGATGTTTTGACAACCCGCAGTTTCAATGGTGTAAGCCTCTGCGGTCTGTGCCACTTCCAATGCTGCCATTCAGTACTGGGGGCCCTTAATGAACCATTCAGGTTTTACTTGCATGGTGCCTTCTCTGACTTCGCCTGAGGTACGATGCTAACTAGAGCAGCATTAAAGGTGCTGTCAGCGATTTTTAGTGTTTTGAACATACAGGCTCATTTTAACATTCCACTTTCATCTGTTGTTGATCTGCTAGTTTCCCTTTCCTAAGGGTGCTTTCAGGGCACTTTCAGACTTATAGTTCGATTGCTTTGGTCCACACTAGTCAGAAAAATGTTACAATGTAGCAAACAGACGTGGGCACGGTTTGCTTTCACATATGCATAGTTCTAAACTAACCAAAATAGACTGTGAAGGTCATCGCCACCGCAACCGGACTAAAACGCCCCACTTTCGATAATAATAATGCACTAAACTCTACTTTTCCGTCCAATTTAGTTTGGTTGCTTTCACACCAGAGGAACCGTACCAAAGTAGGGCAGATAAAGTGGTCTGAGACCACCCCTTTTCAACAGTCTCGGACCGGTTGGCATTTTTTTTGCTCAAAAATGTCTGCTAATAAAAATACAGTATAAACACAAATGTTTGCCAGCGTAACTAATGACACCTTTAAGATCCCTCCTTTTCAGTCCCGGATGGCCTCTGTAAAGCAGTGCCATGGATACCAGTCAGGGGCAACTCAAATTTTGGGGGCCTATACAAGAATTTTGCACTCCCATCTCCTCACAGTTACATTGTTCATAGTGTCCCCAAAGGCCTCACTGTTAGTGCTGGGCCCTTAGAATTGTCCAGCACCCCCACACCCACCGGTGCCTCCAGTGACTGCCCACAATACGCCCAAATATGCCTCCGCTGCTCTTGGCACTGAGTTTAGGGGAGGTTCGTGTTTTCACTTCCGCTGTGATATAAACTTTCCTCCCTCCTGCAAACTCATGTTCAGTCATGATCATTTCTGTAGAATGTCAACACACTACATCAGTTTCTTCAGAAACACTCCCAATTAAGCCCTTCTACTTGGCCATAAGCCAGTGCCAACATACGTCTTCTTGGTTAGCAGTAAACCAGTGGGTGCACAATAGACACAGTGTGCAGACAGGCTTGTTGCAGCAAGTCATTTTCATTAAGCAATTTCACAGAGCCTGAGGTCTCCAAAACCATTTATAATGGTGTTTATAGCAGTGGGTGCAGCTTTGATAAGATGAGAGAGTAATACTTACCACAGTATACCCCTTTATGCACTTCATTGTGTTTACAGTCATCCCATCCCAACCACATGAGGAGAGGACAGTGACTGGGTAGATCTTAGTGCAGTGAATAATCTGCAGTCAGAGCACTCATATGCCTCTTTGCATACAGCAACGGAAAGCCTAATAAGCTGTCAACAGAAAGCAGAGCTGGAGGTTTTTTTTTTTAAATAAAAATAAAAATAAATTACGAGATCAGTGAGAGGATATCTTTTTTTTCCCAAATTCTTTGGCATAGAGTAGGCTACAGTCGGGAAGTACCTGGTAAACCCAGCCATCCTGGCGGTTGAAAACTCTTTGAAAGTAAGTGCTTAGTAGACAGTTTAAGTGTGCACCACGGCAAGGACGACATGGATGACGTGTTGCAACTTGCCCACTCTGTCAGAGTCAATGAAATAAACCAAGTTAAACACAGAGATCAAATGACCTAAGAAATTAGCCATGTAGCAGGTTCAAAGATGAAGAGACTGACATTAGCACAAAAAAACTAAATACATACTCTTTAAGTTAAACATTCATTACTGATGAAACTGATTGCAAAAAAAGCCTTCTTCTATCAGAGGGCACAATCCCCCTCAGTGCTGCATAGGTTAGATCAATGACAAGGCAAAAAAACCTTTACAGGGCTACTGTGGTTGAGATAAAATAATAAAAACACACACACAATTTGCAGTTCATGAAGTTTGAGGACATCCAGCCTCCTGAAAAGGGAAGATATTCTGTAATCTCTGTTTCTGGAGGCATAGAGCTTGTTGACTTGTGCACTGGGCTTATCGGGGCCTCCAGGGCTTCTGTGCTGGGCGGAGACGGAGACTCTGTCTTCTGGGGAATGTCTCAGGTCAGACGCCTACAAACAGAACAATTACGAACCAGTGTGTCTCACCTAGGCTGGTTTCTCATGCATTGATTAACTGTACTCCTACACCAGAAGAGAACTTTAATGAAGTTTTTTTTTACTAAAAAAGGTCCATAGCTTAGTACATGTAAATGTATGGGTGACTAGACCAGAGTTAAAAGGAACTAAGTCAAAGGGAGAAAGTGGGGAAGAAAATATAATCTTCTGTGTCTGTGGTTCTGTGTCCCCCTCTCTCGTTCACAACCCAAAGGCACACATTCTTCTGATTATACAAGTTGCAGGCCTTCACTGTTGTAAAGCCTACAAAAGGTCAAGAAGACCATTGATATCTATTCCTGGACTGGACATCACATGAATTTTGGCGTGTCAACAACGCCACCATTTTGAAAAGTGCTACTTTCGTCTGCAAGTATGGCAGCTAGCAGCACCAACCAAGGAAATTATTGCTCTAAAGGCATCCAGTGTTTTGCTTTTGGCTGCTCAACTATGCCAATGAATACTTCAGACAGCAGGGCATCTCCTTTCACAAGTAAGAATTTTCATGTTTAGATGACATGCGTGCATCACAGTAAAAACAGATACCACATAGTGCTTCAGCAATGCAAAATTAAATCAGTCTATCACAAACAAAGTAAAATACAGGCTTATCTGCAGCCTACACCATTGACAGCTGCTTGTTTACCTTCGTGTACTAGTACTCTCCAAAATGGCGTTGCTATGCGCATGTCACTTACAATGCTAGCCAATAGGATCTGTCCAATCCAGGAATAGAGATCAATGGTAAAGACCTATACAATAAATTCTATTGAACTATAGTGATATTAAAAAGCTCATTACGTAACTTGAACTCTATACTATTTATGTTGCATTGGGAGTTCCTGATGAGTTTAAGTACAAGCAGGCATACTTTTCTGTCATGTCCATATGTATATGGATTCTTTGTTAAAATCGAAATGACCTATGAATTTTGAATTTCTACCACATTTACCTACCACAGATCATTTTTTATTTTATGCATTTTATATTCCAGGGGTCATTCACCTCTAGCGGATCATTAAGCATTCAACTGATTTTACAGATTCTAAATATGAAAGAACACGTACTGTAGACATTTAAATTTTTGGTACATAAATCAGTTGCACACCAAAGTGAGTTAGAACTGAACTATGAGTATGAAGATGGTACTCTCTGCAGGCTAAACATAGGCCACAAGAAACAAGCCAAAAACGATGCATACATATATTTGCTGGGTTAGTTTATTACACTTCATTTCTTTAAGAAAATAATTCCAGACCATTTGGAAAGTCAACATAAATATATAAGCAATAGCCCTTTTGTAAACAAAGATGTTTGAAATAAACAAACTCCAAAACAACATTACCCTGTTGAAATGAGGCCACACTACACAGCCTTGGGAGACAGTGGGCGTTCTTCAAGATCACCCAAAATGACAAAACTAGAACTAAAAAGCAATGCAAAGCAATCATTTTAGTATTGTATAGATCTAGTTTTTGCACACAACATTAAGTTGGGAAAAACACAATTAACCATGACCATTGCCCACACTTTTACCAGAGTCAACACCAATCCAAAGACAGAAGACCTCCACAAACGTACTCAACCTTCCCAAACACAAACACAAACACACACACACACACACACACACACACACACACACACACACACACTTCCTTCCTTCATCCTTGCACAGAGGTAATTTCTCTTCCCAAAAACTCTTCAGATCACAAATTTATTCCTGGTGTTGGAGTTGCTCTTGGTGGCAGTGTCTGCATGCGCCTGGTAGCCGATGGCCAGGGAGTCCGACAAACCCAGCTGATACTTGAAGGTACGCCTACAATCAGTCACAACAAACCATTCAGGGGTCATCACACTGACAAAACTAAGGACTAAAAAATATTCAGAGGAGACATTTGGTGATGCAAAGTGTTGCAATGTCCCATAGCCGGAGGTGTCAATCCTAATGTCAGCAAGTAAAAATCCTGCTATGTATTCCTTCTGCTCAAGCAATTAACACAATGATTTCACAAATTACACAATTTACCTGTATCTAAGCACCAGCTGGTTCAGAAAATGGTTTGGATCAAGTATGCGGCAGGGTTTTTACTTTCTAAAGCCAGGATTGACACCTCTGCCCTACAATAGTGTGTGCATCAATTCTGCCTGTCTCTCCCTCACCCTATCTCTTTGACGGCTGGTGCCTTCTCTGCGTTTGCAGTCCACACGGCGATCTTATCTCCTTTGGCGCGAACATTGACGACGGCTCCACACACATCTGCACTATAGTCACCAAATCCCTCTCCAATCAGACAGAGCAGCTACATACATAACACATACACACACGTGCACACACACACACACACACAGGGACAGGTCAAACGTGTTACATTGCTGTACTTTAATAGTCTGAATATTTGCCAATTCAGGTTAAACTAGATCTCAAAGCGGCGGAAATATGGTGGCATTTTCTATACGCTGATGCTGTATGGGGTATGTTTGTGTCAGTAACTGTACATCAGAATCAGAATTTATCGGCACTGTACAAGCACAACAAAATTAAAATTCCCGTTTGGTGTAAAGAAAAATACTAAATTATGACTAGTAAAGATAAATTAATTCAAATAAATATATGACAAAGTGTGTGTGGGGGAGGTTACTCCATGCAAGTTCAGTAAGGCTATGGCCCTGGGGATAAAACTGGTTCTCAGTCTGTTCGTCCTGGATTGAATGCTCCTGTAGCACCTACCGGGCAGTAGGTAGATAGTACAGTCATTAGTGGGCTCAATGTGCTGCAGGACCACCCATGCAACGCTATACAATGCTAAACAGCATCCTTATGACATAAGCACAATGCCTTTTTCTGCTGAGTGTGAGAAACTGCTGTACACACGCAGTCCATTTACCATACATGTACACAGATCAGTATACTGTATATCTACTGTAGCAAGTGTTAAACCAATGTGAAAACTGTGTGGAGAGTGAAATGTGAATAGCCCCAAAAAAACGTTCAAACAGACACACTGCATCTGCAACTGGCGGTGTTCTGACTGTGTGTGTGTGTGTGTGTGTGTGTGTGTATGGCTCACTGTGTCCAGCCAAAACTTGTCCAGGTCAGTGTGACGTTTTTGTTTAGACACGGTCACCAGCCAACGGCCACCTGCGTTGTTGCTACGATCCTCCCACATCGGTTTGATGCCACACTACACACACACACACACAGGCACAAATTTGCCGTATCTGTATCAACAGTTACGACATAGACATACGATAAAAACTGCTTGAAATGGTACATTTCTTTATGCTGTACCACTCTGCAAAAATACATCTCACATCTCCTCAGGACACACATTAACACACATACACGTACCCTGAACACAGGAACATACACACACACACACACAAACACGTGTTTACGTACCCTAAACACAGAGTAGTCACATCCTGAGGACAGTTTGCTAGGGAGCTGCATGCTGTTGTACAACCTGGGAATAAAACACCAACACCAGCTAAAGGCTTTTATGTTATAAGCATTCACATTTTCAACCTATGAAAGACACACACATACATATCTCGTAAAATCAAATACAACTCTATGTAAATATAACTATGATCCTCTCCTGCTCCCTCATGTGGTCACATTAATCTGTGTGTGTGTTTGTCTATGACCTTTCTGCATTCCTCTCTCCCCTGTTCTTATTCACCTCTCCTCTCTGACATGGAGAGTCAGAGTGAGAGAGGAGTTAGGAAGGCAAGGCTGTCTTACGCCCAAAAGTCCTCCACAGTATTGAAGTTGGTGATGAGCCTCAGGTTCTCTTGCCAGATTCTGCGCTTGTCGTTCTTGAAGAACCACAGACCCCAGCTTCAAGCACATAACAGAAACACACGAGACTTATGATGACAAGAGAGAGAAGACAGAACTAGTCCACTCTCGGCAAGGTTAGTGATTCCACAGTCATGAGTCATGACAATGCACATTGTAGATGAGACATGTTTATCAGAAACATCGGAAAAAGAGGAAGGCAGGGAAGAGGAGACACATTGTCAAGGCCAAAAATGGGGAGTATTATTTTTTTTTAAGTGAAACGAGATGTATGCCTAATTATAATACATATTAGATAAAATATGAGATCACAAATATAAAAGAAACGATTTATATGCTGCTCAGGGCTAAGCGAAAATATACTGCTAGGTAAGAAACAAACAACAGTAGGCCTACTACCGCTGGTGATTCCGTGGTCCAAAAAACGGCCAACGTAGGCTATATTTTTTAGTTTTCAAGAAGTGTCACTTATCAGGGTGTCGTTTTTTCGCAAATGAAAATTCCTGTTTTGTTTAGTGAAACACGTGTAGTTTAGCATGAGCAGAATGGCTGGAGACATTTAACTGCACGTAATCTTCGAGGGTAAAGTTAAACTGCACGTAAGACCCACAACAATACAGTATGGTGTGTACGTAACCCCGCTAGCCAGCATTAAAAACATACCTGGTTTGCAACGTATGCTTTGCAAGTGGCTGTTTCACAAGGACAGTTTTTTGTTTGATAGTAGCAGTAGTCTTCTTCTTGGTAGCCACATTGTCTCTTGGCTGAAAAATACACAGGTGGTTAAGATTAAAATGGATGGATAACCAACATAGTTTGCTACCTGCGCAATTAACGAGTTCCCCCTAAAAACTCGATCCATTAATTATAATCTGTCCATAGGTTTAAGTAAACGGGTGTCAAGGCCATGGCAGTAACATGAACTTAGATACAGTCAGAAAACTCTTAACTGCTGTTCTGTTTTACCATCTCAACTGCAGCTGAAGCCATTTCGCAGATGTTTAACGATAATGTAGGAAATAAAAAAAAATCCGAACGAGGAACAAAACTGATCACTAACTGAAGGCCCCACGCAAGTTGCCCAAGGTTTTCCGGGTTAATTAAATTACGCTATCAATGATCAATTGCCAATTAAGACTATTAATTAACACAATGATGTAACAAATTAAGGTTTTATTTTATTCATGCATAAGCCTGACTGTTGCAAAATAATTGTCAATGAGATGGATATTTTTTAAATATTACTAATATTAGTTTTTGTCATGGACTGTTTTAAGCACCTATGCCTGGTCAAAAAGCATCGGAAATCAGCAGATCTAGGCTACCAAATAGGCGTTGTTTTGTAATGTCAAGATAAAAGATCTGAACACT
Source organism: Coilia nasus (assembly GCA_027475355.1). NCBI lineage: Eukaryota > Metazoa > Chordata > Actinopteri > Clupeiformes > Engraulidae > Coilia > Coilia nasus. The sequence goes on along the minus strand of CM050216.1, from coordinate 12,978,619 downwards.
TATTTTATAATTTTGCTAAAAAGCACTACCTAATGAAACCTCTTGCTATACCGAGGTGAAGTCATGGCTCATGTCATTCGCACATTCAACCAATAGATGGGGACAACCCACAGCCCATCGAACTACATCCCTTTTGAAAAAACTTCATCATGGCTCACATGTTGCCGCAAACGGAATAGGTCGCCATCAAATAAACAAATACAAAAACCAAACAAATAACTAAACAGTGAACATTGCTGCATGCCCTCTTTGAACAGGAATTTTCTTCCTTGGTCATCATGTGACATGCTGCAGATCAAAGAAGAATACATCAAGACCCACTTTGTTTTTTTTGTTTTTAAACACGGCGGTCATATTATGCATATTACTGCATTATGCATATCACTGGAAAGACCAGAACCTGGGCTTTTCAATTGTAGTATCTGTGCACCTAAATGTTCACGAGAAAAGAAATTCTGGGCTACATTCAATTTAAATTTGCTATTGTTATAGTTTGCATATACATGTAGTTATATGAACACATTAAAGGTGTGTTTGTAAATAGACTTTGATCAGTGAAAGTGTTCACACTCAGTAGCTATTTGAAACTCACAGTGGAGCAACCAAACAGGTAGGGAGGTCATATCACAGGCCTATGCAAACCGCATACTGTGTATGCACTTGGGACCGCTTTAGGAGGGTACAAGAAAATTGTCATCTTATGACCACTAGGTGGTTGCTGATTGCCCCCTCATTGCTGCTTCCAACTATAATGCTGATGATACACAAGGCAACTTTTGAGCAATGTTGTCGGGCAACAACGTGACTGGCTCCTAATTGTTTGACGGGATGGGATGATTGCAAAATGTTGCCTGCTGCTAGTGTAAGTTCTCCTGATGAAATTGTGTTGCCCAATATCGGTGATAACGTGCCTGAACGACATCTGTTAGTTACGTTGCCCAGCAACATTGCCCAAAACGTTGCCTGGTGTACCATCATCTTAATTCTTGGAGCAATTGTCAAACACAAACAGGAACTTGGACAAAAACAAGACACTGCACAAGAGAAGACATAGTAAAATAGTAAAAATTCTGCAGATAAAGTAAACATATGAAAACTGCTGTAGCGGAGTACACTTTACAAATAAGTTCAAAATGAGAGACCTTAGAGAGGTCACGAAGACAACAGCAAAGCACTGACAGATCAAACTCCATTGGGCTTCAGTTCTTCCTCACAACATCCCATCTCTGTGTATTAATTAGCTCTGCGCTTAAGAGCAGAGTCAACAGTAAATCCCAGTGGACCCAAACCTTCATTCAGCCCTGATTGCGGTTACCCACCCCCCATCTTCATTCCATACAGTTTCAACTGCAGTTAGCCCCACCCGACAAGTGCCCCCCCCCTGCCCCCCCGAAAGACCTTCACTCCGCCTGCACTATCACCCCCAATCTTCATACCCTAGCCTAGAGCCTTGACTGCAATCTCCCGCCCCCAACCAGATCAGAGGCACTACTCAGGCACTCAGGTATATGCCCCCCCTCTTTCTGTCCCCCCCCCTCCCAACACACACACACACACACACACACACACACACACACACACACACACACACACACACACACACACACCCCTTAGTTGCCTGAAGGTGTGAGGACACATGACAGACAGCCTATGATGCGGGGGTGGGAAAGATTCACTCAGTCACTCCGATAACCAGACAGCACTTGTATCCTCCTCGCTCTGATCTGCATTCCTCCAAGAGAATCAGCACATGCCCAGCAAGCTCACCCTTCAGAGACATCAGCGCAGAGACTACTCTAGCCCTCAGGGGATGGATGGAGGGAGATGGAGTGGGGGTGGACAAGTTGCCTTCCTTCTGAAGATCTGCCTCTTTCTCCACATATTCAGTCGGCACTACAGTACATACCTTTGTAATGTGCAGAATATGAAATTCTTCACATATCAGTATAGAAAAGGTGATGCTTTTTTTCAAGAAAACTCTTTTATTGTGGCAAAAACAGCCAGAACATGTTCATGGACTTTTGCAAAGTCAATCAAAATCTGTTGCTTTTGTACAGCCCTGTGTGTGTGTGTGTGTGTGTGTGTGTGAGTCTGTGTGTGTTTTTGTATGTGTGTGTGTGTGTGTTTGAACAGAGAGCCACTTGTAGGCTATATAAATGCTGAGATTTCGAAGTGTGTGGAAGTCACACACGGACACTTCAACTGCTACACTAGAGAAGGCAAATAAGGGAATCGACCAACAAAACAGCCCTCCTTCAAAAGCCTCAATTGGGTCCCAGGTCGATTGGCTGAGAATCAATGGCGGCAACAAATAGATTGCAGGCACTCAATCAGAGATGGTTGAAGTTGCGCTCGTGCACCAGTCTCAGCTCAGAGTCGAGTGTCTTCGATGTGCCACTCCTCCGAGAGATGGGGAAGGTACAGGGGCGACGTTGGCTCGGCAGGTAATATTCTTTACTTGTATAGCACAATTCATACAAGACGCAGCTCAAAGTGCTTCAACAGTTTGGCAAGAAAAACACAAGACAACATTTCTTGCAGTCCAGTGGCACCAGAAAGAGAAAGTGCATTGGGGCAGTGTCGAGGGCAGTTGCTAGTGTCCCTAGGGAGCGACAGGGGTGAGGAAAAAGCTCCCCGTTTGTATTGATTTGTCTAGGACTCAGCCAGCAATCGGAGGGTACCTGGTTTTCCTGATGAGCTTGAGAGTCCTTGAGTCACTCAGACACTGAACCCAGGATGGCTCCTTGATGAGTTGGGTGCCGCCTTGCATGGCACCTTTCCACCATCTTCCACCACGTGTGTGAGAGTGTGTGTAAATGGATGACAGCATTACTGTAAAGCACTTTTGGTGCTCTACTGACTGGAAAAGGGCTATATAAAATATATGCAGTCAGTCCATTTACCACAGAAACTGGAGGCCCTGCTTTCCCAGACTGAGGTCTCCCTACACAGAGCGAGAAGCACAGCTACTCTATAACCAGCCAAAAATACTACAGGGTCTCATACTCATACAGGATTGATTAACCTTTGAATCTCCCACATGGTGTCTCGCATGGGTGGTTCATTGAACCTCGCACTGATTGGGTTAAATAGCATGGTAGAGGTGGTTGTATTGATTGCATTCTGCCAATTCTAACAATGGGTGCCTGATTTCTGGCCTTGCACTTAATTAATTAATTTCTTTGAACCTTGGTGATCTGTTTGACCTCCACTCAGACACTTTTTGTGCGTCTCCCCCAGATAAAACTGACATGGTGCAATTAGACTGAATGTCACCTTATGAGTAGAGTCTCGCCGTGCTCCAATGAAGGGTTGTTTTCAGTCATAGCATTCTAATCAGTGTTGCTTTTAGGTTCATATTAATATCTTTGGGCCAGCCTTTCAGGACTTACCATTATGGGCTTGTTGTATTTCTTACCTCACCTCTAAAGGTACAAGCTGATATATCAGCCTTTTTACAAACTTTTCTGGCAGTAAGGCCTCATTTCCACCGACTTGAGCGTGTACAGCGCATATTCGTGTACAATATGTTTGTATAGGGACAGAATACGCTCAGATCACGCTTGCGGTGGAAATGTTCTAATCTGTTAACGTGCATTCTAAACAAATACGGACAGAAAACGGGCACGCGCTGTACACGCAGAGTGTTTGGTGGAAATGAGCCCTCAGGAACGGATAACTTTGCATGAATTTCCCTTTAAACAAATGTGTACATTCTACTGCGATGTATGCCAGCACTAATACTCATCTTTTCAAAGCTTTTTCTAGCTTTAGTACCGCCACCAATGTTGTAACTACATTTCAGACAAATGCTTTGCCTTATTCTTATTACTTTTAGCCAAGACTATTGGTCAGTAATTGGTTGGTTCATCAGAGTAGCTGAGAGATTTGTCCTGTGATCATATTTTCTAGACTATAAGCGCTGTAAAGACAGAACTGCAGGCAATGTCCAGACCTAGCCCCAAATAGTCAATGCTCTAAAATGAACTAGCCTTATGACTGCCTAAGCTCATCCTGTGTAGAGCTGTAATCGGGCCTTAAAAGTTAGGCCCGACAAGGCCTGAGCCTGATAGAATTCGGCCCGAGCCCGCACCAGACCCGGAGCTTGACGGTTTTTCTAAAGCCCGAACCCGTTTGTAGCCTGTCACATGCGCATGCATACAGATCTTTTGCCTTTTGTCAAGAATGAGACATTTATACATTTTAACATCATTTATTATGACAAATGTGAAAAGTTGAAAAGCTGTTTGTGTGTGTGTGTGTGTGTGTGTGTGTTGAAACCAATTATAGCCAATGACTTCATGAAAAGATTTGTGAGAAGCCTGTTGCTTTGTGGTTATATTTAACATGTCTACGCTTCCAACTCTATGATTCATTTGACCACAGTAACCTACAAACACAGGGCTAAAGACTTTGTGTAGCCCAAGTTGTTTTTTAACCCTTAAAGGGGTATAGAATTCAATACCACATTTACTTTGTTGTTGTTGAATATAGGCAGCTTGTTGTGTCAAATGGACAGTACCAAAACTTCAACTCCATCTCTGACCTCCTCTACATGCACATTTTTTAGCTAGAAATTGCCACAGTGAAATGGGCCGTTCTAAGCAAAGCTGTGATATTGCGTCATAGGAGCTGTAGCTCTTTAGATACACCACCTTAATCCACTACAGTTCAATTGTGGTTGCCAAACAAGAGCACCATTTAGCCTAAATGGACCGTTTTACTGTCCAGTCTAAATTTAAGGTGCTATTGGGCTTGTGAAATTGTATTTAATCTTATTTTTGATAAATCAAAACACATTTTATTCGAACATCAGAGAATAAGGTGCAATACTCCATTTGATTATTTTAGATCCCCCTTAACAGGAGCAGTGCTGTGGTGTACACTTAGTGATGCTAACCTCTACCTACCCTTTTTATTGCGAATTTCATAACATCCTCCAAGGAATGGCTTTGACTGTTTGTGACTTGGTGGTTGGGCTTGTTTGTTTGTTTATTATTAGGACATGAGGGGCACCAGACATTTTTGTAAATCTTGGTGGCAGTATGTAGTGTGGGCCTAAGGGAAAAAACATGTCACATTTTGAAGTAGATTCAACTCACAGAGGCACCAGCACGGATTATGGTTCTTTTATTGTTAGGGGATATAGCATTTGACACTGGCCTTCATCCATTACAGTACATTACAACATTATCTTGTCACACACATGATGGCTACCTTAAAATAATTAAAAATTGAGACATTAACATCGGCAGTTAAAAAATCCAGTACTACAGTAGTTAGGGGTTCCCACGCAGTTATTACATTGCACTGTTACACTGGTGCACTGTTACATTTAGGGTACTTTATGTGCTAAGGATGCGTCATCGTTATTGCCTTGTCAATGCTTTCACTATTTTCAGATGCCCATGGTATATCTATACTTTGTGAATCTGTACCTCTATATGCAGAATATGTAAAAACATGCATGTATAGATATTGTGCAAGACCACTGACATAGGCAATGGTATTGTAATCCTTTATTAATGTCTACATCATTACTGACATCATTAATACAACAGCAATTGTTTTCAGCCAGGAACAACACTGCCTTTGACTGTCTCACAGAAATAAATAGCCAAGTAAGTTCAATGGATGGTGCAATTGAAAGTCGAATGTAAGTTTTTACTGCACTTTCCCTCTCCATGATGATGGATTGTGTGCAGTTCTCTGCTGCTAGCACTGTCTCTAGGTGCCACTTACTCTCAAAAATGTATGCACTTCAAAAAGAGGGGGAAAAAAACGTTCAATACAGATGAATGCTTCAAATTCTAATTATTTACATTATTTAAATGGATTCCATGAAAATGTTACAATGGCATTTGGTGGCAGTCTGCCAAACACCCTTCAAGTCATAATATAGCACTTTACAGTACATCTAGGGGAGAGTATTTGCTTAGTCAAGCAGACATGTATATTGGTCTGCCAACACCCTCGCTATTTTTTAGATGTCTGACATCTACAACATGTGTCTCTATGTTAATGCAGAATGTGTAAGAACATACATCATCTTATGGTGCAGTGGGCAACTGCTGATGGTGCCAGTGGTTTTGGAATCCTTCTGTATTAATTTCTATCTATCTATCTATCTATCTATCTATCTATCTATCTATCTATCTATCTATCTATCTATCTATCTATCTATCTATCTATCTATCTATCTATCTGTCTGTCTGTCTGTCTGTCTGTCTGTCTGTCTGTCTGTCTGTCTGTCTGTCTGTCTGTCTGTCTGTCTGTCTGTCTGTCTGTCTGTCTGTCTGTCTGCCTGCCTGCCTGTCTGCCTGCCTGCCTGCCTGCCTGCCTGTCTGTTTATCTATCTATCTATCTATCTATCTATCTATCTATCTATCTATCTATCTATCTATCTCTCTCTCTCTCTCTCTCTCTCTCTCTCTCTCTCTCTCTCTCTCTCTCTCTCTCTCTCTCTCTCTCTCTCTCTCAGAAGTGTGTCTACTTCAAAGAAAAACACAAGAGCTTTAACAGCAAATATAAACGGTTCAAATTATGATAATTCAAATCATTTAAATGCATCCGTCACTAATCTCACAACACATGGCATTTAGCCCTGCTGGAAGTCTGCCAAGTGCTCTTCTAGTTATTGTATTACTCTGTGCATCTAGCATGCAGTCTTTGCTTAGTCAAATAGCTATATGCATAGTTCTGCCAATGCTTGTGCTGTTTTCAGACACCCTGAAATACACAGTATATGTAGCCCTATGTCTATGCGGAATGTGTAAAACATACATCATCTCGACGTGCAGTGTGTGAGACCACTGATATTGACAGTGGTATTGGAATCCTTCTTTATTAATGTCCACATCTTTAAAAATTGATGCCTGGGTTTTCAAACTTCAGCTGCTTCGCCTTGCCTCACACTGCCAACTGAAGGCGGGCTCAGGGTGCAAAACAGATCCGAATGTGGGGTGCTAACCTCCTCCTCCTCCTTCCCTCTCTCTCCCTCCCTGGCCTCTGATGACACATGCGGAACTGGCACTCGAGACGTGGAATACGCCTATTGATTTTTCATCTGTTTCATAATGAGCCTCCTCTGTCTGATATGGATGATATGGTGTTTCATCAGCATATCTACTGCAGACAGAGCTGCCTACTTTCCGCTATAGCTCAAAACATTTCGTGTGGACCAGGGAAGCTGAAATCAAAGGTGTGTGTGTGTGTGTGTGTATGTGTGTGTGAGAGAGAGAGAGAGAGAGAGAGAGAGAGTTTGTGTGTGTGTGTGTGTGTGTGTGTGTATGTGTGTGTGTGTGTGTGTGTGTGTTGTTGGGGGGCTGTGTTGTCCCTGTGGGGATTTCACCAATGGGTTTAAAGCAGAGTAAGAGTAGCAAAAACAAAAACAACCAGGAAAAGCATGCCAGCAGCAGTGGTGGTGGTGAGGCGGGTGTCTGAGTTTCTGAAGCCTCTTTGTAAAAAGCTGCCCGCAAGGCTTTGAGAGACATAGAGAGCCAGCAATAGATGCAGCACTGTGAACTGAGAGTGAAGGGGAGCACAGATCAGGGGGCTGGCTAAAACGGCGGGCAATGGCAAAAGGCTGGCCTCGTTAGAACATGAAACAGCCCACTAACACATCAGTCTGCGAAAAACACAGCGCGAGCAGAATGACAGCACAAAGTGCACCTTAAAGAACAGAGAGGCCTCAAAAGTTTAATAATGAATTGAAAGGTATTTCCCTGGTATTTAGCTGGCTTGCTTGATTTTAAGTCACCCTCCTGCCAAAGAAGACAGACATTCTATTCATTGCCGAATGCTTTGCCATACATGGGTACACACTGGGGTTGACCCCCCCCCCCCCCCCCCATTCCCTCTCCCTCTCTGCTGATGCTAGCTCACATTCCTGATAAACTATGATGAACTGCGCCATATTTTTTCGCTAGTAGTCTCGCCAACATGAAGGAATGTATTTGTTGACAGCTTGGATCGATATGTGGCGATACCGTCAGTGTAAGAGCAATTCTTTTGGACAGGAGCATGACCGCCGAGAAATATGTGGCAGAAAACATTCAATGGATGGCGCCATTGAACTTCTGAATTTCCATCGAACCTTTCGCTCTCCGTGGTGCTGAATTGTGTACTGTGTTGCACAGCTAGAACTGTATCAGTCGCCACTTTGTCTTTTGAATGTATTTAGGCTTCAAAGAAAACTGTAGAGAAACCGTATAAACGTCTCAGATTTGCAAATTTTGCCGTCGTAGAACTTAAAAAGTAAATTGAACCAAATTGATAGGCTAAACTACTTAGTTGGTAGTTAGTTTAGTTGTCATATCACATGGGGGGTTTTATTTCTGTAAAGTAGCCCAAAATTCACTCGCAACACCTTGCTGTGAATACGTAATCCGTCAGAGAGAGAGAGAGAGAGAGAGAGAGAGAGAGAGAGAGAGAGAGAGAGAGAGAGAGGTGGATAGAGAGAGAGAGAGGGGTAGCTATTTACTGAGTTGCAGCACCGCTCCCCATTCCTTACTGCTGCGCTCTTAGCGAAGCAGCAGATCTTTACGTACTGCCGTGACCAGCACTCCTCTGTTTAAGGGTGAGCTATTGATAACCAAGAACGGATGCCTTTAGGGCGCAATGAAACTCGTCTTGTCTTGAGTTACTGATAGAACATGTATTTTCCATGATCCATATTTTTCAACGTAAGTCAGCGGGTGGTGCAAAATACCGAAGATGCTGTTTTAAACTCTTGGATAGCTTTTTTGTTTCGTTTTCGAACTTACGGACAGGTGTTGTGTGGACTACTTGCTGCTGACTGTACCATGGGTTGTTCGATGGGATTTGCATCACGTCTAGATAGACGCTATTTATGCAACAGTTCTTCATTTGAAGAGTATGATTGATTCATCACGATGTGTGCCAACGTTGTGGTGTGATAGTTTGGAAAAATGATATCCTCCGGTCCCGACTGTACAGTTATGTTCAGAAGATCCCTTCTGACATTCAAGCCGTTCAGGTAAGAATACTCCGCAGCTGCCATAGTCTGTTCATTAACAGCTTTTTACACAACAGGGCATGGGACTTAATTCAGCATCTAAAGCAGTTTATCAAATTCAGGTTCGGTTTCTGTCAAATTTCTTGTAATTTGATTACTTCAGATCGGTTGAGATAAAGTTGTTTGTTGTTGGCATTTCAAGTGTAGGCTGATGAATTAAAATGTGTTCGGTCACTACTGTTCATAAAAGCTTACTAGAGACCATAGAGTCAAATAACTTTTTTTTTTTTATCAAGTACTTAAACAGTAATTTGGCCCTACATAATAATACGCAAATCACTGAGAAAACAATTCGTGGACTGTATACATACATAACTTTTCTTTTTATTATCTCAGATTGTATTAAAGTGACTATTTGCTATTCTGCAAAACTGCAAAGCCAACCTCGAAGGCATAGAGACTGATGAAAACTGGTCGATACGAAATGGAAAGCTTTTGGTTTGACTTAATGAAATTCATTTCTGGATTCTCTTGGGTTTATTGCAGAGGGCTGGTGGAAGACATAGGCTACATGATGCACAGGCGTCAATGTTGCTAATCAGTTAACCTTCAGTGTCAGCGGATTTTGGCCACGCAGTAGCCTATAATGTAAACCAGCCTTGCTCTTTAAATCACTCAGCAATGCTAATAGGACAGAACATATGTCGATTCACCACATAAAACACATGGATTTCATTATTGATGCGTACTTCGCTTTCATTTATGGCATAGGCAATCTGAAGTCATCAGTGTTTTATAACTGAATAATGTGGTCAGTGATTTTACCTAAACTTGCAACACCATTGTTCAGTCTCCGTGCATAATGACGGCCATAACTATAATCAATGCAGAACAGTGCAGCACAGGCTACTAGCCTGTTGCTTAGTTTCCACGAATTTACCGACAGTGTGTGCTTAGCTTTAACGAGCTGTGAATAGTATTTAGCCCTATAGACAACCACTCTGTGTAAAAAAAAAAAAAAAGTATTCAGTGTAATGAACGATATTCAATTGGAATTGGTCTCTTGTGTGATTTCTTCAGCGTAGTAAAAGGAGTGGTTATAAGGGCACTTTTGCTGCTTGTCTGATTGGCAGAAAAATCAGATACTGGGAGATGAGAAAATATCAGTTTGGCATAGATCTACTATGTAGGTAATCAGGGGCTG
>CM050216.1:12948438-12960938 GCA_027475355.1 Coilia nasus | reverse complement strand
AATGCGTGAGAGGAGTGACCTAGCCAGGGGCATTAGTGAGAGGAGTGATCTAGCCAGGGGCATTAGTGGGATGAGTGATGTAGAAGGGGGCATGAGTGAGAGGAGTGACCTAGACAGGGGCATTAGTGAGAGGAGTGACCTAGCCAAGGGCATTAGTGAGAGGAGTGACCTAGCCAGGGGCATTAGTGGTAGGGGTAATGTAGAAGGGGGCATTAGTTAGAGGAGTGACCTAGCCAGGGGTATTAGTGAGAGGAGTGACCTAGCCCGGGGCATTAGTGAGAGGAGTGACCCAGCCAAGGGCATGAGTGAGAGGAGTGACCTAGCCAGGGGCATGAGTGAGAGGAGTGACCTAGCCAGGGGCATTAGTGAGAGGAGTGACCTAGCCAGGGGTATTAGTAAGTGCAGTGATGTAGAAGGGAATATTAGTGAGAGGAGTGACCTAGCCAGGGGCATTAGTGGTAGGGGTGATGTAGAAGGGGGCATTAGTGAGAGGAGTGACCTAGGCAGGGGCATTAGTGAGAGGAGTGACCTAGACAGGGGCATTAGTGAGAGGAGTGACCTAGCCAGGGGCATTAGTGAGAGGAGTGACCTAGCCAGGGGTATTAGTAAGTGCAGTGATGTAAAAGGGGGCATTAGTGAGAGGAGTGACCTAGCCAGGGGCATTAGTGAGAGGAGTGACCTAGCCTGGCGAGTGTGTGAAAGGAGTGACCTAGCCAGGGAAGTTAGTGAGTGGAGTGATATAGAAGGGAGCGTTAGTGTGCAAGGGAGCTTATATTTCTCTCCACTTCGAGTCCGTGTTAAATCTTTCATTACAGGACTACCCGTGCAGGGCCTTTGCAGAGATAGGTGCTTACACTACTACAGTAAATAATTCTGCCGGGACCCACAGAGGAGAAACAAAAACACCAATGGACTGTAAAACAAACTGCAATGAATCGGAAATGGAGGTGCTTCAGCATGTTTTAATAATGGGACACACAGACACACACACACACACACACACACCACACACATACACACACACACACACACACACACACACACACACACACACACACACACACACTCACACTCACAAACACAACGTAGACTTGCTCTGTGCACTGCAGTCGTACTGCAGGAGAGACACAAGGATCTCTGTGTGAGATCTAACAACATCTGTTTAAAGGTGTACTTCCATCGTGAGCCGGTTTTGGTGAAAAAAATGCTTTAGTGTTTCTGTTTCAGGCTGTTCTAGTTTGGTGGAGGAGATGGAGCAGGGAGAATGACAGGTTCTATGGTAGTCAGTAGACTACAATCATTCGAAGACCATTCGGTCATAACGAACCAAATAGAAGATCTAAACGTTCTACACAAACACACATATTTACCTATACTTCGCTAAGTGAATGTGCGCTGCAACAAAACTTCTCCAGTAATCACAACTGTGGCATAGCTTTTTCTAATTTACAAACCTACGTCACTTTCTTGGCCTTTTTCTTATTCATTTGTTTTTCCGCCTACTTTCTTTCACTGACTAAAGGAAGCAATCGGGTTAGAAGAACATTTTCACGTGCAGCATGCATATGCAACTCGGGGTGACCTGTCGTATTTCAAAAGAACAAGTACTAAACGGTTTCTCGTGGAAGTACTCCTTTGAGGGAATGTCAGGCCCACATCACACTGGATTGTCCTGTTACAGCAGTAACCTTTTTCACCACAACTGTATTGAAATGTCATAGACCAACTACCAAAAAAAAAATCACTATTTAAACATTAATGATTGATCTTCATATATGATACAAGTGATTAGTGTTTAATTTATAGTGACATAAATGATATTTGATTTATTATTCATATTTCAGATTATCTATTTATGAAATTCTACCTCTCCCTGTTTCTGTAACAGTGTGTATGTTAAATTGAACAGAATGCACATTCGAGAACAGACTATCTTAAGGTTGTAAGTAATATGTATGTATGATGTGGTTGATATTTTAAGTGCTCATGGCTCGGATATCCTCATATTATAAAGCTTACAGTAGCTTGTGCAGTAGCTTCGGTGAGTGAATGGTGTTCAGTCAAAAGTGCCAAGCTATGAGAATGTTACAGAAGCAACAGATCAAACAGCGCAGCCCCAGCATGTGGGGATAGGCGGAGGTGTGTTTGCATACACACACACACACACCCACACACAAACACACACACACACACACACGTACGCACACACACACACACACACACACACAGTGGGGGCTGACTCTAATTCAGGATAAATCCATCAAAATGAGACACACAGGAAGGTATTTGACAGAGGAAGTCACTGTCGTTATACCCACAGCCTTACCACTTCTGTGAACCAGCCAGTCGTGTGAGGCTGTTAACTGAGACACACCGCATTTCAAGTAACCAAACAAAGTGCAGAACAAAGAAAAGATTCAATTTATTTTTGCACCTGACAGCTCATTTATTTCTTTGAGCTGCAGGTATGATTATTGTCTGTGACATTTTCCTGCGGTCATTAAGCAGCAGACTGAGGGGGGATGGTGGGGGCGGGGGGGCTGAATAGTGGAGGTGGGTGGTGAATGGTGACCATAGCTGATGAGAGTGTGTTTGCAGTGGTCTGTGGACCGTATCAATGCACTTTCCCAGAACCAAGTATTCACATGTTCACTGTGAAATTCTTGCTGTGTTTCTCCAGTATAAACATTTGGGGAAAAGCAAGACAAGTGGTTTGAGAGCGAAGTGAAGGAGGCCATCTATGTCCATCTGAAGCCACCAACTTTGAACAGAGGAGGGGGGCTGCATCATCATCTATCTGCTACATACCATTCTGCCTTAAGATCTCATTCCAGGAAGTTTAACTGCTCTTCATCATCAGAGCAGTTCTCACTCTCTGGATCCTGTGATCATCCTGTTACCTTCATTTCCTTAATTTCCTTTGGGATCAATAAAGTTACTCTACTCTACTCATAATGACTCTCAGTCCAATTCACAATTCACACACACTCCAATCCATTCATGACTCTGCTTAAAAAACAAAAACTATATTGGTGTAGAATATTAATATTCATAAAGTTATACAATAATAGTATTATAGACTGCATAGTACATACATACAACAAAGCGGGTAAATAGTGTAGTCACATATTTGTGTTACCAATACGAACTGGATAGTGAATACATAAATTAATGTATTACTTTACCATCATACTGTGAGTTGTATAACTTTCATCTTTGCCGTCATAATGCTATTTTTTTTAGCACTCTATGAATATGACAGAAATGCAGAGTATTTGCAATGGAAAACAACTTCTCACAGCTGTCAGGACGCAAAACCACAAGACAGATATATTTCATTACTGCTTTCAAGCCACGCCTGTAGACTGGTGTTACTCTTACTGACAGCCTGGTTAGAAGCCCATGTCTTGCTTTATTGGGCTGTTGATTCAATTTTTTAGCAACGAGTAATGAAAAGAGGCTCTGTCGGGATTTTTCATATCATGGCAGGCGAGAGTTGCTGAAGCGTTTGGAAGTACATCTTGATGTGTTGTCAGTCTGGTTGCGTTTCTGATGGCTGTGCTTAGGCAACAAGCACAATGACATGACAGCCTTTCACAGAGGCACGGGCCGTTTCCAGGGTTTCAGGATGATGGATGCTAATTCCAAAGCAATGACAAATTGTTGCATACGACTGTGTGTGTGTGTTTCTGTGAGTGTGTGTGTGCGCGCGTCTGTGTATTTCTCTTTCTCTCTCTCTCTCTCTCTCTCTCTCTCTCTCGCTTTGTGTGTGTGTGTGTGTGTGTGTGTGTGTGTGTGTGTGTGTGTGTGTGTGTGTGTGTGTGTGTGTGTGTGTGCATGTGTGTGTTTTGGGGTATACTTGTGCAAACTCCCAAAGTGATAACTATGTCAGTGTGTCTCTAAACTGGTAATTTTGGTCTTGCTCCCAGAATAATAGTCTGTGTGGCTGTCACCTCAGGAGACACTCTGATGTCTGTCTTAGCTTCAGAGCACCCAGCCTAATAGACACACACACACACACACACACACACACACACACACAGAACATCCAGGGTAAAACCCAGCCCTTCACCCATTCGCATGACATACTCCGTGTCCACCACAGCACCGTGAAATGCATCCTCTTATGCACGTCTGACTTATCTGTGATCATAAGACATGCCACACCCCATTTCCACCGAATATGTTTCTGCTGGTGTGGTCAGTGATCTGTGTCTGGTTCGGACTGTGATCTGTGCTGCCAGTGCAGACGGCTCAGTCAAGTGCAGGTGTATGTGTGTATGAGACAGCATGCCAGGCAGATTTTTTTTTTTTTTTCGAAAAAGAAATACATACACACAGTGAGAGAGCAAGAAAAAAGAGAGAGAGATAGAGAGAGGTCTTTGAGATTCTTGTCTTTTCTCTCTAAGCTTAAAAACACAACATATTTTTACCCCTCCCCCCCCTCTGTCCTCTGTTCCCCGTCTGCAATTAAAGTTCAAGAGGCGAGGCAGTCTGGTCAGTTGCTGCTGGAGCGGTGCCTTGTCCTCATGCAAAAGCTGTCAGACTTGCTGAGAGGAAAATGAGGCCATGGCGGATAAGCAATGCTGCTCAGCCACTTCAACCGCCTCCACTTCTTACGCTCCCCTACCCAGCCGAGCTGCAGCCCTACACGTAGGCCAGGCTACCTGAGTTTGGGTGCATCTGAGGACGTAGGGGGGTTAGTTTGGGGGGGTTGAGTGTGTGAGGAACGGGGAAAAAGCTGATTGGAGGTATGTGCAGTACAGATTGCCCATGAGATATGGAAGAACGCTTGTTTGTAGTTGATGTAGAAAGATATGAATGGTCTGTTGAGGTATATGTGAGCACTGTAGCATTTGTTTTGTTTTATAGATTGGTTGTAGAAGTAGTTGTGTGTATGTGTGTGTATGTGTGTGTGAGAGAGTGTGTGTGTGTGTGTATTTGGGGGTGGGGGTTATTTAGTATCTGGTCATAAAAGTTCTACATTTAATCTCCAGGTACCCTAGGGTATCTAAGTAGTTCCAGGATTTTTGTAATGTCGATCCAAAACACGTGTTTCTTTTCTCTGAAGTACAGTAAGATCCAGTGTCCAGTGGGAGTGTTTTTAACCTTTACAAATTGTTTGTGACAGTAGCAGATCTGCTGCAGGCTCTTCTGGCACTGCAAAACTGTAATGCTGGTGTTTTCACACAGGCAGAAGTGTGAGGAAGAAACACTGAACTGTCTGGCATCTGGTGCAAGAGTGCTCCAAGTGCAACAGCAGTGTCTTTATGACCATCACATTTTTCTCTGTCCCTGTGAGACTTAGACTCGGCATTTATTTGGTGTGTAGATTGGTTGTTGAATAAGTATATGTGTCTGTGAATGTGTGTGTTTGAGAGTGTATGTCAGTTTTTTTTTTTAGGCTGTCGGCACTGTTTTTTTTTTCATCATTATGACTTGATTTCACATTTTCACATCACGTACTATGATATATGCAGTCTTAAAAACTTTTTCCAGTGTTCAGTCAGTGCTTTTAAACTCTTCTGGCTCGATATTTCCCTCAGAGAAACACAAACCCTCAAGCTGCTTCCAATCAAGAATTCATGAGAGCATTTCGCAGTCTCCTCTTAATCACAGCAGGCAAATTTGCGGCATGTTCTCATTAGGGATCCAACCAGCTCAGACACAAGTGCCATGGACTGAGGACTGAAGACTGAGCCCCCAGCTCCAATCACAGCATGCTGAGCTCCCACTGAGGCTGGGGCTGGGCTTGAGTCTGTCCTCGTTTCAGAGTTCATGTCTCATATGCTCAAGCGTAGTGGACTGCCTAACTTGGTCAAGACTGTGAGTGAAAGAGTGTGTGTGTGTGTGTTTGTGTGATGTGTGCATGTGTGTGTGTGTGTGTGTGGTGTGTATGTGTGTACATGCGCACATGTGTGTGTTTGTGTGTGTATTGCAATTTGATGAACAATAAAACACTGTAGCAGATTGAAATCCATTAGAATTTACGGGATGTCACATTCTATCAGCCTATCATTCTATCATTCTATCTATTTAGTTTCACAACAAGAACCTTGGTATTAAAACGTCATTATTCAATGTGGACGCTCATATCCTATACATGGTTAAAGTCAGCATTATCATTATAGTTCTTGGTATACCAGCAAATGGGCATTTACATATGACACATTTCAGCTCTTATCATGTCAAAGGACAGCAGTCTAAGTCCTGCCATGTATTTCTTCTGTGATTTCACTAATTAGCTCATCTACCTGGCTACAGACTGGTGCTAATTAGGATCAGCTGGTTCAGTGAATTGGCTGGAACAAATGTGTGGCAGGACTCTTACTTTCTAAACCCAGGATGTCCGCCTCTGGTTCACAGCAGTCCTAAAATGGCTTTGCTGTCAGTGAGGATAAGACAGCACGGTGGCAAGTCTCCTGAGGGAGGAAGTGGCGTTGACACAGCAGTGCTCAACTCTGCTCTGCTCCTTCCTACCAGCCTACCAGCATCAGCAGATACTGCATGGAACTCTGAATATTTTATGCGTGGTGGATAGAACAAAGACTCGACTGATGTGGTTCTACTGTGAGTCTTTGTAAAGTTTATGAATGACACAAGCACTTAACAATTTGGCCTGTCAATTAAAGTAAAAAGTAAAGTTAAAAAAGAGGTTTAAGCACCCAGTTTACTTCTCCAGTCATTCTACTGTGTCTCATTTACCAGAGCTGCAGTGAGCAAAGCTCTGTCCTGATTAGGAGAGGTGTGTCTTGATTGCCTTATCTGGTCTGTACGTTATTCTGTAATGATTGGCTGCAATAGTGCATTGGAGTGCTTCTGATGGTAACGCATAGGGCCGATGAGTCTCATTCTGATAGCACTGAGCAGGGCACAGTGACGCCGTGACTCTTGTTGACACAGCGAACTCCCTGATCAGTGGCGACGCAGCTCAGGCAGGACAAGCAAAGACACACACGCTTCTGTCCTTAGGCTGATGGCGCTCTGTGTTGTGGTCTTGCTCCCTTGTTAAGTTGCCATGGCGACATGTCCCACCTCCCACATGCACATACACTCATATATAGGCAGACGAACATACACATACATATGCACACACACACGCACACACACACACATATCAATGATCATGACGCACACAGACACACACGCTCAGATATAGTCAGACTAACAGACAGACAGATACAAACACACACACACCACACACATACACACACACACACACACACGCACGAACACACATACACATGCACACACAGACACACGAACAGACACACATACACACACACAGACACACACACACCACACACATACACACACAGAGACACACACACAGCACACACACACACACACACACAGCACACACACATACACACACACCCAACTCACCCACCCATCCACACCCACATCCTTCCCCAGATATGGATTTAATCATGGGGTAATGAATCCTCGTTTTCAGTGTACTGAGCGGCCTGACAAGTAAGGGATTTTAAGTGAGCTAATAAATACATCATGAGAATGGCGTGGCATACTGTTATGGGATTAGCGTCCACGCTTCATCACTCCAGTCCAGCACAACGTCGGGCAAGACTGACTTCTCCAGAGAGTCACTCTGGATGACAAGCTGACTGCATATGAGGCCTGGCCACTTGGGGCTTTCCTGATTGACAGCGACACTCCCAAACAGCGATGCAGTGTGATCTGGCAGATGTTAGTGTCCCTGACGATGTTGTTGGACTCTTGTGTATCCAGGGCTGCAGCACATAAATCTGGGCCTAACACACAGGCAGTCTGTGTCTGTGGGCCCCCCTTCCATTCTGTATTTTCTTACGCTGGTGATAACATGCAAGCAAATTAGGCGAAGCAACGTGAAGCAAAGTTCAGTGTTTCATTCATTCCTGTGGGAGGCAAGCGATGACAAGCAAAGCAGCATGAAAAAGTTGAGAGAAGTTTCATCTTATGCAAATGAGGAGTGAATTTCACGTGACAGTGGCGAATCAAATCAACGAAACTCCGTTTCAATGGATTTGATTCATCACCACCACCTGTAGACTAACTAGCTGTTACAATGTCACCCTGAGCTTCATGTGACTTCTCTTAACTTGCTTGCATGTGTCACCACTGTTAGGCATCTGGCCTTCTAGGGCCCCTACCAGGGCTGCACAATATATCGAAAATATTGTTATATCGCAACGTACAGTATCGTGATATATATATATGGCAAAACATGGCTTAATTGAAATAAATGGGACTTTCCTGTGAAAACAGCTTACAGTAATGTCCAATTTATTCCAGTTAAGCCATGTTTCCACATATGAAGATATTTGGCAAATCAAATGGAGTCCTACTGCCCTTGAGATCCACCCCATAGGCTTCACACTGGCTATGTCCTAGTGGTGAAGATTAAGCTGAAAGATGTTAAAACTATATTTAAATATTTGTTTTTTTGTCTCAAAACATATCGTCATCGCAACATTCAGCAATGTTGCCACATATCTCACATTTTTAAATATCGTGCAGCCCTAACCCCGACTGATATAGGGGGCCCTGGGTAGTCAGCCCCACTTTTCCCCTCATTTCAACCACCCTGTGTGGACCCATTGGAACCTAATTAAGGCAGTACACAAGGCTCATTAGGAAGTCAGATCCTTCTGAGGGACCACGGCACTCCCAACCATGGCGCTGTGTGCGCCTTGGCAACTGCAGGCATGCCTGGCAACGCCGTGTGGTTCTTGCGTGCACCCGTCGGAACCTGATTGCGGCAGAACACAAACGGGCCTTATTATAGAGTCAGCGAGATGAGGTCCGGCCCTCAGAGCACCCAGCCTAGGGGCCCAGAAAAGATGATGCATGTCTAATGAGGACTCAGTGCCAGGCAGTCGTCTCCAGCTGCTGCTCTGCTCTGAACTGCACTGCACTCTCTGTGTTGGCAATCTGCTTTTAAAAAGTTGCCTTGTTTCGTTCATACAGGTTTCAGTTTGCTATTGCACACAGGTCAGCGATTCTTCACTCCAACAAAAGACTTTTACAGAAGTTGGCAACTGTCTCCACCATTCATCTTTTTTTTCAGCAAATGAACTGCAGACGTTTACAAAACTCTGGGCAAATAGGTAAATGATGTATTGTGTTACAGTATCAGTGATTTTTGTGTTAATGGCCTTTAAGTGTACATTTTGTTGCAGGTCCTACATTCATAACAGTTCATAGTACAGTTTCATAAAACTTCTACATTTAATCCTTATATACCCTACAGTACACGTCAACCCAGAATATGTGCTTCCTTTTTTCTGTAATGCCATGGAAGTATAGACAGCAAGATCCAGTGTCAACTGGGAGTGATGTTTTTAACCTTTATTCATGTTTGTGAATGTAGCACATCAGAGATACTGAGATACTGGTGTTTTCACACCAGCCAAGCAAGACCAGCCAACAGATGCCTTCTGAAGTTAAAGCCATCCATGTAGAAAAATGTCTTTCTTAGGTGTTATAAAAAAAAGTGAAACTGAAACTGTCTGATCTCATTAAGTAGAAGAAGACATTCGCAAATTAATACGTATGGTAAGGAAACGTTCTGCAAGCACGAAAAAAGGCCTGAATCATAATCGCAGCATGATGAAATACATTTTTTAAATGAAAAGGTCACGAAAAGCCATTACAGAAGGTGTCCTGATTCTTCCTGTGCACACAATATGGGTAATTTCACTGGTTATCTCCTTTACCTGGCTAAAGGGCTATGTTAAGCAGAAGCAGCTAATTTAGTAAATGGCTAGAACAAATAAGTTGTACTGGATTGCAGCTTCTAAAGCCAGATGGGCCATCAATAGTCTGGTAAATCCTCCCCTTGTACTTCATTTCATTTTGTACAGAGGGTCTGGACCGGAATCTCTTGAGAAGCTGGTAAGCGGACTCTGAGCAACTCCGATCCAGTCAGCAAACAGAGGGTGTGTTCATGAGCCATGACGCTGACTTTGTGTGCTACATTTGAATTGTAGTGCGTAGGTAGGCTAATTGCATACATGACGACCAGGCGTTAGCGATTGGGTAAAGGCTAGGGTGACCAGATTTCCAGAGTCTAAAACCGGGACACTATGTGTGACGTCATGCGCGTGCACATTCTCTTTTAATTGTCGTGTAGTAGTCTAGTCTGCTATCGAAGAAAACCGTTAAAACACGACCGCTGTATACTGCAAGATACATTGTAACATTGACTGCGAAGATTTCCCAGAGCGCACCTACCATTGTCACTCACACACACACACACACACACACATTGACTCTGAATTACTGGAAACTTCATTAGGCTTCAATTTAACAGTTTTGTATATGCGATCGCTGTAATTTGGGCAGCTTGATGTGGTGTTGGGTGAAAACCGGGACATTTTTGCGTCCCGACGGGCTTTTGTCGGGACTCGGGACACGCGACTAAAAATCGGGACTGTCCCGGTCAAACCGGGACGTCTGGTCACCCTAGTAAAGGCAGAGGCACTTGTTTTAAACTTCAGCAGAGTCCACACTTCCAGGAAGAAATTGTTTCTCACGTCCTCCGCTCTAGACCCTCTGTACAAAATGAAATGAAAGAAGGGGCTGGTTTACCAGACTAGGCCATCACTGGCCTTTGATGGGTTGTTGCTTAACATACAGTATCTGTATCTGTGTCCATTCTTCAGGTCACTCTAGCCCTGATCTCAGTGCCGTGGTCTGATCAGCCCCATATTCAAACTAAGTGCACACTAGGTGCGGTGTGTGTGCATGTCAGCAGTCGGTATCCAAGTTAGCAGGTTAGAATGTGTGCTTTACTCACATGAAGGCGTCCCTTCTATCGTCTGGTTTGATACACCGTTTGAGCTGCAACTGAGCCGCATGTTTGACGTAGGCAGTGTAAGGTAAAGGTCAAGGTAAAGTATACTTCATTGCCCCCAAGGGAAATTCGTCTGGGCTACAGTAAATAAAAACCAACAGTAACACATATAGCACCCCGACACCACAGTGACACCAACAGATAGCTCAGTCAGAACTGACTGAGGAGAACAGTGTGGCCGTTTCAACACGGGTGTCGAAATGAAAATGGGTGCGCCACACTTCCATTCAGCGCTGGCTGTCGACGCATGCAGTGTGTCCTGGCCGTCAGACACATTTCAGCTGTGCTGAAGCTGCGTGTCATCTAGAGTTTCAGCGTGGAGCCTGTTCTGTATGGGTGCCACATGTGTCATGCAGCAAGCTCAATTCAGCAAGATGGAGGACTGGTAGCAATAGTAACGTGGCTAAAATGCCCGAAAATAAATGTAGTGTTTGTAATGTGAATGGCAACCTGCAACACAGCACCGCAAGAAAGAGAATGCAACTGTCATGCACACAATACACACACTCATAATGGGGACACATGGCCTTTTTTCTGGTCCACTCAAGTGTTCAGAAAAACCTCCTCATGGTTACTTTGTTGCTTTAACTGTTGTGAAACTGCCCAAAGCCAGTTGTGTGAATTACCGCCTGCAACACAGCACCGCAGACAGTTCTACCGAAAAGACTCGATAGCAAGATAAGGTTTCATGAATTTACTGAGGATTGTGAGGAGTAATACAAGACGATGCATGGCAGAAGTGCAGACAAGATACAATATTGAAGAAAGTCTCTTTGGCGCAGGCCCCCGTCTGATGGATGGTTCGCATATCCTGCTTTCGGAGATGCCAGGGGCGTGAGCCTGCCCCCGTGGATAAGACGGGGATCAACTGGTGACGGTGGTTGGAGGGGTGGTGAAGGATGTGTCGAAGTCGGCGTACTCTAAGTAGCAGAGAGAGAAGTTTAGGCAGGGCGATTTTCAGGATACATGCAAGTGTCACATTGGCAGCTGAAATTGAATGAGTGAATGACGTAGGAGGGAACTCCAAGGGCCAACAGCCGTGATTGGTTAAACATAGAACGTGACTGACAATGTGGGGAAACCCTCAGTAGACTATGGGGAAAGATTTGATTAGTTAAACAGGGGAAAGACCGAGCAATAGAGCTTAAGAGACAAATGGAGTCTTCCTGGCAGAACTTTCGCCTTAGCTCCCATAGAATTCGACTTGCACATGCCACATGCACATGCCACAACCCTTGTGGGCACACACAGGGACACCGCTAAGGGGGCGTAGATCAGGACGATTCAAGGGGCCCAGAGCTTCACAGGGACACACAAATTCTAGCAGCGAATGGCACCCATGGCCATTTTTTTTTTGTCCACCAAGTTTTCATACAAACCTCTTCACGGTTACTTTGTTGCTCAAACTGTTGTGAAACTGGGCCCAAAGCCCATGAAGATCAATCCTTCTCTAATTAAGTTTTTTTTTCCTTCCTCGCCATACCTCCCTTCCTCTGATTAACCGCTTGATCCGTGCTGCGTTTCTATGGTGATTTACTCTGGGCTTGTTTTGGATTCTGACAGGGGTGACTTCCTGGTGGACGTTGATAAATGAATGCCGACAGCAAGTGGAGGGGGAGCCTGCTCACTGTGCACTTTCTTGGGC
>CM050216.1:12935938-12943438 GCA_027475355.1 Coilia nasus | reverse complement strand
TCTTTCTCTCTCACTATTTCTCTCTCTCTCTCCAACTCCTTCTGTCTGTTTTTCTCTTGCTCTCTGTCTCTGTTTCTGTTTCTCTGTTTCTGTTTCTCTGTTTCTGTTTCTCTCTCACTATTTCTCTCTCTCTCTCTCTCTCTCTCTCTCTCTCTCTCTCTCTCTCTCTCTTTCTCTCTCTTAGTTTCCCAGGGAACTCGCTTGCTGACGATACTAGTTGTTCTTTGTTGTGGTGGCTGTGTTAGTTGCCCGTCACGTCTTGCTGAGTCAGTCCGTTATCGCCACCACATAAATTGCATCTTGATTGAAAAGCACTGTACTTCATGCTTTAGCCAGTGTCCATCATTAGCACACACACACACACACACACGCACGCGCACACACACACACACGCAAACACACACACACACACACACACACACACACACACACACACACACACACACACACACACACACTGTCATGTTTAGTGATGGGAGGCCTTCACATAAGGAAGTTGGCACAATATTGCTACAGTCAGAGAGCGGAAAGGAAGTACATGGTGGTGCCGTTTACTGAGTTTGCCAACAGAAAGTTTGTAAGAGCTACATGAATATGATATAAAAGTTACAAAGGTTTGTAAAAAGAATCTAGAGGAGTATTATAGTGATAGAGTAGCACTACAGGAGTATGTGCTTCTTCTTATAACCGGCGTTAACCCCCAGGCATTTAAACTATTTCATATATTCCTTTTACCACTTTTAATACACTTTCAATACAACTGTCATCATTAGTATTATGTACTCATTCAACATTGAAATGACATTCATATTGTCCATATTATCAGTCAACCACAGTCATTGTCTGTACTATTGAAGCTACAAGTGTAGTTACCATGTTTATGGTTTGTATACCATTTGAGTCACTATTCTTACAAGTAAGGATTATCTCAGCATCAAATGGCATGCATTTATGTCTGTACATATGAAAATGTTGTGTCTGTGTGTGTGTGTCTGTGTGTGGTTGTGTGTGTGTGTGTGTGTGTGTGTGTGTGTCTGTGTGTGCATGTGCGCGTGTGTGTGCGTGTGTGTGTATGCACTCATGCTCTTCGCCATCTCTAGGTTCCGTCCCATGGGCCTGGTTGAGAGGATCCAGGCCATTGCTCAGAACGTCTCAGAAATGGCCGTGAAGGTGGAACAGATCCTTCAGAGGAGCCAGGCTGCCAGCAAAGGTACTTCAGATCAGTGCTTCTTTCACCACTCTCTTTGAGGCTCTGAGGCTTTGTTTAGAATACAGCCTATTGAAGACCGAGCAGTTCCCCCATCTCATTTAAACAGCATTTTCTGAACACACCGCCAAAAGGTTTCTCCTCAAAACCCATGAGGGCCGTGTAGCATTAGCCACACTTGATGATGTGGTGAGAGCTCCATGCAGCCTTGCTGCACGGCCTTGCTCACGCTTACAGAAGCCATACCTAAAAATGTATGTTCTTTCATTCAGTCCATTTAGCTCTAAGTCTCACTTATAATTATTTGTCAAGCGGAGATCCCGAAGGCAGCATAGCGATGAAATATGCTCCACAGATACTCTGTACAAGCAGCTAATCCCCAGTCTGTGGGCTTGGAGCGGTGTGCAGGAGCTGTGTTCATTGTTGCAGCTGCAATTAATATTCTAATGGTAGAGAATGGGCTCTAATCCTCCGCATGTGATTACACACGAGTGTGTGAGCAGCATAGGCTTGGCAGGCCTGGAGAGGAGAGCTCCCCCAGCCAGCCTTCCTTAATTGGGAAATCCAGAGCGCACTGCCAAAGTCATGAATATGCGTAGGAATTTCTTTTTGTGTGCGTGTGTAACTATGTGCATACACACACACGCACACACACACGTGCGCGCGCGCATGCGCACACACACACACACACACACACACACACACACACAAACACACACGTTTGCATGTATGACTGTATATGCACATGCATGGATGTACATTTAGATTCATGAGCATGTGTACATGTAGATATGCTCACAGGCATGAAAAATTGTATGACGATTACACACGTGCACATTTATACATTCACAAGGACTTTCATTCGGTCCTGATTTAACTTTATTTTTCTACACGATCAAGCACAATTTTTCACTTTTCTTGGAGAACTTTTAAAAGATGACAGCTGACAAGAGCCAGACGGAAAAAGAATGACCTTTGGAACAAGACATCAAACGAAAGACCCCTTAAGCCTTTTTTAGCCACCTTCCTTCCTTTCTTAGTTTCCTTAGTTTTTTTAAAATGGGAATGAAGTTGTTTTCTGTGCAGGGAGAGACAGCGTGATGGGCCAATGTGATGTCCCAAAGGACCCTCTTTACCCAGACTGCCCTAGTAAAGTGGATGTGAGTACTTCACCCAATCTCTCCATTACATAACAGTTTTTTTACTCGTAATCTGTAAATATTATGTTTAAATGTGTACTGTAACTTATACAGTATATGCAAAATCGCTTTCCCTTTTATCATTTACAGGTATACATTTTTATTATACATAGTAAAACAACACTAAGTAGTTTTTTCAACCATAAAATAATGTTTCGAAAATTGTTTCAGTGGTTCATCAACTTGTAACAGGGTGAAAGGCACTTCTAAATTTGCTTTGCCACACTCCATGGGCTATTACTGCACTAAGTTTAAAAGAGCGGACTGCCTCTCTGTAGTTCTCTATGAGAGACAATTCTGCTTCCAACCTGCAGGGCACCTGAAGACAAAAACTACTCAGTGTTGCTTTAACAATCTAACTAGTTACTTTTCTAGTGGGTTTTTAAAGGCATGGTGGCTGTGGAAATGTGTTGTTGCAGTGGATGCGAGCCCGGTGGACATCGGACCCGTGTTATAGCTTCTATGGTGTGGATGGCTCGGATTGCTCCTTCCTCATTTACCTGAGTGAAGTTGAGTGGTTCTGCCCCCCTCTGGCCTGGAGAAACCACAGCAGCACGCCGACTACCCACCCAGCACCAAGCGTACAAGTGAGTGCAGTGTTTTCAATAGAATTTTGTTGTAGCAGCGGTACTATCGGCCATGAAATGTTGTTAACCCAACTATGCTGTAACCTGGCTATAAGCCTGCCTATGCACTAATTTCTCCCTACAGCGCACTGGGTTTGCTTGCATTGACATGGTTGACTCCGGTAGAATCTTTACCGAACAGAGGGAGTGTTCATTAGCGATGATGTCGACTTTGTGTACTACATTTGAATTGCAGTGTCTAATTGCATACACGACCAGATGTTAGCGATTGGGTAAAGGCAGATCCAGTCATTTTAAATTTCAACAGAGTCTACACCTCCAGGAAGTAATCGTTTCTCAATGCAGCACAGCCAGACCCTCTGTACAAAATGAAAGGTAGTAGGTGGGGCTGGTTTACCTGAAGAAAGCACACACAGAAGATATATTCAAATACACACACACACACACACACACACACACACACACAGATACACACATGTACATACATAACATTTGACAGTATTGTAACCTTTACTTGTAAAAATACGAAACACAGTGGTACTGTACACTACACAAACCACAAACATGGCGGCTACACCACTGGCTTAAATAGCAGAAATAGTAATTAGAAAAAACCCTGTATGGAGACTTCTGAAATAGTAATTAGAAAAAAACCCTGTATGGAGACTTCTGGTAACTTCTGAGTTAAGAAATGAACAGATGGAGACTTGAAAACAAGTCTTCAAACAAACAAACAACAAGTGTGCAAATGGAAGGCATTACACATCTTGGTTTTACTAGTGAATGTGAAGGTTTTGTGGCTGTGCTTGCTATTTACCAATGTCGGTACACTGCTGCTGAATGCATTTAGGCTAAACCCTGGAGTGAACTGTGCCAGGCTGATGTCACTGTGCTTTGGCTAATATATTTATTTTTGTGGATGTTGGTCTGGTTAATATGTGATTGCTGTTGTGTTATGCCTTAGTGCGAGTGCAGTTCACGGCTCGAGAACCCTCATGTAATTCTCCAGTGGGCGTGCGGATGTGCCCTGGGGCTTATGCGTAGCACCGCAGTACAGCAAAACTCGTCTGATTTATCCATTCTTTTTATCTTGCTCTGTGCAAGGGAGTCGGCGCGATTGCATCTCGTCGCAATCAGCCCTCTCCCCCCCGAGGCTCAGGGAAAGCGAAGCCTGAGCCTGAGACTCACAGTCTCCTCCTGCCAGAGCACGCAGATCCCCTCTCTGTGATGGCCAGTGAAAACAAGGCTTCAGCTGAAATGGCAAGACACCTGTAGGCGTTATATTGGTGTGAGATTCAGCTCCAGTTTCTCCGATGTGTCACGTACCCTGTAGGTGTGCTTGGTTGGCACTGACATCAGATCACCAGAAGCTGTATTACTAACACTGCTTCAGACTTTACACTCGTACTGATTTCTAGGTGGGTTTAGCTGAAGGGTAGGTTCATTCATTCAGTGCAAATCCCCCTTGGAGAGTGAGGTGAATGTGAAGATGTTTTTTTTTTACATTAAGTATGTGAGCCTGTTTCTCTCTCTCTCTCTTTCTCTCTCTGTCTTTCTCTCTGACTGTCTTTCTGTCTAAGGCTTGTCAGCCTCCTGCTGTGCCTGTGTGTGTGTGTGTGTGGGTGCAGGGGCATGTTCAAGATGATCAGGGCATCAGGAAAGCACAGACACAGAACCTTTCTCTGACACTGTAGGCTGTTCAGCCCAAGAGCACAACTCATTACAAGAAGCTGCAATCATACTGACTCATTCAGAGTGAGCAATATATTGGGCTGTTTTCACTCCCCCCTTTTTTTGTTAGTTTATGTAATACTAATACTTGTCAACGCCTTCTTCTGCTTTATTTATAACCTGAATAAATTGAACATGAACCCCCCCACAGGCGACGCTGCGCTCGGACCTGGGGCCCCTGCTGGAGCAGGTGGGCACGGGCAAGGAGTCGCTCAGCTTCATGAGGAGACGCATACGCAGGCTGGCAGCGCAGTGGGCCGCGGCAGCTCGACGACTGGACGCCCGCCTGCGCAGCCAGGAGAGAGAGCAGAAGAGGGTGGGTACCTTGTCTTTGTCTGGGTACGCACGCCATGAGAAGTCAATACTGGGGACGACTGGTCAAACTGAAGCAACAGTCAGAAGCTGTGCACAACCAAATATAATCTTACAGGTGCTAGACAAAAGGCAGCAAACTAGAAGGTGGAGGAGGTCTGCACACTCTATATGCTCCAACGTTTAGTAAATAAACAAACAAATAAATATTAAATAGACAAAAAACAAGGCAATGCTTTAAGCACAGGCCTGACAAAGACCATGTGGTCAAAATGTTGCCTTGTTTTATCTATTCTACCTATTCTATGTATTTTTTTGTCTTTTTTTGTCTTTTTTGTCTTTTTTGTCTGTTTATTAAAATGTGGAGCATATACTGTGCACAGACCCCTTTTGCCTTCTGCTCAGACTAAAACAACATGAAGATCATCATAGAGCCCATTACAAGGCAATTACATGTACCAAGGCAGTCTGGAAACATCCCATAATGGTATAGAAATGGCTACTTGGCTGAGGAGTAGGCGTCGATTTACAGTTAGTCTAGGGTGACCAGACGTCCCGGTTTTACCGGGACAGTCCCGATTTTTAGTCGCGTGTCCCGAGTCCCGACAAAAGCCAGTCGGGACGCAAAAATGTCCCGGTTTTCACCCAACACCACATCAAGCTGCCCAAATTACAGTGATAGTATATACAAAACTGTTAAATTAAAGCCTAATGAAGTTTCCAGTAATTCAGAGTCAGTGTGTGTGTGTGACAGTGATGGACAGTAGCGCCGGTACTTGTAGTGAAGCTACTAGTTTAACTACATTTCCCAGTAGCTTGGCCGTAGCGTCACTACTTTATTTATGGAGTAACGTCCCTGTAGTTAAGCTATTTTTTTTGTCAAGTAGAGACGTAGCGTCCACAAAAGCTACACATTTCAGGGCATGCCTGAGGAAAACAGCAGTTACCTGCATCACAATATGGTTTTGAGCACAATAAAGTGAATGTCTGTTAAACATCATGGGCAAGCTGCTCCCACTCGTGTGGGAGCCAGGCTGCCACGGTAAGCTGGCCGGCGACATGATCACTCACATCGGATAATATCCACATAGAGGTCCCGCTAGATAACTTGCTTGAACTATTGGCGACCAACACTTCGATATGGAAATGGCTACAACAACGCGAGGATTTTAAAGCTTCCAAGAGGAGACTAATGCAGTTGATACTTGCATAAATGTCTTAGGAAAAGGAAAACAATAAATGAGATGACAAACATTTCTCAAAGTGCATCTTTATGTAAGCTGTCTTTGGAAACGGGCGAGTTCAGATGGCACCGTGCCACTCAGCAGGCTCGTAGTTCATATTGCACGTAGGTTATAACATGTTGAATTAATTGATCGGTAAGCTTATTTGTCCTATTTTTGTTGGATCTGGGTTGCAATTTACACTCGACACACAAAGTGACTGTTTTTTTAGTAGTTTGTTGCTCAAATGCAATGTGTGTGAAGGTGACAAGTAGGCTACTGCAGACGATTGTTCACCTCCACCACTTAGGCTATTTCTATCAGCCAGCTGATTTTAACACAACCCAATCATTCATATTTGTCTGAATTCATGGCAGTATTTTCTGAAGCCAGGGATATCCGCCTCTTTGCTTTCACTTTCCAAGTGGCATTATTGCATATTTGTGTACAATAATACACAGAAAATAATATGGCAAGTCATTTAGTATTTGCTGGTGGTCAGTTTTAGGCCTACTTGTCTTTTAGCCTTCCTACATATTTTCTTTGGGATGGTAAAAAACTAAGGTGGATATGAAAATAATACAGCATAAGCAAATACTACCATCTCAAGAAATGTTGAAAGTGAGGTTTGAAAATAAATAAATAATAAATAAAAAAAACAGCTGGGCCTACACTTACACAGTGCACAGTCTATGGCACATACGCACATGCACAACACAGACAACAAAGTAGGCCTATCTTTTTTTGTTTCTGTCCTGTGCTGTAAGTCACTTTGGACATAAGCATCTAGGCTCCTAAAGAAACTATAACCATTTTATTCCATACAAATGTTCCTAGTCTTATAAGCTATCCCTGGGACATTATGTCGGTACAATGTAGCTTCTCATGTAGTAAACTACTTTTCCCCACATTTTTGTAGCTTAGCTCACTACATTTGTAATGGTTGTAGCTTTAGTGTAGTGAAGCTTAATTTATGGTTGAGTAGCTGATAGCTTAGCTCACTACATTTTACAAGTAGCTTGCCCAACACTGGTGTGTGAGTGACAATGGTAGGTGCGCTCTGCGAAATCTTCGCAGTCAATGTTACAATGTATCTTGCAGTATACAGCGGCCGTGTTTTAACGGTTTTCTTCGATAGCAGACTAGACTACTACACGACAATGCCTAAGAGAATGTGCACGCGCATGACGTCACACATAGTGTCCCGGTTTTAGACTCTGGAAATCTGGTCACCCTAAGTT
>CM050216.1:12905938-12928438 GCA_027475355.1 Coilia nasus | reverse complement strand
ACACACACACACACACACACACACACACACACACACACACACACACACACACACACACACACACACACACAGAAACAGACACAGAAATGTTTCACTTTATTCATTTTTGCACTTGAACCTTGAAACCTATTCAGAGTGGGCATTGACAGTGTCTGAGAGACCCAGTTGTTTAAACTCCCGGTGAAGCCATGTTGTGACTGGCCATGAAAAGAGATACCCAGGCCTTGGCGTGGTGGGAGGGGGGTGTGAAATGATCTGTGTCCACAGCCATTGCGCGTGACGCTGCTCACCATTGTGTGACTGGGCTGGATCTTGTTGCAGAGGCCTGTGTGCAAGAGGAGACAAGGGGCTAGTGTTTCTCATGACACCTGACCCACTCACAACACACATGTCCACTGTGTCATCATGATGGCACACACACACACACAAACACACTCACTGACAGCTCTAGTGAGAGCGAGAGAGAGAGAGAGAGAGATACGAAAGATGAAGGGACAAAACAAGACAGATGGAACAGGGAGAGGGTGAAAGGATAGAAAGAGCATGAGACAGAAAAATATGGACAGAACAATAGATTGAAAATTGAAGGGGCCAGTTTAATGAGAGAAAGTGAGAGGTGGGACAGAGAGAAATAGAGGGCAGATAGACAAATTAGGGGGCAAAAACAGTGAGAGAATGTCAGTGGAACATAGAAAGATGGAGAGAAAGGCAGAGAGAGAGAGAGACAGAGGGAGACAAAAACAGAAAGGAAAGGAGTCGTGGGACAGGCACAAGGCTGGCTAAAATAGTGAGAGAATGTCAGTGGAAAATATAAAGATGGAGTGATAGACAGAGAGAGAGAAAGACAGAGATACAAACATCACTATGTATAGATTCAGCATTGCTGTCCCTACGAGACCCAGAACGCAGCTTACCCCCCCTCTTTAGCCATCTCCAGCTCTGATACTGAACACCTCATTAACCCCCCCCACCCCCTCCAGTGTCAACACACTCATCCATTAACATCACTTAACACAGCCTGTGTTTGCTTCATCTATTTCATAAAGACCATTTCTCTCCACCATACTTAACCTCTGGGTGTCCATGGAGCATACACATATAATGTACTGTAAT
Organism: Coilia nasus; assembly: GCA_027475355.1. Classification (NCBI taxonomy): domain Eukaryota; kingdom Metazoa; phylum Chordata; class Actinopteri; order Clupeiformes; family Engraulidae; genus Coilia; species Coilia nasus. The sequence continues at coordinate 12,927,325 of CM050216.1, read as the reverse complement.
TATTTCCAGGGCAATTAGGGATCATTTGTTCCGATAATGGGACAGAAGCAATGATCATAAATAGGCTGCCGTCTATTTATGGCGTGGGAAGAGAGTGGATTTTGGTACGATGGATTCCTTTGGCTCGGCCGACCGGCGAGCTAATGTCTTATCCCCAGCTGTTTGTGTGCCTTAACGCCGCTTAGGAGCTTATTCAGTTTCCTCTGGACTGCACACACACACTTCCTTGTGGAGTGAGAGGCTGGATGCCCTCCCAAGATCCCTATTTGCCTCCCAGCCTCGGATCAGTCAAGTAGGAGACAACCCCCAGAGTTGAAAGATGTTTTTGACGTTTAAAATGCCTTTATTGAACCATCACAAGGTCCAAGCATCCACTACATGGGCCCACAACCCCTCCCAACCCAACCCCATTAAAAGAAAAAATAAAGGAAGGATTACCAATGAAAAACCAGACCGCCACCAGCATTGACTGACCACACCCCTCTGTCCACACACCACTTTTCCACAAACATGTCAGTTCCACCTGTGACTTGGAAGTAAGCATACTCCACTGCAATTCTAGATTCAACTAGTGCCTTGAACATGTTTACTCGATCACCCACATTCCCCTCTTCCTCCAGTTTGTTGCACTTCCAGATGGACAACTTTGCTTGTCCCAACAAAAAATCTCAAAAAGTGTCTCTTTTGCTTGGAGTACTTCACCCCAAAAATAAATGTCTCTTTTGAAAAGACAACACCAAACTGATTACATATTCTGTCCAACAGATTAAAGAGGAATAACAGTTTTGTGCAGTCACAGAAAACATGAAAAACATTGTAACGCACATTGCATTGTATGCATAAGCTAGATGTATCAAGAGAAATAGACAGAAATAGAGAAAGAAAGAGAGAAAGAGAATCTTTTTGGTTTGTATGGACCCTGTCCTTGACTTTCTGCATGCTCTCTTATTCTGCTCTTCATCTCTCTCTCTCTCTCTCTCTCTCTCTCTCTCTCTCTCTCTCTCTCTCTCTCTCTCTCTCTCTCTCTGCACTCTTACTCCTGTTGTCTTGGTTTTCTGTTTGTATTGAATGTAAATATATCTCCCTCTCTGCACTCTCAGACCCATTCTCTGTGTTGTCAGACCCCACATGCACTCAGGGGTCAGTGATAAGAGCCCGGTGGGTCTGGAACAGTTGCTCTGCACTGAACATGATGTACGTAGCAAAAAAACTCTTGCAGATGGAGATTCTTTTCATTTCTTTTCTTCTCAGTTGCATTCAGTCACATACATACGGAACAGGCACATCACAGCTTTGTTTTGGTATGCTGCAGGCTTTTCATGGCCAGTCCTTGAAGTTGATTGAAAAGAAAAAACATAGTATTTGATATCACAAAAACTACAAAGCTGCTGAAAAGCTTTTTCCTTTGGGAGGATGGAGGTATTATACAACATTTGGCATTTGGATCTGGTTGCTATGACAAACATTGTGGTTTTAAAAAACATTGTCGACCGAGAAAAGGGCATCATTCAGGCCAAATCCATCTCATGATTGGCTATCTTGCCATCTTGTCTAGTTAGCATCACTGCACTTAGAGTTTTTTGTTTTATTGTGTCATGAAGTGATTTGTGCTGTTGATTAAGAGGCGAACAACAAGGGGAAAATAGTTAGAAGGATGGAAAGAGGGGGGGGGGGGGGTACAATTACATGAATTAAAGTCTGATAATGTACATGTACAGCCCTGGGCTCCACTGATGATGGGCAGAGAGAGGGAGGGGGAGGGGGAGGGGTGAGAGAGGTTGAAAGGAGATGGAAAAGTGGAAGAGTCAGGAGACAGGAAGAGAAGAAACAATTTTTATGAGAGAGAGAGAAATAGAGAGAGACTGAGAGAGATAGCGGTAGAGAGGGAGAGAGAAAGAGAAACAGGATCTGTCGTTATACTGTTTCCTCGTCTCACTTCCAGCTGTCTATCAGAATTAGAATTAGAGAGTTTGTAGGTTAGGGCTTCTCCCACTGTTGTGTCAGAAATGTCCAAACCACACAAGACTTAAAGACTGATCAAAGCTAATGCCTGTAGTGTGTGTGTGTGTGTGTGTGTGTGTGTGTGTGTGTGTGTGTGTGTGTGTGTGTGTGTGTGTGTGTGTGTGTGTGTGTGTGTGTGTGTGTGTGTGTGTGTGTGTGTGTGTGTGTGTGTGTGTGTGTGTGTGTGTGTGTGTGTGATGGCAATGTGTGTGTGAAGGTGTGAGGGCTGAAAAGAAGTTTCAAGCAGTCCAGATAGGCGTGAGCGCAGTAGCTGTGAGATACGATGAGTTGTGGTGGTTTGTCAGCTCACAGCAAACTGTTTAACCCTCAGCAGCTACACCGCAACATAGAGCAGGAAGAGCAGCCAGGCCACATCAGCACAAGAGCCATTAATGCCACACTACCTGAATATACACCTCAAATCATTACATTACACTTAGCTGACGCTCTTATCCACAGTGACTTACAGTTATTTAGGTACAGGGTTTCAGCTACAGTCCCTGGAGCAATGTGGGGTTAGATGCCTTGCTCAAAGGGCACTTCAGCCATAGATGAGGGTGCATCCCATCCCTATTGCTCCTACTGGGACAGGATTCGAACCTCTGACTCTCCAGTCCCAAGACCAACCTTCTAACCACTAGGCCACAGCTGCCACAAATGTGTTTTCTTCCTTGTCTTCCTTGTCTTTCTTTCTTTCCTCTTTCTTTCTTTATTCATTTGTTGTCTGTCTCTCCTTCAGGTGTCATATGCGGGTGATTGACACGTTCGGCACAGAGCCCGCCTACAACCATGAGCAGTATGCCACCCAGCACAACTACCGCTCCAACTGGGGCTACTGGAACCTCAACTGTCGCCAGTACATGACCATGTTCCGTAAGTGGCTTCGTAATCTTAGCTTTGCAGATGGATCCGTTCCGTAGGTGCATATGGTATAAGGGTATGTGTGTGTGTGTGTGTGTGTGTGTGTGTGTGTGTGTGTGTGTGTGTGTGTGTGTCTGTGTGTGTTTTTGTGCCAAGCGCAGTTTAAGTGGAGTAAAGGGAAAATGAAAGAAGCTGAGTGAGCACTGTTTTTGTTCTGGACATCACACACAGACACACACATACAAACACACACACACACACACGACTAGAAGCATGTACATTGTTTGTGTGTGTGTGTGTCAGTCCCTGTGTGTGTGTGTGTGTATGTATGTGTGTGTCCCTGGGTGAGTGTGTGTGTGTGTGTCAGTCCCTGTGTGTGTGTTTGTGTGTGTGTGTATGTCCCTGTGTGTGTGTGTGTGTGTGTGTGTGTGTGTGTGTGTGTGTGTGTGTGTGTGTGTGTGTGTGTGTGTGTGTGTGTGTGTGTGTCAGTCCCTGTGTGTGTGTGTGTGTGTGTGTGTGTGTGTGTGTGTGTGTGTGTGTGTGTGTGTGTATGTGTGTGTGTGTGTGTATGTGTGTGTGTGTGTGTGTGTGTGTATGTGTGCGTGTGTCCCTGGGTGTGTGTGTGTGTGTGTGCGTGGGTGTGTGCATGTTTGGCCGTGGATTTGGCAACCCTATTCATTACTCTGTCGTCTTTTAACCACTAAATTCTAATGAACAGCCAGAATGAGTAATACAAAGCCAAAAGCTGTAGTCAGCAAGACTGGTTCAATGAAACCCTACACTGAAACAGAGACACAGAAAAAGGGTCTAGGGAAAAGCACAAACCACAAACCACGTAGTGATGCAGTGACAGGGTTCAATAGAACTCATGCTTTTTGCTTCAGAATAGATTATCTGTAAGTCAAGTCAGTCGTTGACCTTTTACAGAACATCTTTTGTACTCAGAACCATGAAGAGATTCTGAGCAACTGAGCGACAGGCAACAACATGTCCGCAGTTTATCGAGCACATAACACCCACCTCGGTTTTTCTCTCCAAAGCACTTCTGTTCCTCAAACAATGACACCACACACATCTCAAGATCCTAAATTAGGAGAACCACCTCCTCCACCCCCTGTCCTGATGGTGTGACTGTTATGTTTTGGCTTCAGTTATCACCATTGCTGTGAAGGCCATTTGGAATTTACAGAAGTTTATCTGTAGCCATTCAAATCTGAGGAGGTTTTTAATGTCTGACCTCTAATTCTAACTGTCCATCTGTTTCAATTGCCACTTTGACTCTGTAATCTCCTGGCCCTCTCGATGATTCTTTGTCTCAGTTAATGACTTGAGAGAAAATAACAGGCAGAGGTGTTGTCTGGCTCAGCCTGTGAAGATGATTGCTGATAAACAAAAGTCGTGATGTGAAATCCCGCTGGCACCGTGTGAGTCTGACTCATTTAGAAGTCACTTGAAGATTAGGACCAACTAAGTCAGTGCACACAGATGACGTGTGTAGTCGTGACACAAGTTCCAAACTGGACTGATTCATCTGCCTTTCAAGAGGCAGCGCGTGGCTGCATTAACTCTGACACCAGTGATGCCACTGGTGGCGTTGACATTGAAATTGTTGCATTGATATTGACAGTGTTTCATTGACACTGGTGTTGATGCTGTTATGTTGACACTGGTGTTAACACTAGTGTTGACTGAAGTTGACACTGTTGCCTTGATACTAACAGTCTTGTTTTGGCACTGACATTGACACTAACATTGACACTTTTCTTCACAATAACATTGACGCTGACGTTGACACTGTCGCCTTGATACTAACAGTCTTGTTTCGACACTGACATTGACACTAACATTGACACTTTTCTTCACAAAAACATTGACACTGACGTTGACACTGTGGCCTTGATACTGACAGTCTTGTTTTGACACTGACATTGACACTAACATTGACACTTTCCTTCACAATAACATTGACACTGACATTGACACTGTGGCCTTGATACTGACAGTCTTGTTTTTACACTGACATTGACACTAACATCGACACTGATGTTGACACTGTTGCATTGATACAGACGCTGACGCTGACATTGACACCGTTGCGTTGTTTACACCTTATAGCCCACACCCCAGACAACTCCTTCATGGGCTTTGTGGCCGAGGAGCTGAACGCGACTGAGAGGAAGAGCATCCAGAGGAACAAGGTGGCCAACATGGCCGTGGTGTACGGCAAGGAGCCCAGCATGTGGAAGGTGAGACTGCGGATAGCATCATCATCTTCGTATCCATCTTCATCATCGTGAGTACTTTAAGCAGTGTAACACAAGTGGGAGTGATATCTTCACGGGTGTGGTTCAGCCGCGGGCACTAAGCCGAGGGCTGAGTGTCGTAGGTAACCAGACCCATGTGAATATCCATGAACAACGTCACAAACACGAGTGTTATATTGCTTTTACACAATAGTTTCATTGCCAACATAATTAGTTTATCGACACAATTTTTTTATTTGTTTTTTAAAGTTCTAATTAATCCCTGTGTGGTCGTCGGGCCATTTTGACCCATTTTACCCATTTTTAATTAAAGTAAAATAACACAAAAGCAATGTCTTTCTTCCTGATACTCTATCTCTTGGGTTATTTTGTCTGAAAAACATGTTAATACAAAAAAAATAATTTAGTGACCATGCTACCATACCCCTAGACATTTATGTCCTTCAGAAGGTGTTTGGTCAAATTGAGACACAGATATACACAGAAAACCACAGGAAATTCAATGGCAAAATGTTTAATACTCTCCCCAGAAATCATATCCCTCTCACTCAAAACACATACACAGACACACAAACACACACACAATCACGCACACACACACACACACGCACATGCACACACACAAATATGCATGTATGTGCAGGTTTACACAACCTCACTAACTGCAGATTGCCCATAAAATTGCAATAATATTACTGTTGAATTGCGAGAAACTCTTTTTGCACCAAATAGCATCCAAGGCAGGCTCATGTGGAGCTGATACCTTCTGTTGTTCAACACTTCAAAATATGCCAATGAAATCAGTAAAAACTAGAAAAGCTCTCGGAGACTGTCAATCAGTTCAATAATTATTTTGCTAACAAACAAACAAACAAACGAACAAACAGATAAATGCTAGCAAAAACATACAGTAACCTCCTTGGCAGAGGTAACAGTAAAAATACTTTCATTTCAATTTAAAAAAGAATTATTAACATGTTTCATGTATTCTAAATGTTTATCAGATCGATTTTTAAATAAAGATTGTAATTTATCATCAAAAACGAACGGTACTGATATTGTTAAATGTGATACAAGAGAAATACATTAGCGTTAATCTTACCAAATTTTATCTAAATGTGTTGGGAGGTGTATACAGAAAAATAACTTGGAAGTATTTTTTTATTTCTCTGTTGATTTAAAAGGCCAAAATATGACCCGAACACCATGAGGAGGACCAAAATCTGAACATAATACAAGGGAAATTGTATTTCAGTTCGCTCCGTTCTCCGCTCCACAAATCAGTTCCAGTTAGAGTTAACGGCATCTGTGGTTGCTATGCAACATGTGTCTATTTATACACATTAGCTTGGGCATTCCCCTGCAGCCGCTGAGATATGGTTGTTGTTGGTCACAGTCTGAATTAGGCCTGATGCACAGCTGCTGTTCTAGTAAGTAGGTAAAAGTAAGTAAATAAAATATATTTATAGAGCTGCAGTCTTGGGTGTCTTGTTAAAGTCTGCCATAGCTTTTAAATTCACTCGATATCATTTTTTGCTTTTCTCTCTTGCTTGTTTGTGAACTAGATGGAATGGAGTGTTGGTGTAAAGCTTTAACGGTTACATTGTATCTTTCACAAAGTGATTATTAAATGTGAAGAGTAGCGCATGGTACAGTATATCGTGGGATATTCTCACTCCTAGTGACGCGTAGAATGCGTCTCGTCCAATCAGAAATTCCTAAATAGTTTGGGCGGAGCTAACTGTTATATAATACATTACATAATAAGTCATTTAGCAATACTCCCATGCAGAATGAATCATTTAAGTCAGCTAACCACAGGGACAGTTCAACTCAGGCTTGGCTTTGCCTTAGGTCAGGGGCAGCTCCAGGGATCAATCTCTTAATCTGCTAGTGATCGATTTTGAAGTTCAGATCATTAACAGATAGAGCACTGGATTGTTAACCATTAGACTACCACCACCCCCGAAGCATCCCTTTACCACCACAACAACAATATCTTTGATTGTAACACATTTATGAACTTTTGCCCATAATGTGATGCTGGATGCAATGTCTGGTGCTCGACTTGTACATGTGATATCAGTACTTGCTGTATCACACACACTTGAGTGTAACCTGCTATTCTCCTCTGTCTCCTCCGTCTGCATAATAGTGGAGTGTCAAGAATGGCAGTGTCATAGACAAAAGTCGTGATGTGAAATCCCGCTGGCATCCCTCAGCAGGCTGCTCGAAACGCTCTACATATTAATACTTCACATCAGGTCTCTCCAGTAATGTGAAAAAGTTTTAGGCAGCTGTGAAAAAAATGCTGTCAAACAGGAATGCTTTCAAAAATGGGAGTGTTAATCATTTATGTTCATTTGTGGTTAGTTCTTCAAGATGTTTGGTGCAAGCAACCAGCCAAGTTCCTTCAAAACTCTATGCATACCTAGAAGAATTGAAGGCAAAGGGTGGTCACACCAAATATTGATTTGATTTAGGTTTCTGTTTTGTTCGGTCACTGCACTTTGTTAATTGATGAACATAAATGATTAACACTCCCATTTTTGAAGGCATTCCTAGTTGATAGCATTTTTTTCACAGCTGCCTAAAACTTTTGCACATTACTGCATGTCTATGTGTCTACATGTTTATATGTTTATAGTCTTCATTCGATTTAGATTTCCATTTCTATTAATTTTTTTATTTTATTTTTCTTTTATTTTTATGTTATCTTTTTCTTATGATATCTGTAATGCATCTGCGTCAATACAAATTCCCCATCTGTTGTACAGACCTGGCAATAAACATGCTCCTGATTCTGATTCTGACACCCTTACCCTTTCAGCCCATAGCAAACCATTACTCCTCGCCAATGCTGTCAGTGCACCTCCCATCCCTACAGCGCCCTATGGGGGAAGCTACAATAAGGTCTGAAATTACAGAGGATGGTGCCTTAATTGTCATCAAGTAACCCCCCATGATTGGAGAAATTAGTCTTGTGTGTGAATAATTAATTAATTAGTCAGCCCCTAGTGTCAATAACAAGGTGTGTCACCACCTTAACGTAACAGTGAACAAACTAAAACTGTAAACCATTGTCTTGTTTTTTAGTTCTTTTTAGTTATTTAGATTTTTTTTATTGTTTTTTGGTAGATTGTTTTAATTCTTAACTAAATAAGACTATTTCATCTGCATTTCTAATACCTCTGATGGCAGTGTGCCTGTTAAACTTACTACGCCTATTTGTTAATGCCAGTGGCAACAGCCTGCCACCAAATGGGTTAGTAATTGCTCATAATAACCCATTAAAAATGAACTGGGAGCAAATGGCTGTCAGAAGTGTGGACTAATGAATACAAATGTGTTTTTGACAAACTCCACTGAATTCTCATATATTTTCGTCTACCCCCTGGCATATACATATATTTTTGAAGCATGGCTTTTACACATTGAGGCATGCCTGTGATTCATCTGAAATATATTGTGATGTTAAAAGGGAGATTATACTCAAAAAATACGATTTGTAACCTGTCTCACCCCGTTGCGTTGATTTTGCTCATGAATCTCAGCATGACAGGTATTGCATTTCAATTTCACGATAGTGCACCAAACACACACACACACACACACAAACAAGAACACACATGCACATACTCACACACACAAACACAAATATAAACACAAACACACAAGCAGGTGCACACACACACACACACACACACAAGCATACAAATGCAAATACAAACACACACACACACACACACTGACTCACACAAGCCCACACGTGCAAACACCTGTGTCACCTCAATAAAAGAGAGCACTACATCTAAACGCTAGCATGAAGGCTGGAGGCTCCGGGTCTCTGATCGCAGGCAGGGCAGGCAGAGGCACAGATCAGCGGGTTGCCTGGCGCGGGTTGTCAGGACCACCGTTAGTTTTGGGTGTTTGGGTGTTTGGGTGATGCTACAGTAAGATAGCGCTGAGGGTTGTCTCACAGTCATGTAAGCCGTCAGCACATGATAAATGACTGAGAGAGTGGGGGCCTGGCTGAGTCAGTCAAACTGTAAGCTTCTTGCTGTGAAGAAGTTGGACATCTCCACCAGTCAATAGAGGTGTCACTCCACCAGGTTTTAGGACGGGGGAAAACTGAAGGCAGGCAGGGGGGAGTTATTATGATTGTGTGTGTGTGTGTGTGTGTGTGTGTGTGTGTGTGTGTGTGTGTGTGTGTGTGTGTGTGTGTGTGTGCGCGCGAATGAGAGAGAGAGAGAGAGCGGTGGTGGTGGGGAGATGAGGTGTTGAATGGTTGAATGTGGGTTGGCAATCTGTGCACATGTGCCCTGAGTGCAACAGGGATATCTACGTAGTTTTGATGAGCAACGTTTTATCTTCATCCAGTCCTTATCCACCCCAGGCCCACTCCACAAAGCCCAAGCACCATCCCTTGGTGCTTTGTAAATTCCCCCACTCTGTTAGGAGTTTGATGAAATGCTTATTCATTGCTTGGGAACCTGAAGGATTGCCATGTAAATCCCCAAGCAGTCATGCACACTACACACACAAACACACCCACCCACCCACACACACACACACACACACAATACACAAACTATACGCTACAAACACACACACACACACACACAAACAAACAACTTGGTACTCCTGTTCTCTGGAGCCTGAACCCTCCTGAGGTGATTCTTCACTATGCAAATCTGCTCTTATCTTTTTTTTTCTTGTTTGTTTTTCCTCTCCCTTCTCTTTTATCTTGCCCATTTGGACTGTCTACAGCTTCGGGTATGTGCATCTGATTTACTTACTTACTGATTTACACTTATTAATGTTTGCCTGATTATTAATGTCTGAACCCTCAAACAACTAAGCCTGTTTTTCTTTTTTTAATTAATTTATTTCAAATTAATTGTCGGTGGACCTTCAAGAAACTCATTTCCTTATAAATCATTAAAAAAGCTTTGATGAAATCCAGCACACACAAAAAAAGTTACATTTAAAAAGATGCTGATGGTGGTGGTTAGGGGTGGGGGTGGGGTAGATTTTGTGGTAGCACGCTATACAGTGGTCCCTCGTTATTCGCGGGAGTTACGTTCTAAAAATAACCCGCGATAGGCAAAATCCGCGAAGTAGTCAGCTTTATTTTTTACAATTATTATAGATGTTTTAAGGCTGTAAAACCCCTCACTACACTTATACACTTTTCTCAGACAGGCAAAGTTCACACTTGCAAACATACAGCACTTCAGAGTCACACAGCTAGCGGTAGAAGATTTATGTAAATTTTACAAGCTGAGCGCATTCTGTACTGTACAGGAGATTGCATACACTAAAAAAAACGCGAAACAGCGAGGCCGCGAAAGGTAAACCGCGATATAGCGAGGGACCACTGAGTTAAGGCGCTCATAAAGATTAATAATGATTGAAATTAGTATTTATAATTATGTATACATACTGATGACTGCACTAGTAAGGCAATATAATCATTAAGCTTTACGAATGCATTATATCCCTTAATAAATGTGTTTATGCATGAGTCATATGAATACTGTGCTATTGATTAGAAAATGTTTAGAAAATAGTTTTTCAGAAATGCAAACAGGATGTCGCAAAGAATTTCTTATCCATTTCAAAGAGCATAGGCAACATTCCAAAGATTTCCTGTCAAGTTAACCTTATTGATTAGCCAGGCTAGGCCTGCCATAGTACTTCTGCTCAATTATATATTTCACTACAGTTCTCAATTAGGTAACACTTCGTAGGCCTCGTCTTCGCTCTACCCAATTTTTGGGTTTCTGTTTATCAGTGAACAAAGGGTCGGTAGGAGGGCTGTATGTGATTAACGTTGAACATCACGTTTGAGTAGGTATTCAGCATTTCAGTATTTGTGATTGGCTCAGGGCAGGCTGAACAGTTACGTTACACTTAGCTGGCGCTCTTATCCAGAACGACTTACAGATATTTACTGGGTTTTAGTTACAGGCCCTGGAGCAGTGTGGGGTTAGATGCCTTGCTCAACAGTTATAAAGTTAACATAAAATATCTGCCCACCAGGAAGCAAGTGTATGGCAAAGAGGTGAAGACAGACTGTGGACTCAAAGTGAAATAAAGTCAAAGAGTCTAGTCCACCTGACCAACACAGCATAGGCAACATTTCAAAGTTTTTCTCTACTGATGGCACACCTCAGACTGGGCTCAGTCTTCAACAGAATATGGGCTTAGATGTCTCCAGATGGCCCAATCAGACGAATGCCCCAATGCGACATCAATTATTAACCGACTACTGAGCAAAATGAGTGCCTTATTTATCCTCTTTAAGGAATGTAGTTTTAACAAATGAGGGTTTTGACTGGCGAATTGGAGGACAAGCCAAATCAAGCATTGTGTTATTTTCTGGGAGTAGCAAAAATAGATCACAGCCCACTTATCCTCACGATGTGTTTGCTTTGGTCAGGGGTTTTTGAGTTTGCGCTACGCTGATTTGTATCTGATGAACAGTGTTAGCTGCACTAGGGCGATTTTATCAGTACAAACAAACAAGGCTGGGCCATTTTGTGCATGGCTCCTTGAACCTGGACCTATTGCTTTGTTATGATCAAGGTGAGCACACATACACACACACACATACACACACACACACACACACACACACACACACACACACACACACACACACACACACACACACACACACATACACACACACACACACACACACACACATACACATACACACACACACACACACATACACACGCACACACACACACACACACATACACACACACACACACACACAACAACAACAACAACAACAACATCAATTTTTGCCCACATTTTGGCGTTTTATTGGAATCAGCAAGCACTAGGTCAAAAAACACAGTATTCAAACACTGTTATGAGACAGCTGTGCCATACAAACCTCACACCCTGTGCAAAAGAGTGCAGGTTAAGGATAAAGGTGGCATTATTTCCTGCAGTGTTGAAGGACACACACACACATGCACACGCACACACACACATACACACACACACGCCTACACACTCAACATCGATGTTTGCTCATTATTTTCCCACTCTGCTTTCACTTTGCACAAAAGAAACTCATCCAGCAGGCTATTGATATTCGCTGAGAGAGACAGACCTGTGTTTGGAATCACAGAGAGCTCCTTCTTGAGCCACTCATTATAACACTAAATTGCTAAGGGAGCTCTCTCATAGCCCACTGCTCCATGTGGTGGATTACTGGATTACTGAAGAGTCAGCATCCAGAGTTGACAGGTAGAGAGAGAGAGAGAGAGAGAGAGAGAGAGAGAGAAAGAGAGATGAATTAAGTCACATCTTGTTTACGCAACACCATGTTTATATTTATACATGTTTACACAACATCATGTTTTTTATTTTTTGTCTTTGTCTTCTGTTATTTCTGTCACTCCTTTGGCAATGCAACATATGGCTTACAGTAAAGCACATTTCATTGAATGGAATGGAGATGAATAAGATGAACACAGAGAGAGAAAGAAAGAGAGAGAAATAAGAGAGAGAAATAGAAATAAGAGAGGGGGGGGGAAATGAGAGAGAGAGAGAGAGAGAGAGAGATAGGGAGAGAAATAAGAGAGAGAGGGGGGGGAGAAATGAGAGATGGAGAGAGAGATAGGGAGAGAAATAAGAGAGAGAGGGGGGGGGGGGGAATGAGAGAGAGAGAGAGAGAGATAGGGAGAGAAATGAGAGAGGGGGGGGGGAAATGAGAGAGAGAGAGAGAGAGAAAGATAGGGAGAGAAATAAGAGAGAGAGACTCTAGCATGTAAAAATAAGTTTGTCTTATGACTGAACTTCTGTCGCGTAGTACCAAAGTCACCCCAGGCCCAGTGGGAGTTTCCTCTGGTGCACACTATCTCTTATCATGCTCCCAGGTGTCTCTCTCCTCTAAGGGTGATTGAGTGCCAGTAAGGTAATTGTGCTATTGGGCTGCACTTTTATGTGTGCACACAGTCTACGTTATTGGCAGAGGTGTCAATTCTGGCTTCAAATAAAATAAAGTAAAATCCCTGCTACATATTTGGACCAACCATACTTTAAATCCCAATGAGCACACAAATCATCAGACAGGTAAATTTGCTAATACTGTAAAAGAAAGCATTCGTGTTAGAAAGAGCATGTTTTTTATCTTCTGAAGCTGGGATTGATAACTTATCTTATCTGGGACTCAGCTGGGATTTATAAGTCTGATTGTTGGGAACTCTAGCATGTTCCTCAGTGACGGAACAAGCTACGAGTCGCTACAAGAGTAGGGCCATCCCTCTCGACCTTTAAGAAGCTTGTGAAGACTCTTCTTTTCCGAGAGTGCTTGCTTTCCTAACAAAACTAACCTCCACTAACCAACACTTTATCTGGTTGCCTTTGTGTGTGTGTGTGTGTGTGTGTGTGTGTGTGTGTGTGTGTGTGTGTGTGTGTGTGTGTGTGTGTGTGTGTGTGTGTGTGTGTGTGTGTGTGTGTGTGTGTTAACCCTAGGCTATGACTTTGTTTACTCTGTGTTCCTCTACACTTCTGTTAGCGTGTTTATGTCCTCCTTTTGTAAGTCACTTTGGATAAAAGCATCTGCTAAATGTATTGTCATGTAACATTGAAAGATTAGGCCTCTCTGTAGGAAGTCTCTCAGTAATAATAATGTTACAATAATGTCCTCTTAGGAATAATGTACTGTTTATTTCTGCCAAGGAGATGATGTTTTGCTGGCATTGATTTGTTCATCTGTTTGTTTATTTGTTTGTTACACCTTACACAAGAAGGTATCAGCAGATTTGCATTACATTTTCTGGAAAGTTTGAGAATGGGCAAATAAAAAAAATTATAAGATTTTGGTGGTGATCTGGATAACTGTCCGGATCCAGATTTTTTTTTTCTTATTATTGGGAGAAATGGCATGTCTTAGTCGAGGTCTGCGCTCTTCGAGTGCTTTCTAGTTACTTCTGAAATCATTACACTGCCTTGTCAAAGGAGCTAAGCTCCAAAAAGATGTCCAGTTGCTTACAACTTAGCTCCTTTGACTACCATGGTCTGGATGGATGAGAATCTTCACAGACATTACACCGCCTTGTTATTGCTTCTCTGTGTCTTCGCAGGGAAAGGAGAACTTCCTGGCCGTGCTCAACCGCTACATGGAGATCCACGGCACTGTGTACTATGAGGCACAGCGCCCCCCAGAGGTGCCATCGTTTGTCAAGAACCACGGCCTCCTGCCCCAGCATGAGCTGCAGCAGCTCCTGCGCAAGGCCAAGGTCTCTGCTCCCACTCTCAGGAAGGTCTATACCAGGGGCGTAGCCAGAAATCACACATTTCTACGGGCATTGCGTCATTACGTCATTTCGTTATTGTGTTCGTCCGCTCTGGTGCCAATGGACTGCAAGAAATGTTGTCTTGTGGTGACCTTGCCAAACTGTAAAGCACCCTGAGCTACATCTTGTATGTATGAATTGTGCTATACAAGTTTATTATTATTATTATTATTATTATTATTATTATTATTATTATTATTATTATTATTATTATTATTATTATTATTGTTATTGTTATTGTTGTTGTTGTTGTTGTTATTGTTGTTGTTGTTGTTGTGGTTATTATTATTATTATTATTATTATTATTATTATTATTATAGAATGGGTGGGCCCAGAGAAAAAATCAAGTGGGCCTAGCCCAAAACACATAGGTTATTTTTATTAGTAAAGTAATCGATCGATCTTATAGAGCCTTCTGATTGGGTGGGCCTAAATGACAAGTGAGTGAGGTGTGTAACATTGCTTGCTTGCTTCCTTCGTTGCAGTGGATCTTCCTTTGAGTGCAGTGCTTTTGTTTTCTTTGATGGGTTGGTATCCACAAAGGATGAATTTCACTAGTTGAACTTAAAATCCACTAGAGCATGATTTAGTGACAAACTCTGCTTTGAAAAACCTATTTAATTAGGTCTATGTAATGTGTACACTCAAGCTGACAGAAAATGACATCCTAACACTGTTTTCTGGCTGTTGGACAAGAATAGACCCTACCTAATTGCCAGTGTAGACTCTAACACACAACCCTGCTTGACAGCTCTTTATTGCAATTTCATACAAGCAGAACCTGATGAAGTGTTGCGCCGAGAAACTACAGACTTCAAACTAAATAACTAAAGATGAAAAAACTAACATATAACTTTAACACACACGTTTCAAGCTTTACAGCTATGGCTGTACATGACTAGATGGATCCTATAAATGATTAAATAATCAACATGAGTAGAATGTGGTTTAAATGAGAGGAACTGGCTCAGTAAAGACTGCTTACCCAACTCAAGGTTGGCCGTATTTCCCATCATGCTACAGGCTATCAAATAAACACAGGGAGCCACTTATGTTTTCAATACATCACGTCCATCTCATAAAAATGAACAATTTAATTAGCTAATTATCATGATGAGTCTGACAATCGAAATTAGATTATCTAAACTTAGTGAAATGAAATGGAAGAACTTAGTTAAATGAAACATGACTGAGAAACAAATCTCCCCACACTGTCTAATTGTAATTAGATTTTTTTTGTTTTTACTTTGGTTACACGTTCACGCATTCAAAATGGTCTGTTCAGAAATACATTTTAACATTTGTATGAGCATTGTAACTTGACATTTTAACTTTGCACAAGTATTTAGTTCATCATTTTTACAGTTCATACATTTTATCAGACAATTACCAGCTAATTAAAGCATGTGTAGAGTTTCTGTGCAATAGTAATGTTGTGCTTGTGGTCTATGGCTCTCTTTCTGTTTCTGACCATTTCCCAATATCCCCTCCAGCTTTTCATCGGCTTTGGCTTCCCATACGAAGGCCCCGCCCCTCTAGAAGCCATAGCCAATGGCTGCATCTTCCTCCAGCCCAGGTTCCAGCCCCCTCACAGCTCCCTCAACCATGAGTTCTTCAGAGGGAAGCCCACATCAAGAGAGGTGAGCTCACTGCAGTCTGCCCCACTCTGCTTATCACAGTATTTTGATATGCTAATGCTAGTATAGCAGTATCCCTCTGTTGTGTAGTTAAATTTCTGCATTGCAGCCACACTCGTTTTGTGGCAGCCTGTACCTGCGATGCACAAACAATAACAAGTTGGCCCCCTGCACTTTTTTGCCTTTGAAATATTTTAACCTGACTGACAGGGAAAGCTGTAGTCTAATGGTTAGGGAGTTGGTTGTGGGATCGGAAGGTTGCAGGTTTAATTTCTGTACTAGTAGGGAAAATGTGGGTGGGGGAATGAATAATCAGCACACTCCAGGACCCTTATCCATAGCTGAGATGTCCTTAAGAAAGGCATAAGGCATACAACCCTACGTTGCTCCAGGGAGACTGTCCCTGGGCCTGTAAGTTGCTCTGGATAAGAATGTCAGCCAAATGTAATGTCTTTGTTGAAATGTGTTGATTGAAGTAGATTCATTCTCCAATACAGAAATGTTGCTGGATTCAAGTACCCATATACCCGTTTTAGACTAATTGAAAATAATTTTGGAATTTACTGTGGATGGGCATCAATGGGTTTTAGATAAGCCATGAAGATTTTAGACTTCGATGGGATTTTTACTTCATTGGCTCTGTACGTCTTATTACCTTATAACTGGTTACTGTTCAATAAAAATAAAGTGAACTACACTGCCCTGCAAAGCCAAAAGGCATTAATTATTTTGTCAGAATTAAGTTTAGACTGAATGACCTCAAAATTCCTCCTTTGTCTTGTGACCAAATCTGTGGCTTCTTCCTAATACAAACGTAAATGAAAGCATCACCACTGCACCACTACAACATGTTTGACTGGGCAGTATGAAAACTTTGAAGACATTTTTCTCAGTTTCAGTGTTCACGTGGTTACTGCACTTTGCCTTTGTAGGGCAGTACAGTCAGTAGTTACATACTAAACGTGTTCCTGGATAGTGACACTATACTCTCCCCTCTCCAGGTCTCCTCCCAGCACCCGTATGCAGACCAGTACATCGGGAAGCCCCATGTCATGACAGTGGACTTCAACAACACTCGAGAGTTGGAAGCAGCCATCCAGGAGATCATGAGAACCAAAGTAATCTATCTACCTATACATGCAATGAGGCTTTCAAGTAGTGCTCTCAATGGTCATTGAAACGGTTGTCTGGATTTAACCAGAGTCAATCAGGGACCGTATTAGATCACAGCATTTTGTGTACCTGCCAGGATACAGTACATCAGTGTTGCGTTTTGATAAGACAAAGTGATAGAGTGCACAAACTTCTATGTAAAGACATCAGCACTTGCCACTGCCGTGTTCTGTTTGCATTATGCATGTTGAGTATACAGTCAGTGGTCAATACAGATTGGATGTACAAATGTTTGTGTTGGTAAACACTCTGAATATATGTAAGGATGAAGTGGTAAAAAGAAAGATAGTTAAACCATTTGCAAAGAAAAAAAAATAGATTGGTATACTTTGCATATCTTCAACATTAGCAACTGTAAAGGGACTGTTTTGTAATTTAAAGAGGTGCATAAACAGTGTTTTGATGTGATTTTGGTGTTTACCCTCTACTACACCGCTGAATATTTCCCACCCTTCTTCGGATCAAATTGTGCCATGGCTGCTATAGGACATTTCTTGTATTGTGCACCCAGCTATATGAGAACCGCCCGCAGAAGGTTTTAACCCTTTCTTCTGCCGTTCTCAGCGAGCTGCATGCCAGTGCTATTAGAGTGACGATACTGTGGAGGTAAAGGGTGAGAACACACCTGTGTAGGGCTGGGCTTGGCTCGCCGTTCCAGCATGGCAGCCTTCCAGAGGGCCTGGGCAACTTTTGGCCAAATCGATGAAGTCTACCTGCCGAGGCGAGCGAGGACATTAATCCCTCGTGCCAGGCTCGATCTGTCGTTAGTACAACAAGCGGGCCAGATCAATTCATTTCCGCTCCTTTGCCCCCACTCTTCCAAGCTCGCTCGCTAGTGCGAGCACAGCACCTGCCAGGTGTGTTAAACAGACATTTTTTTAAACTGATTAGAGGCTGCAGAAGCATTGTATGGACATTGTTCTTCACTGTGAGCCTGTCAAACTGTGATACTTTCACAGAGAGCCAGGGAGAATAAAAGAGCTGCTACAGAGAGACCATGCCTTTACAGAAT
Organism: Coilia nasus; assembly: GCA_027475355.1. NCBI lineage: Eukaryota > Metazoa > Chordata > Actinopteri > Clupeiformes > Engraulidae > Coilia > Coilia nasus. The sequence continues at coordinate 12,909,050 of CM050216.1, read as the reverse complement.
TGCATCTGAGTTTGTAAAGGACTTTTTTCTGAATTCTTCATGAAATGCATCAATTTATGTAAGTAAGTTCATGCGGGAGCTCACAGGAAGCGTGAGGTTTGAGTTGAATACATACTGTAGCTATACGGTAAATGGTAAATGGACTGCAACTATATAGCACGTTCCTATACTTGGCAGAGTAAACTAAGAGCTTTACGTTGAATGTCTCTCATATATGAAAGAGTGCACTTCATTCATGTAGCTACAGTATGTTCAAGGGCCAAGTATGTGCAGGCTGTGTGGTCAAAGTATGACGATAGTGTCAGGAAATTTGTTCTGGGGTGTGGTATAGGCTGGAAGCTGCCACCCTTGTCACAGCGCTAGCTGGCCCAGCTGCCACCCCAGACACCTAGAAGAACCATCTAGAATGTAGTGTACAATAGCAGTGTCTAAACATTGAAACAGAGACATATGAAAGTGCATAGTGGGAGAAGAAGCGTACATGAGCTCCAGATGCTGGTAAAAGTTGTTATTTTTATTTATTACTAATACAATATATGTATTCTGTCTCGCTGAGTCCCATTTTCATTGTGTATGCTACTCTGTCTGTCTGTCTGTCTGTCTGTCTGTCTGTCTGTCTGTCTGTCTGTCTGTCTGTGTGAGAGAGAGAGAGACAGAAAGAGAGAGAATCGGAGGCTTGTCCTCTTTCACACACTATTACATTATTATTGAGATAGTTGCTGCCTAAAATACCTGAATTTGCAGCAGCTTTTGTAAAAAATTGCAATTAAAGTTGTGGTGTTTGAGGCCTTTTGCCCAAGTTGCAAAAAAGCTGTGAATTTTTCTTCATTCCCAAAGTATACCTCAGCAATCAATTAAATACGAAAGGAAATAAACCATTAAGCCTTATCTTTACCAAAAAAAAGAAAAGAAAATATTTCAAGGATTTCAGAAAATGTACCAAAATATGCTTTATTGGTACCCAAACACATGCACCTCTGGGGTACAAGAACCTCACTTATGAAATTAAAGACATTACCCATATGCCAGGGATACTAGGAGATTACCTAGGCAAGGGTGAGCAGTTTTTAATCTCAAATATTTCTTGCGTCTTCTAAACAGAGCTAGGGAAATCAAGGCTGGGTGAGAGGGTGTTTGGCAGTGTATGTGAGAGGTTTGATCATTTGTGAGAGAGCATTTGATAGTTCATGAAAAAACGTTTGATACTGTGTCAGAGAGTGCAGCTGGGTATTATGGCCTCACAGACTGTGTGTGTGTGCGTGTGTGTGTATGTGTGTGTGTGTGTGTGTGTGTGTGTGTGTGTGTGGGTGGGTGTGTATGTGTGTGTGTGTGTGTGGGTGGGTGTGTATGTGTTGAGTCTTCAGCCCAGGCTTCAGTGTCTTGTCTTGTGACAATGTGATGTCTGTGATGTACCGTGGAAACATTAATTATTAATCTCGGGGGAGACAAGCTGGGTGAGGTCTGTAGATATTCAGGATTCTTGTCAGCTGTGTAGAAGGATTTTTTTCAGAGAGCCATTGATTTGTCCATCGATTACAGTTAGGCAAGACTCAGTAAGTTCCTGAGTCAGAGGATTTTGTTTTTTGGGGGATTGGGGGGGGTAAGGGGAGGGTTGTGACACTTCCTAATTCCCTGCTGACTAGTTTGTACCCCGATAGGCAATACGCTCCATCAACTATTTCACAAAAACTGACATCTCTTAAGCCCCTTTCAGACACATCACTACTCACTGAGCTATAACCTTCAATAGAATGTGAATGACAATGTGTCGAGGTGGTGTAAATAAACATGTGATGTATGCACCAAAAAATGATTTAGAAAACATCTCCAGTACAACATACAGCCGCAACTAGTTTCCCTCAGACACTTTTGCAGTGGCAAGTAAGCAAAGGGAAACCATGGCAACAACTGCCAAACTAGTCCTTGAGCGAGCTGTGAGTCGGCGAGAAAGCGAGTAGCGATGTCTGTGAACCCCGCATTATGTCTTCTTCTCTAGGGAAACTCTAGCCAACACTTGTCAGCTCTCACAGATTGTTCGCCACTTCATTTAGTTTTGTGGCTGTAGCAGTAACAGGAACAGCTGGTTAAGGCATGTTTCTATTGTAGTAATAGCAGGGAGGCACACATTATAATTGTTGTATGCAAAGGCCAAAAATTTTAGGTGAAATTTTGGTTCAGACCTATTGTTTCAACATAATTGTACAACAGACTACATATCCCTTTACCAAAGTGCAGGGAAGTGTGCATAACACTCTGCATAATAATCTGCCACCACAAAAAAAAACCCCTCATCTGGCTGTTTATATAATAGCGCTGTTTATAAAACTGGCACAGTAAAAGCTGAGTTTAAGTAACACCATGAATGAATTCAGCTGTAGAAAACCATTTTTTTCCTGTGTAATGGCCCAAATAAAAAAGTAAAATTAAACTGGAAGAAGCTCTGGAACACGACTGCAGACTGCGGATGCCCTATTGGTCTTCAGATGGAGAGAAATATCCTCAAGAATAAACAGTTCAGAGACAGTTCTATTATAAACGCCATGACTGATCCCACAGTGTTTACATTTTAATATTTCCAATGACGTAAAGCATACTTTGGGAATGAAAAAGAACTTTCAGGCTTTGTTTTTTGTTTTTACTATTAAAAGGGTCTATACTGTAGGATCCACGAAAGGATTTGGGCTGGACGATTCCTCCTAGCTTGGTGGGTGCAGATAGGCAGATGATCTCTATTTCAAGGTTGGCTATCAGACGTCAAGCAGTAAAAACCAACTGAGATCGGTTCCTGTAAGGATATGAAAAAAAAAACATCAAAAATGATGAAAAGATTAAGGAAAAGATCAAAATATGGAAGTGTAAGTTCACAGACTGGATGCATATAGTAGTTTTGAGGTAGAGCAAATGAGTCCTTTGAGTCGTCTGGCTCTCGAGAATGGCGTAGAGAACATCAACGTAAATGAATTCCACTGACAACATTAAGACAGATAAAGACTTTATCTCATTGCTGCTGCTGCTTGTGTGTGTGTGTGTGTGTGTGTGTGTGTGTGTGTGTGTGTGTGTGTGTGTGTGTGTGTGTGTGTGTGTGCACGCATGTGTGTGTGTGTGTGTGTGT
>CM050216.1:12898438-12900938 GCA_027475355.1 Coilia nasus | reverse complement strand
GCATAGTGTTGTTTAGGACAACCCTTAGCACTTTAGGTACACACCTAACATTACCAGTACACTAAGGAAGAAGGTAACACTGTAATAATAGCCAGATACAAACTGCCATGTTTATTTTAAAATATTGGCTCATTAATTTTCACCGCATAATTGCCTTATGTGGCACTAAATTATAACGAGTGTTATTTTCTGATGTAGTGGTAGTGTAACTCCTTCACAGTATGATCTTTCTTCTTGTGCACTTTCCCTACACACTTTACATGCATGTAAAGAGGACTTTATTTATTGCCATTAATGTGTAGTGCCCACACACATGATAACATAGTCGCCATCTTGTGTCATCTTGTTTGCACACCCCCCATCGGCTGTCTATAATGAGGTGAGGCGATAGGCAATCAGCCATTAGGTTGTACTGTGGCGGGTATATGGGGCCTGTAATGGCAGGAGGCCAATCTGAACTCAAGTGGCAGCATCAGCACTGTGCTCTGTACAATTGGTGCCTTGGGATGCATGCCTGTTAGAAAAGGTGTGGGTTTGCACATGCTCAAAGACAGCCATGCGTCGCCAAGCATAAGCGCCAACAGCAGTGTAATGAGGAGCAGTACACTGTGTGTGTTATGGTGACGCGGCCAAGTGGATGAGGATAATTTACTTAAGCATCATTCTGTGGTAATCCAGCAGCTGTTGAGAATGTGCTCTCGTCTCCTGGCTTTTTTTCTCGCCAACAGCAGGTTGAACAAATCCGACTGTACTCTCCGTCCTCCCTTAAACCACCCACCTCATAATCTTTTTCTTTATCCTTCTCTCCCTGACCCTTCTATTCCTTCTTTTTGCTTACCCTCTCTCTCCTGTCTTTGCTCTCTTCCCCTCGATTCCCTCTGTCTTTTCCCCTTTACCTCGCCTTTCTATCTCTTCTTTTTTCTCTCTCCTCCTCTCTCTGCCTCTCTCTCCCTTCCTCTCGCTATCTCTTTCTCTCTATCTCTTCCCTCTTCTCCTTTTTTACTTCCCTTTCTCTCTCTGTCTCTTCTCTATCCCCTCTTCTCCTTTTTCTTCTCTCCTTGCCCTGCCCTTCTTCCTGCTTCCTTCTTGCCCCCCCTTTCTCTCTCCTTCTCTTTATCCTCCTCTTCTCTCCTGTCCTCTCCTCTCTTCCTCTTCTCTTCTCCCCTCTCCTCTGCCCTACCTCCTTTTCTCTCATTCCCTCTCATCTACCCTCCTCTCATCTCATCTCCTTCTCCCCTTTCCTCTCCTCTCTCCTCTCCTCTGCCCTTCTCTTCTCTCCTCTCCTCTCATCCCCTCTCCTATACCCTCCTCTCCTCTGCTCTCATCTTCTATCTTCTCCTCCCTCTCCTCATACTCTCTCCTCTCTCTCTCTTCTCATCTCTCCTTTCCTCACATCTCTCCTCTCCTCTCCTCTCCTCTCCTCTCCTCTCCTCTCCTCTCCTCTCCCCCCCCAGGCTGCAGGTGCAGTGCGAGGCTCTGGAGGTGGAGGTGAACCACCTGTACCCGGCGGTGTCGCTGGAGGAGGGCGAGTGCTTCCTGCAGAAGGAGCCTCTGCTGTTCAGCTGTGCCGGGGCCGGCCCCAAGCACCGCCGCCTCTGCCCCTGTCGGGACTTCATCCAGGGCCAGGAGGCCCTGTGCAGAGACTGTTTATGAGTACCAGGCCCCTCTCGACACCTGTGAGTGGGGCACGCTGCTGGCTGGTCCGGTGCCCACTGCACTGCACTGAAGGGGGGTGGAGAGCCACGTATGAAGGGTCAGTTCTGGGGCTACAAAGAAGGAGCACTGGCTGCAGCTGGTTCTGAGGATGAGCCCCCATGACTAGACATGTGACTCTCCTGCTGTGGCTCTTACCCAGCGATCTTACTCTGAGGTGTGTGGATGTCTGGCTGGGCCAGTCCACAGGGGTCACTGCCAACGTGAGGCTGCAGTGATCTAACCTCTGCAAGGTGGCAACACCTGCTTATATACATATGCTTAGGAAAGGGGGCGGGCTACTGAGTGTTTAAAATGGCACATAGAGAAAACTTAGTAACCACAGAAGCCTCTCTGCTGCCTCCACGAAGTGTTGCCTCGACTTGGTTTCTTTTAATGACACGGATAATGATGCTGACAGGCTTTATTTGCATGGCCTTTTTCAAAGAGTACACCCCCGCCCCCCATAATGATGAGTGTATGATGGGTATAACTTTGCGTGAATGGAAATGTGCAGTTGATGAAGGGAAATGAAAGCTAATCATGCTTTTGGTTTTTGTTCTTTTGGATGAGAGCATCAAAACACAATTTGCAGCACAAACCATTAAGAAATTTTGGCTGATGGGTAAACACGATTTATTTATTTATTTATTTATTTATTTATTTATAAAGGCATTAAATGTGCCTCATTGTTAGTTGCAGGGGTAATTCATTTAAAACTAAACCTAAACAAAGGTTTCAAAACCTTAAACCTTAAACAAAATGGGACAAAATACCCCATACAGTGCAACAGAATAGCTCAATATGG
>CM050216.1:12855938-12893438 GCA_027475355.1 Coilia nasus | reverse complement strand
GGTAATTTAGAGTTTTATTTAAAGGGGTGTGCAACACTCAGCCCACTACTACCCAGAGGAAATGAAATGCACACAATAAATAGTGTGTTGTTGATGTTGTTTTCGCCCTCTTACATGTTTTTTTTTTTTATTTAGTTTCCATTTACAGAAATTAATGGAGCCAGTCCATTGTTAATGCCGAACCAAAAATATAATATTGAATTCGGACAAGGCATTTATTATTTCAGTCTTTTTAAATAGAATTTTAAATCACTGTATGGCTCTAATCATATAAAACCTTTTAAAAATATGTAGTGGCTTCACATTATTAAACCTGGACTGTTTATAGGAGAACTAGAGCAGCCTACATACTCACTATAATGAATAATGGGCACTTGGATACCAGTCTAGCCAACAGTGACCATGACAGTAATATGCAATGATAATATTCTTCCAGTGTAAATCAAAACAGCGAAATTGTATGGAGCTGGGCATCTTTTTGGAGTCCGAAGACGTTTCACCTCTCACCCAAAAAGCTTTTCCGGTTCTGACCTGATGATGGAGAACCAGGAGGTATATTTCTGGACCACTGGAGGTGGAGCTGTGAGCTGTAGACCACACAACTCATCATGTGACAAAGGGTCAAACGAGTCATCTATTGTCTGTGAAGACTGTCATTCATCCAGGTCATGGTAATCAGAAGTTTTTTTTGGGAGCATCATAATCTATCTGCTATATGCCATTCTGCCTTGAGATCTCATCCAAGGAAGTTTTAGAGCAGTTCTCATTCTCTGGGTCCTGTGACCATAATGACTCTCACTCCCATTCACACATTGACTTATGTTATTGGTGGTGAGTTGTGTGACCCTTTTGTCAGAACTGCAGGGAAAATTAGCTTCATGGTTTATGACAAGGATTGTCAAGCACTGAACACAAACGTCACTTGGATTGATATTTACAATGCACCTTTCTCGGCAAAGCTAATCTATCAGCGACAGAAACCTTTAGCCCGCATCAGGGCCAACCTGTCCTCAGATGGCAACTGTTCAGTCATGGTGTGTTAACTTCTGTTCTGTGTCAGCATGACCCTCTCTGGTGACCCTGCAGAGCCACCAACAGTTAGCCTTGCCCATTCAGTTCAGACTGATGAGCTAAAAGATTGCCAAGATATCCTTCTTAGGACTTTGTAACTCGGTGTTGATATTTCATCGTGGCAAATGTTTGATGATCTGGTCCCAGCCATGTCTAGCTGGACCCTAATTGTGACCGAGAAATAATATGCTTCAGATGTCTAATTCTGTAACAGTTTTGGGGGCTTTTTTGCATTTAATTCAATAGAAATGTTAAGAGAGATTAAGTGGGATCGGGAAATATCCTCAGGTTGGACTCGATCCCACGTCCTGGGATATATGGCATTGGTGCCTTAGCAAACTGGGATATATGGTATTGATGCCTTAGCAAACTGGGATATATGGCATTGGTGCCTTAGCAAACTGGGATATATGGTATTGATGCCTTAGCAAACTGGGATATATAGTATTGGTGCCTTAGCAAACTGGGATATATGGCATTGGTGCCTTAGCAAACTGGGATATATGGTATTGATGCCTTAGCAAACTGGGATATATAGTATTGGTGCCTTAGCAAACTGGGATATATGGTATTGGTGCCTTAGCAAACTGGGATATATGGTATTGGTGCCTTAGCAAACTGCATCATGCCACCCTCCATCCTCCACCAGCTTTCTAATCAGCTGTGTTGCAACATCACAGAATAGCAAGTTAAGAGGCAAACACACTCAGAATCACAAGTTAACAGCCAAAGAACTTCTGTGGTTTATGTTTAATTTTATGGACTGAAAAACAATACACTCCCGATGTCTCCAATAGTGGTTCTTCCAATCGATGCTATAGAATAACTTTTTGCAGAGCCATCAGTGCAGTACTTCTTAGAAGTGCCATGCATAAAATGATTTTTCAAAGAACTTATTTTGGTTCCAAAGAGAATTATAGCACAAATTTCACTTACTATTGTCTAAGTTATTGTGTAGTCTCGTAGGTGCATGTATACCTGTGATTAGTGTCAGAGAGAAGAGAAATAACATTTCAAAGTTCCTGTATGTCCTGGACATATAGGGAAGTTGACAAATAAAGAACCTTGAACCTTGAAAACACCTCCGAAAGACCCATAAACCCAGGCAATGGTCCATTGTATACACAGATCTTCAAGAAAATTAATATAGCTTGAAGTGTGAAATTTCCTGTTCCAATCTGAACTAGTTACCGTACCATATCAGACTGTATCTTGATCCTATTTCAAATCTATGGGTGGTGGTGCTTCTTTAGGTTTAGTCTTTAATTATGAAACATTCCCCCATTTGATATCTGATCTACTGCCTGCATAAAGACTTTTTGAAGCTAGGCTAAAGGCATTCTCTTACACAACTCCATTGCCTTGATCTTACTTTTGATTTTCATGCCTTGCTGTTTTTAGTGCAGTCTGGGGTTGTTCTTCCACTGGTGCTTTTAAGTCTGTCTTAGGTCCTGTGTTCGTGGTGAAGTCTATTCTATAAGTCTTATTGGTCTTTTACTGTGTTTTGGTTTTATCTGTGCTTTTATTTAGTTAACATATCTATTTTTTCAGAGCAGCCAATTTTCAAGGCTGCTACGGAACAAGAACTAACAAAGACTTTCATAAAATTATTTTTTTATTGTGTGGTGTAAAATGTACTTATCAGTGGAATCAATCAATTATAAGTGGAAAAAATCAGTTCAGTTATCTTTTAGTACAAGCATCAGATAGGACATAAAAGCAAATCTCACACCAGATGATAAACGTCGGCAAACCTGGTTTCAGTGGTGTGTATTATTTATTTATTTTCCATTAAATCTAATTCTAACTTTCTTTTTTATTACATTTTATGGCTTTTACTCCTTGTACTTGAACATAACTTTAAATGTTGTCCTTTTATTACATAATTTAGAGTTGTTTACTTTTAGTTTCCTTTAAGCCTACACTGAATTTATTATCAATCTTTTTTGTCTTGACAAGGAGGCACTTTCTGTTTCTGTTTTTTTAATGCATGGTACAAATAAAGTTGACTTGACATATATTGGGAGTAATAAAATAGTTTAACGTCGCCATATATCTATTCGGCTTTGTAGAACATCTGTTTTGTGTTGCTCAGCAAATGCCATAGGGATTCTACTGAAGTGTTTGCTTAAAGTCTGCAGTAAAATTGTTGTATTAAAAACATAATCTCTTACACTCATTACACTTTGCTGAATGCCACCACGTGGGTCACAGTATCAATGTTACATCCACAAAATATGAATGCAAAAAATGGGTGAATGTCAGAATGGATGTTTGAATGTCAAAAAACTCGATAAATCTCAGGAGAATATTCCAGAACAGTGTATTAACTGCTGAAATGGAGCATGTAGTGAGACGAAAGGCAACAATATTAGTGAAGGATCCTAATCAGATATTTTTCACAGGTAGTCTGGAGATGGAAAGCTTAACAGTATGTACCATAGTTCGAATTACAGGGGGCTCTGGGGCGGTACAATAACCCCCAATCAAGGCCCAGTGCCCCCCAGAGAGACAAATGTAGCAGGGTTGGGGGGTACCACCATATTAATGCAATTAATGTAAAACGTAAAAGGTAGCACCCTTGTAAAAAGTAGTACCCCCCCAATTACGGAGGGCTAATTGACACTCTGCAGTGTACCCTGTGTAGGTCCTGGCTGAAGCCCCCCCATTAAGGAGACCATGGGCTGAGAGGAGAGACAGCCTACGTTTCCGGTTCTCCAGATGTCTTTGAAAGTGACAGTGATGTCTGAGCCAATCGCCCGGAGCAAGATCCCGTCTGTCAGCTGGGGTAGCACAGGAAGGCAACCATCCGGAGGAGGAACTGGGAAATTTATGCCATGGAGTTTGACTCGGAGAGGAGGATGCAGAGTGTTGGTCATGCAGTGCTGCATCCTCAGGTGTTTGTAGAGAAGTGGGGAGAAAAATTGGTGACAGTTGACTGAGAAGAGGCTGAGATTGTTACTGACTCCGGGATGGATGAATGTGTTTCTGATCTGGCATAGAGGCACTTGGAAATGGGCCCGAAATCCAGTCGGGTCAGCTGCTGTCTCAAATTTGTGAGTGGAGTGGGGTGACAGATAAGGAGAGAGAACAAGAGAGAGAAAAAGAGAGAGAGAAAGAGAGAGTGAGGGAAAGAGAGAGAGAGAGAGAGAGAGAAGGAGACAAACAGAAAGAGAGAGAGTGAGCAAAAGAAAGAGAGAGAGAGAGAGGGAGAAGGAGAGCCGAAAGACACCTCAATTGCTCTGCTGCTAATGCTGTAGTCGTGCTTGTAAGGGGTGGTTGGCTCTCTGCCAATTTACATGGAGTTGAGCCATGCGTCATCCCCACAGCAGCCGGGCAAAATTAGGTGCTAATTAATGCTGCACCTACTGAATGCTGCTTACAACGCATCACCAACCGCTGCCCAGCAAAGAGAAACAGGCTTTATGATAATCTCAGCATAGAGCACCACCACATCACCAACTGCTGGCCAGCAAAGAGAAACAGGCTTTATGATAATCTCAGCATAGAGCCTCAACACATCACCAACTGCTGGCCAGCAAAGACAAACAGGTTTTATGGTAATCTCGGCATAGAGCGCCAAGTGGAGAATCGCAGTAGCCATCAATGGTTCAACTCAAGGGGCGTGAAAAGCGGCATCATCCATATTCTGCACTGGAATGCTTGATGTGGAAATTTCTATGAAGATCAAAGTGGGTTTCCAAGCGTGTATGAAGCGAGGGTCTTTGGCCAACTTGCTCTCGTGATATTTAATGGACTTGGGGATTGATATAAGACAGGACGAAAATGGATCTCAGAACGGGGGGGAGGGGGTTGGGGGGGCGGGGGGGTGAAGAGAGTTTTGAGAATAAAAGAGTCGGGTGGTATTTTGGACAGGGTTGTGGTGTCACCCCTGCCCACACACACACACACACACACACACACACACACACACACACACACACACACACACACACACACACACACACACACACACACACACACACACATCTTCCCATCCTGACACACACACACATACACAAAGCAAGTTGTGATCTCAGGTCAGATGGTAATATGAACAGGATAGTGACTGACTGACACACACACACACACAAAGCAAGTCGTGATCTCAGGTCAGATGGTAATATGAACAGGATAGTGACTGACTGACACACACACACACACACACACACACTGTAGAGAGATATACACTCTGAGCTGGTGACTCAGGTCGGATGGTAATGTGCACAGGATGGCGGTGTTTTCACGCTGCTGTAGAGGCCAGAGCCCCCAGCAATCTCTCTCCATCCAGCCTGATTACCAGTCACATCACTCTCCCCCTGACAGAGGCCACCCAGACCGCTTTGATCTCCGCAAATGAAATGGCAAAGCTTTTTAAAAGTGACAGCAATAAATCAAACACTTTCTCTCTCTCGCTATCTCTCCCACACACACACACACACACACACACACGTGCACATTTACACACATACACACACACACTCCCTGAAAACTGGGCTACAAATTTATTGTTGTCCTGATAGTCAATCTCCATTTCCTCTGTCCTTTATTTCTTTGATTTGAACTGGTTTTCTTGAGTGATATTAATCCTGTCAGCCTCTGTCACAGAGGAGAGCTGCAGGTCTGTGCTTGATTTTATAGCTATTTCCCCCGACTGTGTTTGCACATTAATTTAATTAGATTCATTTAAACTCCCCATTTTGTGTCTCAGGTCACAGTGACACCATAAAATTGCCTGTCAGAGCCTACTAGCCATTGCCATACATACTTTACTGTAACACATCAATGCTGGTGTAAGCTTACAAGAGTTCAGGTATGTTCACAATGCCCTTTTACTTTTTTACATACAGCTGAAATGTAACGTGGTAATTCCGGTGTTGTTTGATAAGAATTAGATGAACTCTTGAGATGATTTCAAAATGACCAGTTCAGACAAACATATGCCCCCCCGCCCAATACCTCCCTAATGTCTCCATCTGTCTTCCCCAAACCTGCACGGCGTACAGTCACATTTTCCACAAGCCGGACGGGTGAGAGACACCAGTGTAAATAAATCACGCACGGCATCTGTAATCTCCCGCTTTGATGGGGCCTAATTGATCTCATTTGGGCTTGTTACGCAGACCCCTGGTGGGCCAGTCACAGCTGCCTCACAGCTTGTCAACACTTTCTAATTAGACGGCGGTGCTCTCTGTGTCATGCTCCATGCCAGCCACACTGGTGCTGCCTGCCTGCCTGCCTGCCAACCCCTGCCAGGTCCGGCCTCTCTGGTGTGTGTGTGTGTGTGTGTGTGTATGTCAGAAGTCATGTGTGTGTGTGCGTGTGTTTGTGTGTTTGTGTGTGTCAGGCCCCCTCTGTCATGCACAGAGGATCTTTGGCACAAGGTCCTCATGGGTGTCTGGTCTGGAGTTCTCCAACATGACACAGCAGTCAGAGCAAGCCATTAGGGGACGAGTGACCTGTTACTTGTAGCAGTCATGTGAGAACAAGATAGACAGGATATACAGTAGTTAACAGGCAGTAGTTGCTGCTAACAGTCATGTGAGAACAAGACAGTCTCAGTCTCTTCAACACCCTGTGTGACCCAGTAATAAGGTGTCATAACATCTGAAGTTCCCTGCTTTATCACTGTTGGCTTTTAGGAACACCTGGCCAATTGTGGGTACAAAACATCTGGCCAAAAAGACTGCAGTTGAAAACGAGCCTGCTGGCTAACACTGGTACATTTACATTTATGTTTATTAATGTGCGCTGTTCTTATAAATAAATAAACTAAATGACATTTTGCAGTTGCATAACACTGTTATATCACAGTACCTGGTCAGAGTGGCATCAGCAAACACATGTTCATGACTGTCACTACGGGCACATGGTAGGATCGGATTGGATTGGTATTGGATTGGGTGTTGCTACCCAACGGGTGGTCTGTCCCAAATCCCTGTGCACATGAGAGTTCGTGTAAGTGGACAATGGTCAGAGATCTGGCCGTTTCCGCTACGCTAGAAAGAAAATAAACAAACTATCTGGCGGCATACAAACAAAGATGACGTTCAGTGAGGTTGACAGAGAAGCATTTGCATACATATTGTGCATTCTCCTTTGTTTGGAAGTCCGTATGAACGAACAAACAGTGTTTTTGGTTTCCTTGATACGACATGAACTGTACCGTCGGCGTTTGATATTACAACCAATCGAGGACAACGAAAATTACTTGAGAGCAGGCGCTCTGCTACAACAAAGAAGGCCTGTACGTTCCGTATGAATAAAAATCAGGGACAGAAGCTTCTAGGATCGAGTGGTCTTGCATGCGCAGTACACGAAATCCAAACCAATCCCGTGCACAAGGCGGCACCAAGCGGATTAACATCGGCTTAAGCCAGGGGTTGCAATCGGATTCGCGAAACCAATCCCTATACGATCTTTAGCCTGTGCACATGAATTCGATACGCCAATCCCAAACCATTTCCAATCGGATTCAACTCATCCACGTGCACGCAGTGACACGATTGCAACCCCTGGCTTAAGCCGATGTTAATCCGCTTGGTGCGGCCTTGTGCACGCGATTGGTTTGGATTCGCGTACTGCGCATGCACTGGAATGGTAAGACCACTCGATCCCAGAAGCTTCTGTCCCTGATTTTCATCCATACTGAACGTCGAGGCCTTCTTTGTTGTAGCAGAGCGCCTGCTCTCAAGTAATTGTCGTGGTCCTCGATTGCTTGTGTGGTTCAAAGTTGTGATATCAACAAAACTCAGGCAGAACCAATTGATGGTTAAGAAGTTTTCAGAGAGCTTTATTACGGACCCGGAGACTCACGTTGTGTAGCAAACAGGCGTAGTCTGATGTTACACACAAGAACATCCATTCTTATACCTTCAGAAATCCATAGAGCCCATTACACGTGGCACACGTGGCATAATTAATCAATACACGTGTATATGGTTATACAACATGCAAGAGACAGCCCTGGCGGCCAACATCTGTGTCGATTCCCCCCAGGTTGACCTGACCCTATAGCAGAGATCAAGAGGCGCCTTGTCGGCGTCCTTCAGAGACATCCCCTATCTCATAAGATGGTGGCACCAGGCAACTGGCAAGAACAGACACAGATGTCCCCGCTCATCATCACTCCCCCCTAAGTGCTTACGCACATTCCAGAAGGGAACATTAAATAACCAACAAGGCCGCAAGTTGACCTAAACAAAGATATACCAGAAACAGTTACACACTTCTATATGTCATACAACACAGAACACATGTCTATGTGTCTTACAACACAGAACACATGTAGTTTCATTATACCCATCATTACACCCATTAGTATGATTGCAACGGTATGGATTACACATGGAATATAAAGGAGATACATTTTTGTTCCCACACTTGTAATATCAAACGCCGACGGCACAGTTCGTGTCTTATCAAGGAAACCAAAAATGCTGTTTGTTCGTTCATACGGACTTTTCCAAACAAAGGAGAATGCACAATATGTATGCAAATGCTTCTCTGTCAACCTCACTGAACGTCATCTTTGTTTGTATGCCGCCAGATAGTTTGTTTATTTTCTTTCTAGCGTAGCGGAAACGGCAAAATCTCTGACCATTATCCGCTTACACGAACTCTCATGTGCACAGGGATTTGGGACAGACCACCCGTTGGGTAGCAACACCCAATCCAATACCAATCCAATCCGATCCTACCATGTGCCCGTAGTGAATGACTACGGGCACATGGTAGGATCGGATTGGATTGGGATTGGGTTGGGTGTTGCTACCCAACGGGTGGTCTGTCCCAAATGTCTGTGCACATGAGAGTTCGTGTTAGCGGATAATGGTCAGAGATCTGGCCGTTTCCGCTACGCTAGATGGCGCTATATTCCTTTCAACAAGTGGTGTTAGAACTACTTCAGGTTAACGGCTGCTAAAAGAAAATAAACAAACTATCTGGCGGCATACAAAACAAAGATAGCGCTTGAGGAGGTTGACAGAGCAGTTGCATGCAAGCTGTGCATTCTCCTTTCTTTGGAAGTCCGTATGAAAGAACAAACAGCGTTTTTGGTTTCCTTGATACGACATGAACTGTGCCGTCGGCGTTTGATATTACAAGCAATTGAGGACAACGAGACTTGTTGAGAGCAGGCGATAGAAAGCCTCGACGTTCAGTATGGATGAAAATCAGGGACAGAAGCTTCTGGGATCGAGTGGTTTTACATGCGCAGTAGGGCTGTCAACATTGCTCAAAAATGATTTTCGAATATTCGCTCCAAATAAAACACAAATATTCCAACTACACCGAGTATTTCTTTTGCCTCCGACATTCCAAAGCGCAAGTGCACGTTTTTTCACATTCCAATATTAACTTTCACCTTCGAATTGCTTTTCTAACTAAAACTATTCGAATATATATTCGAATTTCGAATATTCCTTGCCAGCCCTAATGCGCAGTACACGAATCCAAACCAATAACCGTGCACAAGGCGGCACCAAGCGGATTGTAACCGGCTCAAGCCAGGGGTTGCAATCGGATTCGCGAAACCAATCCCTATACGATCCTTAGCCTGGGCACATGAAGTCGATACGATCCCAAACCATTTCCAATCGGATTCAACTCCTCCATGTGCACGCAGTGAATGTCTGTTTGCGTGTTTCCCTTGCAGGTGTGCTGATGGTGCGTGTAAGCATTTAAGTTGATAGGGCACACTGGTGCACAGGTCACCTGAGAGTTTAAATGTGCCTCATTCTCTAGGAGGGAGAGAGAGAGAGAGAGAGAGAGAGAGAGAGTACAGAGGAATTATGCTTGTCTTGGGATTGTCGTTTTTTTTTTTTTTTTGTACACTTGCATCACTCTGATGAATCTCCCTTTGTCTTTGTTTTGCTGTGAATTTATTTTGTAAATAAATTGAAAGTGTCTTTTTGGGAAACCTACTCTTAGCCTTGATTGAGTGTATTACCCTCATTCATGAAAGTAACAATGCTAACGTGAATTTTTTCAGGCGGATGTTTTGTCTTATGGGAGGTTTCTGATGGATGTTATAAGTAATGCATAACCCTCTGAAACCAGATCACAACCACCACCCGCCCACCCACCCACCCACCCACCCCCTCTGTCTCGATCCCCTGACTGTGGCTTGTCATCTCTCTTTTCATTTAGACATCTGTAATGCCACGGGGAGGGCATTCATCACTCTGATTGATATGAGGAAGATTGCAAGAGAGCTGGTTTCTCATTTCTCATTTTGCCCCATAGTTAAATTCATTTCCATCAATTCCATGGGACTGTGGGCTGTGTCATGGGTTCACAATTAATCTTTTTCCCTTTGAGACCCATGCCCACCCCCAAATTCAGGGGGGGAAATTACAGCATTGTATTTTTGTCAGCCAATGTGACTTCCTAAAGTGCAATTCTGAAACCTAAGAAAATGAATTCTGTTTGAAAAAGTGATATTTAACCCTTTAAACCACACTGATCTGTCTGTCCTAATATTTGCCACATGAACAGTGGACTACAAAAGAAAAATTACTATACTATAAAATATAGACAAACTAATCTCGCCTACTGACAAACACCCTGAAAAAAGCAAACCACGTTGAAAACCTGCTTTGTATAGGTAAAAAATGATTTAGCACTGATATGTCTGAAAGTAATAATAAAAAAAAAACATTTTATATAAAGAACTCCTTGTTTCTCTCCTGTCTTATTTAAGGAGGGTCACGGCACCAAATGCTGGATTCTGGAGTAAAAGCTGTGATCCTCTCTCCATTGTGTTTTAAATTCAAGGAGCAGCAGTAGTCAAAAAGACGACTGATTAAGGGGTCAAGATCAATAATAGCAGATTATTTACAAATGGAAAATAAAGAGCCTTAGAGACAGCAAACTGCTGATGCACATAGACTATGACTGAACATTAGTCTAAGAAGAAAGCAAAGAAGTCTGGGCAAACCAAGGCAAGTTGTCCTGAGTCTTTCGGCAAAGTCTTTTAGTCAGTGATGGCGATGGTCAGGCAAAACTGACATTGTCTTCCAGGAGGTGATCCTTCTCCGAGAAATGATTCGAAAGCCAGGTCAACTATACCCATATGCATACATATGCTAATTGAACTGGAACTGGAAGGAGATGAGGCTCAGATTCAGTGGTGAAATATTCGAGAATCTTCCAGAACTTTCCATGTTGGTATGTTTGAGAATGTCCCAGAACCTTCCACACGGGCACAGAAGACCATATGTTGAGACAGGCATCTGTGACGAATTTGGCTGAATCATAAGGTGTTGAGGTGTTGAGAACCTGGGCCTCTGCAGGATGCAGAAGGCGATTGCCCAACTGACCTAATCTAATGCATATCGGCCCAGCATGTCGCATGCGGTGCCTACACAGGAACCGGGGTGTCATATGGCAGAGCTATCTAGCTGACCAATGACACCAGCAGATGACGTTAGAATGCCTTGGGGAGCGATTCAGCTGAAAATGAGCCAGACCAAACCAACCTTGGGGTTGGGACAAGTCAAGACATCAGTAAAACACATGATGTGTGTGGGGGCAAAACATTTTATCTCAACAGGCACACACACACACACAAACATACACATCCTCTACAGACGTTGCACAAACTCACTAGTGAGGATGTACACAATACAGGTTAATAAAGGGGAATAGGGAAGTCACCCTAATACAGGAAACCACAGAATTTTACAAGCATAAGAAACAGGATGTGTAAATCAGTAGGTCTGTTTTATTTTCATTATTTGTCACTGCTGTGTAAGTATCATGAGCAATACAATACTAAAATTACAACCTTATGTGATACTACATGATTGACACTACAATTTGGAATCATATAAAACGGTATTTTTTTCTGCTTTAACCACTCGAATTCCTCAAATCTTTTGTATATATCTAATGACAATGGCATATTTTGCTGAAGAACTGAAGAGCAGCAATAACAGCCCAGGTAGGAAGCTGAGAGCGCTGTGGACTCCTGCCTCTATTAAACTGTCACCCACGGGCACATCCTGGCGTATTTCCTCTGGGCCACTGACAGCCTGAAAGCACACCTGCCAAAGGCGAGCCCATACCCAGAGAGGCAGCAGGCTAGAAGAAGACAGCTCGACTTGAATCACCAAAGATTTCACACAGGCACGGACTGCACAGGCATGGACTACACACACACACACGCACACACACGCACACACACACACACGCACACACACACACACACACACACACACACACACACACACACACACACACACACACACACACACACACACACACACACACACACACACACACACACGTGAATCACAGCAAGATTTCCCTTCTTCCCGTCTTCTTTTCCTGGCCCTGAGGCTGCCTGTCATTAGGAGCGCTTCTCCAACCCTCTCTATCTCCATCTCCCTCTCCGTCTCCCTCTCCGTCCTCTGCTGACCACGCAGATGTGATTTTCTTCCACCTCTTTGCCGCTCCTCCTCCTGCTGCCACCCGTGCATCCATGCACACATCCATCACAGCGGGCACTCACAAGCACAAGGGGATTCAAAGAAATAGAGAGAGAGAGAGAGAGAGAGAGAGAGAGAGAGAGAGAGAGAGAGAGAGAGAGAGAGAGAGAGAGAGAGAGAGAGAGAGGGAGAGAGGGAGAGAGAGACAGAGAGAGACAGAGAGAGAGAGAGACATAGAGAGAGACATAGAGAGAGAGAGAGAGACAGACAGACAGACAGACAGACAGACAGAGACAGACACACAGACAGACAGACAGGCAGGCAGACAGGCAGACAGTCAGGAACAGAGACAGACAGACAGACGGACATGAACAGAGACAGAGAGAGACAGTGACAGACAGACAAGAACAGAGACAGACAGACAGGAACAGAGACAGACAGACAGACAGGAGACAGACAGACAGACAGACAGACAGACAAGAACAGAGACAGAGACAGAGACAGAGACAGAGACAGACAGACAGACAGGAGACAGAACAGAGACAGACAGACAGACAGGAACAGAGACAGACAGACAGACAGACAGACAGATAGACAGACAGACAGAGACAGGCAGACAGAAACAGACAGGAACAGAGACAGATAGACAGGCAGACAGAGACAGGCAGACAGGAACAGAGAGAGAGGGACTTTTTCGTACTCTTTTTTTTCAATGTCAGAAACCAGTAGCTATAAATAAAGCACAGCACTGCACAACTAGCCTGAGGGGGCAGCAATTCAATTGCAAGCGCAACACAAGAGACAATATTAAAGGTCGGATGCACAATATTAAACTTTAAGGCTGAAGACTCCACTATACATGTGCAGACATCCTATAGTCCACAGAGAGGGTGCAGTAAAGCTAGGTTAGGATGTGAAGGGGAGAGGGTAGCATAGCTGCCTGGGGATTACTCATGACACACCACAAGCTTGTAAGCATGATATCAGGGGCGGCCAGTATCGGGGGCCTTACACTAGGCACCTGTCCATAAGAGTGTCTGTGCAAAATGACACATAAAATGTAAAAGATAGCCGAACCAAATTTAACAAATTTCGTGTTAGTCAGAACTTCACACTGTTAAGTCATCTTGCTACTTTAACTACATTACATGTATGTATTGCATGTACATGTGTAAGTGTGTGTGTTTGCAAGTTACAGTGTGTACGTACATATGCATGCATGTCAGTGTGTTCATGTGTGGAGAAAGAATGGTGGCTTTAATGAGCCACTGAATCGACTTAGCAGGGTGAAATCCCCAGTTCTTGTTGCCTTGGGGTGCCATATTCTCATATAAGTAGCTTTTTTGTCTGTTTTTAAATCGCTTCATTCTGTTCTTTCACTCCACACTCTTTCTTGTCTCTCTTCTGCAACTCCTAAAACCCCACCAGCCTACCCCCTTTCACTGGAAGGTACTGGCACATACAAGTGAATTGGGTCTTACACGCAAAGAATCTGTTCATGCTCTGAGGCTTCCTAGCCTTCAAGTGCACTCTACTCTCTTGGGACTTGTAAGATGATGCTCAAGTATGTTTGAAGACTAGTTCCTGCCTGAAGGGCATGGAAAAAATGCTGTCTTCTCTTTATAACCCATGCAAGGCAGTAACCATGTTGAATCTGTATATATTTTCACAATTCATATAGAAATCTCAGTGAGGAAAGCACCCATACACACACTAACGTGTACACACATAGAGAGAGAACGAGGGACAGATAGAAAGAGACAGACAGACAGACAGACAGACAGACAAACAGATGCAGAAAGGGAGACTCTCTCTCTCCACTCCCTTGCAATCACTTTGTTCCTTTGCTAATTCTCTGTCAACTTGAGTTAAAAGAGGTGCATGGATGTGTGTGTGTGTTTGTTTTACATAACTCTAAAATCCACTGGAAGAACTGTCTGTCTGCTGTAGATTGGGGCTCTATTCCATGGCTAATTATAACACAAAATGCAACGGACCAAAAAGTTTGAGTGTCACTTATCTCCGCAGCCTCGGCTGCCATGCTCCATTTGTTCTGCTAACGACGCCACCACTGGATACCTCAAAGATGTTCGAGGAATAGTGTACGAGGACAGTCGGTTTCACTCCCTAAGATGACTCACACGCGCTCATGAAGGCTGGATCTCCTGCAGTGCGCACGCTGAGATGGTTACAGAGTGGGGGAGGGGAAAATAAAACAATCAATTAACAGGAGTAAGAGAATTAGTGTTAATAATCAATTACGTTTTTGTTTATAGGCTAATTGTAACACAGATATATTATCATAGCCTGGATTAGAACATCATCCCTCAAAATACATGGGCAAATACCCCTCCTCTCTTCTCTTCTCTCTTCTCTTTTTTCTTTCTTTCTTTCTTTAACAAAAAGACACCTTTAGCAGAACCACAAATTCTAAAACAAATACCCAGATACGGAGATCCCACCTTTGACAAGTAAAACACATTACCATGTATTCCCTATGAAGGCTATTCTTTCTGCTTGTGCATCTAACACACATGATTTCCCTAATTAGCTGATCTGCCTGTTTGATGATTTATGTGCACCTAAGGAGCAGGGGTTTTACTTTCTAAATCCAGAATCTCCTGGTTGTTTCTGGAAAAGTTATTCTTAAGGAAAAGCAGAGCAGTAGAATTCATTTAATTTCATGGAGAATTCATTTCCACTTTAAACTGGGGCTGAAACTTTGACAGGGAAAACATCACAGCGGTTTCAAATTTAGCTTTTGTGTTTGACTTCTCTCTTTCTTGGCTCAAAGACACATAGCTCGCTTCCACCACCAGTGGCAGTGCCGGTGCCCAATCTGGAACTGGTTCTGCTTGTTTCGGCTGAAAAATGACAGGTGCTGGTGTCAAAAAGCTGGCACCGGCACAGCTCCCTGAAGTCGCTGTTCTTCAAGTCGGAACCACAATGTCACAGTGCTCGGTTCTGAAACCAGTGGAAATGACCGGAATTAGCTCAACATTAGCACTGGCACCAGCACCAGAACAGTCCTTGAGGAAAAGAGGTAACAGAGGCCTCACGTACATCAAGGCACAAAAAAAAAAAAAAAAAAAAAAAACAAGTTCTCATTTCTGAAAGAAAATAGGAACCAATCCTTTTCAGACAGTCAGTGTACATCTTCAGATTTCAGACCTATGGCCTCATAAGAACAGATGCATATATTTAAGCAACTTATCAAATGTATTACTTGAAAAAAACGTAAGCAAACTTACATATCACACAATCAGCAGCCAGTCTAATGCCAATGAATACCATCCTTGTACCTACCCAGGTCAAGCAAAGATTTCAAACTCCACTGTGATTTATACAATGAAATAAAATAAAATGACATGAAATATACAAATGAATGAATTAACAAATAAATGAATGAATTATTTAATCCATAACCTCTTGGTAGCTGAATATAAAGCTGAAGCTTTTAAGAAATATTATAACCTGCAATAATCTGTGTTAACCATTCAAAGCAATTATGAAAGTTGCTCCAGGTACAGGAATCAACTATGCAAATTAGGGGATTAAAAAAAGAAATAAACAATTACAAACCTGTAATAGCCTGGTAAGTGGAGAGCATAAAATCACCAGCTCAAAAGGAACACTTGACTGCTATCTAGATTTCCTTCACAAATAACTGGCTATGATAATGCCATAGCCAAAGCTACCGCCTTGATTTATGTGCTTTCTATGCCCATTATGTCCAGTGGGTGTGCAATTATTGTGATGAGCCGCCATGTTGACAGGCAAGAGGTGGCAGATGGATGCAAGAAATGAGACTGTGAATTGGCCACACCAGCTGCGCATCTGGGTGCTGTTTATTTTAAAAAATAGAATAGTCAATTGACTTGCTTTGGTTTAATGAGACTGTAGCCATAGCAGTCATACTTAAGGATGTCTGTGCATCCTTGGGCCAACTGGGAAAGACACTCAAGGCTAGTCAACTGGAGAAGAGGCAGTACAAGGCGGTATTTAGACTCGCACTAGAGATCACGCCATGTTTGGGCTAGCCAAGCAGGGTCGATAGGCAACTCAGCAGCTGGATCAGGTTAAGGGAGTTGGTCTTGTGATCGCAGGCTCACAGGTTTGATTCCTGTATCATTAGGAAAAATGTGGGCGGGGGAGTGAATAGCCAGCGCTTTCCTGCACCCTGATTCATGGCTGGTGCCCCACGGCATCTAACCCCACATTGCTCCAGGGGGGTTAACATCTAACATCCACATTGTCCTTGTATCTAATTCACTGTAAGTCGCCCTGGATAAGTATGTCAGCTAAATGTAATGTAATGTAATATTGAGGTGCTAGTAACAGAGATGTTCTGTAAGATGTGCTAGTAGGCCCCATACTACACAGCAAAAGGATCAGTGTTGAAGGAACTCACACAGAGTTGATTTTAACACTGTTCATATGTAGCTCCACATACAGCTATATAGTTCCACACTCTCCACAGTCTCTCTTTCAAAATGTGAAAGACCCCTGACTCTGGGCACCATTTCAATCTGAAAATGTTAAAATTCCACTTAAATCAACTCCCAACTGTTTAACCCTGAATGTTTAACTTAGGACTTGCAAGATACCAGAGGACATCTGCGCAATCCTCACACAGTCAGCAGCTGCAACCAACTTGGTCGGCCATCACTAAAATCTCTGCAGTCCCCTCCATCAAAACACACACTGCCAGCCTGCACCAGATGTTCACTTCACGATCAGTCATTGTGTGCAGTCACAAAATCAATCTCTTGGTGCAGATGCTTTTTTCCCCAGACGTTTTCTTCTAGCACAGTCCACAATGATTAATAAGACTTATGAATCACAGCAATATGTTTAAAATTATACAACCCCAATTCCGATGAAGTTGGGACGTTGTGCTAAATGTAAAAAAAAAAAAAAAATGCTATAATTCTCAAATCATACAAGCAATATATGTGTTTGAGAATTGTCCAAGGACAACATATCAGTTATTGAAACTGGATTTTGCTGTTGTTGTATGGGATATTTATGGTCATTTTAAATTTTAGGTCAGCAACGTGTCTCAAAAAAGTTGGGACAGTGTCAATAAAAGGCAGGAAAAGTTGAGTAAGACTAAAAAAAAAAACAACGGAGGACACTTCACAGTTAATTATGATAACTAACAAGATGATTTTGTATTAAAAATGGCTCTCTTTCTTGTCCTTGACATGATTTCAGCAGCACAACTGGTAGATGTCTTCATCATGTTTTTCTTTTTGTTATGTTTAAAATGTCACAGATCTCGACACACTGTTGGAATTTTGTATAGAATGGAGTTTGACCTCCTTATCTGGTAATATTTAAGGTCTACCTTCAAAATATAATGTGTGAGTGCCATCTTGTGCTGTTCAAAACTTATATATATATCATTCAGCATTAATTTTAACTCTCCAGATGAATAAGCACACCATAACCAAGTCACTACTGCACCCCCATACCATCATGCTGTCTTTTTAACTTACCACTAAAACAAGAAGGATGATTTGTCTCCACCGTAGCTTGGAAGATGCAAGACCCCATTATTTCAAAAGGAATGACAAATATTAAACTTTTGTAATTTGAGATGGACCCAGAAGACATGGAAATCTGTCCTGTGTTACAAATGTGTCATTCATTTTGAAATAATGGACTGTAGCATCTACCCCTGAAAAAAGGTTGCCAATTGCTTCTGGTTTTATAACCGGATATTTTTTTCTAGTTCTCAAACTCATCCCTGAAGATGAATGAAAATGAAAATGAAACATTCAGCTAACAGTGGGCACCAGCATTCATTACCTGCATCTTAGTGGCAAAGCTGAGCTTTCAAGTTCACAAAGAGCCTGTATGTGGCTCGTATGCTAAGAAGATTATTCCACTCGTCAGCTCCCTTTTGCTTCTTGGGGAAGAGGTTGTCATCTTCAAAAGGGATAGAGTACACACTGAACATCTTTTCCACCATTAAAATGTAGTTTGAAGCAGGATCTGAATTTGTCACTATTAGAAAACTGGCAAAATTAAAATGCAAATGGGACAAAGCATGTGGCAACTTTTTTTAGGGGTAGTGTTTCACAGCTAAGTAGGGATACTTTTATTCACAGCCGTAACACCAGCCACAATAACAACACATAAGACAAAGCCAAAACATATGACACACAAAGCCAGACATAAGATCAAGGTGCATAGAACTGACATGGTTAACAAATGAATGACTCTGTAGTGTTCTGCGTGTACTGTCGTGTTCTGTACTGTAATATACCACATGGAAAGGAACACAGAGTGTTTAAGCCTATGGCTGGTTAAAAAACAGTCTGCAAGTATCAGTGCTCACCCGAGACTGACCAGAGTGGACATTTTTGACATGAGAGCTGCTTAGGCTGGAAGCACTGACCAGTTATTACAACATCTGCAAAGTAATGTCTCATTTGGCGCGTGAAGGGGAAAAGTTCCGTACACACACACACACACACACACACACACACACACACACACACACACACACACACACACACAGATGGCTTATAACTTCAATAACTTTAACCAAAACTTCTTACACAGGCATATGTTCAAATAGGCTAAATAAATAAGTAAATAAAAATGGATCAGTGCAGACTGTCGCTACAGAGAAATGTTGGTGGGCAGAAGATTGTGACTCCTGCTGATCAGGAGTAGATGCCAGAGGAGCTCTTTTCTGGGCTCTTTTTGAGCCTCACTTCCCCCTGATGCCAGTGAGACTTGGGGTGCTGCTGCCCACTGAATCCTGAATCCTGTGAACGGGGTCTTGCCATCTGGCAAACTGGGCAGAGTGGACCAAGGAATTGTTGTCAGAATTGAATTCTTTCTTTCTTTCTGTCTCTGTCTGTCCGTCAGCCTCTTTCTTTCGTTCTTTCTTTCTTTCTTTTTTTCTTTGTTTTTTGTGTCTGTCTTTTATTTTAATCCAAAACGGGTTTACAGCCCACTGTAGCTGTTTGTATTGTTGTTGTTGTTAAAACCTGAAGTATCAAGGTACCTTCACTAAATAAATAACATTAGCAAGTACTGTATCTCATAATAAAGCTTTGGTGGCGGTGAAGGGGACTTAGGGAGATAGACCTATCTTTTCATGATTCTCTAGCTCCCTCTACTGAAACGGTGTTGCATTTTGCTGACCAATTGTTTTTGGCACTCTATTTATTATTACACAATCAATCTTCCTTAATTATACACACATCTTAAGGGTTAGCCAATAGTTCTTCAGCAGCATCTAGATCGCGGTTATAGACATGTAAAATGTTACACAGACAATTAAAATAATTTGGCGCAATTAGCCAACGGGATTGGCTACTCACAAACATGCAAAGCCATCCCAGTTATGCGAGGTTTACTGACGTCATTGATAGAACGTTTCAGTGTTCCGGGGACAAGCTGTGGGCCACGATGTTCCGTAACGTTTTTAGGTCAGAGGTTTGGAACCGAAACTGAACTAAAGTCAGTGAAAACTACAGCCATCACATGTGTACTGGAAAATATGGATTTATATTTAGATTTTTGTTGCAATACAAAGTTTAAACTTTCAATGTTTTAAATGTATGCCACTTCCGGTATCAACAGTATGCGCACAGTCGCGGCGTGTTTTGGCCACGGGATCATCATTTCTCACAATTCGTAAGTAATGGGGCTTCAACGTAAATTGGGCCTTGCCTCGTATTGCAGTGTATGAATGCCAAAGTTGACTACACTGGGTTTGGTTAGATTTGGTTGCAGGCTTTCTTCATGATGGAATGCATCAAACCTTGCTCGTGAGAAGAGTGACTCCATACTTGTGCCCGCCGTGATTGGAGCCCATTGGCCTATCAAAACAGTTTCGAATACAGGTTTTGAAATGCCTGTAAGGTGTTGTGACACACCTCTGGGATTTGCAATGTAGGAGTGAAACTTTGGGGGTTGAAGGAGATATGCGGTCCGAGATCAAAATCCTTCTCTGTGGGGGCACCGGGGTCGGAAAGAGTGCAGTGGGCAACACCATTGTAGGCACCAAGAAGTTTCTTTGTGGAACAAGACCCCATCCAGTCACACTGGTGTGTGAAACTGCCTCGACGATCATTCGCGGTAGGACAATAACTGTCGTCGATACACCAAGTACCGAAGAACCTGGTCTAGAAGCTGAGTTTCAACGATGTGTCATCTCCCAATCGCCACCCGATATATTCCTTCTTGTCACGCCACTGGGCTATCATGGAGACAAAGCGTTGAGAGTACTAAATACTCTACAGATAGTCTTTCAGGGACATGCGGTTGATAATTTCACCATCGTGTTGTTCACCGGAGGAGACAGGCGCGAAGAGATTAGTGAAAGTCAGATAAACCAAGAGAAGAACACTGAACTACACGAACTGTTAACTCGCTGTGGTAACAGACAGCACACTTTTAACAATGAGGACAACGACCAGACGCAGGTGTTGCAGCTTCTCGCCACCATCAACAGGTTACTGCATAAAAACAGAACCGGCCTTTCAAGCTATTATGGTAGCAATGTGAACGCGAGGAAAAGGAATGTGGAGGAGACACAGGGTCAGTGACAAATTTTATACACAAGATACACAAACCATACATTGTACTCATAATCTGTAAGTGTTTTGTCTGTGGACTCCTCTTTATTTATGTTAAATAAAGAGGAAGCCACAGTTAACTGTTGTATCAGGATTGACTGTTGACTGAAATATTGCAGACCACTGAGTACTGTAGCAACAATGACAAGTTTGCAAGTTTT
Source organism: Coilia nasus (assembly GCA_027475355.1). Taxonomy (NCBI): domain Eukaryota; kingdom Metazoa; phylum Chordata; class Actinopteri; order Clupeiformes; family Engraulidae; genus Coilia; species Coilia nasus. The sequence continues at coordinate 12,872,171 of CM050216.1, read as the reverse complement.
TTGGATGTTAAATTGCATTCTTCATGTCCTTTACCCAAGAGGTAAATGACATCTGGAACTGGGCTGAATACTCAACGCATCTTCCTGTTGTCTGTGGCGACCTGGCGGGCATGCTTCACAGAGACAAAATGGCTAAAGGTATGACTGACGCTTGTTTTATACTCAGTAAAACATTAAGGAGGCTGTATGTGGCATTATGGCCAAAACTGTTACTGCAGTCAAACCCAAAACACTGTAAAGTGTTGTTCCACCTCTAGAAGCAAGAGCCAAAACATGCACAGACACAAACACAAACAGTTTGCAGAATGTAAATAAAATTTTAGAATGTGAATATCCTGACTGTATTATTGTTAGTAAAATCAGTATTTCAATTTAACGTGTTTACTTCATCCCTGGTGTGCTGTCAGGACTATTTTATGATCCCTTATCGCAAATTTCCTACATATAGCACCTTTACGTTCCCATTAAAGCAGCTGCGGTCTAGTCGTTAGGGAGTTGGTCTTGGGACAGGAAAGTCACAGGTTCGAATCCCGCCCTCCCCATGGCTGAAATGCCCTTGAGCAAGGCATCTAACCCGCCCACTGCTCCAGGGACTGTAACTAAAACCCTGGTAACTGTACATTACATTACACTTGGCAGACGCTTTTATCCAAAGCGACTTACAATAGAGGACATAATCACAGGGTACAGCACTTGCAGATACAAAGTGCACAGGAGATATACAGAGCAATAAGTGCAAATGCCAACTGGGGTTAGTTAATATATTTTTGTTTTTTTTTTGTTTTAAGTGCATTAGTAAAGTGTCAAGCACACACACAACACACAACATGCCTTAGAGTCAATTCTGGGTCTGGGCCAGCTCAGGCATTAGTGCAGTAAGTAGTCGTGGAAGAGGAGAGTCTTTACATGCTTCTTGAAGGTTGAGAGAGATGATGCTAGTCTTGTAGCTTCTGGAAGTTTGTTCCACCACTGAGGGACAATTACAGAAAACAGTTTTGCCTGGTGACGCTTACAGCGAGCAGGGGGCACGGCTAGTCGGTTTGTGTTGGAGGAGCGCAGCTCTCTGCCAGGAACATACAGCCTTAGTATTTCCTTTAGATAAGCTGGGGCTGATCCTGAGATGGTTTTGTATGCAAGGGTCAGGGCCTTGTGCTTGATCGGGGCAGCCACAGGTAGCCAGTGCAACTGGATAAATAGAGGAGTAACATGGGCCCTTTTGGGTTGAGTGAATACCAAGCGTGCTGCTGCATTCTGCACCATCTGCAGTGGTTTTATTGCACAAGCAGGTAGACCAGCAAGGAGGGCGTTGCAGTAATCCAGGCGGGAGATAACCATGGCCTAAACTAGAAGTTGCGCTGCATGTTGGGTTAGGTAGGTAGGGTCTGATTTTCTGTATGTTGTGTAGAGCATGAATCGGCAAGACCGGGCGACTGATGCAATATGACCGATCCAACTTACAGTAACTGTAAGTTGCTTCTGGATAAGAGCATCAGCTAAGTGTAATGTAATGTAAAGCAATACTAAGTAGTTGTCTTCGTTCGCCCTCCAGGTTGGAAGTGGAACTGTCTCTTATATTGAACTACAGAGACGGTACGGTCCTCCAAACTTACTTAGTGTGGTTATAGCCCATGGAGGGCGGCAAAGCGAACTCAGAAGTGCCTTTCACCCTGTTACAAGTTGATGAACCACTGAAACGATTTTGGAAACATTATTTTGAGGTTGACAAAACTCCTTAGTGTTGCTGTGTGTGTGCAGTGTGCAGAAAATGCAGAAAGTGGTGGCTGTGTGTGTGAATGTGAGGTGATGGGTAAAGTCTTTTAATGTCATTGATATGAGGTAATGCATGTTGTATATTGGTTGTAATACATGCTATACTTTTTTTTAAATCTCTTCAGTTATAACGTATTTATCTCTTTAGTATGCTAAGAGATAGTATGCTATACTCTTTTATCTCTTTAGTATAAAGTTTGGTTTTGGATTACCAACATTTAGCATATTTTCTGCATGACTAACATTACAATATAACAGCAATTGTGTCCCTGTAGTATATGGGCAATTACATGTACAGTAATTGATTGTATGTTTTGTATAGAGATATTGAAAATGAGGTCTCATTAGAACAGAGGGATGGAGTCTTTTACGTGTCACTTCACTTTGTTATTAACAAGTAACGTGTCTCATTTCAGGAGAGAATTGCATTGAAATGAATGGGAAGTGGTATACTCCCTCAAAATTTGAGGTGCTTGGCGGGAAGGGTCACTTCAAGAAATGGAAGAAGAGCATCCGTTGCCAGAATGTGACCCTACACCAACTTATTGAGGTAAGCTTAATAATAAAACATCTACGATTTAGTCCTATGTGGTCTTGATGGTCTTAAAAGTAGAAATAGAATTAGAAAACGTACGAAACATTATGCCTTAAAAACACTATGAACGAGGGGTGGACAAATTGGCATGAACAAGTGAAAAATGTGTTCCCTGCACTCTGAATAAAGGTGCCTTTTCCCAATTAGCTCACCTACCTTGCTGGAGAGTTGTACTAACTGGAATCAACTATTTCAGTGGATTGGTTGGGACAAATATGTGGCAGAACTTTTACTTTCTGAACCTGGGATGAGAGAGATGCAATAGATAAATAATTATTCAGAGCTCGGTGAAACAAGCCAAAACGATGAGCACCACAGCTGATCAGTAAGATCATGAGCAGAGTAATGCCTTTCATGTGCACGCTGGGTAAGCAGTACATCGAAAGGTTTCATTTCTAAGTCTCAATCTATCTTGTCTCAATCAAAAACTTGCCAGTCACCATTTATGGGGTATGCCCCTCTAGATTATTTGGGTTTATGACATTTCTCAACTACGTGAAAATCCTAGGAAACACTGAAGCTTTTGATTTTTTTTTTTTTTTTTTTTTTTTCCATTTCTTAGTGACAGTAGTTTCTGGTCACTTGATTGAAAGTTGAGTGCTGTTGTATCACAGGGAATGAATAACTCTAGCCATGTTATGTCATTTACAAATGATTGGTATTTAAGTGACAGTCTAACTTGCCATTTTACGGTAGGATGGCCATTTGAAGTGCCCCAACTTTCAAAAGAAAGATCTTGATGGAGAGCAGGTAAGACCAACAATCTAAGACATACGTTATTACAAATTGGTGTCTGTAAAAGCTATGTTTTGTTAATAATTGTTGCAAAGGTAAGTAGGAGAAAACATTATGTAACATTATGTATTTAAGATGTTTTTGTCTGCATAGTTAGGCATTTAAGATTCCAGTTGAAATTGTTAGATTCTTTTACAACTGGATATGCTGGTGTTGGCATGGTTTCTATTTCACTCAGAGTTTAGGTGCACCTGCTGGTAGTTTGCATAAACTTTCCGTCCTAGTCTGAAGATGAAAATAGCTGTCAGGAAAGGCAGAGTCTGTGTTGCAGAGACCAAGGGTACAGTGCAGAGTGAGCAGTGAAACTGTGGGCTAAGATGGTAGAGCCGGAGCTGAACAGACAACAACTTTTTCAGCCAAGTCACAAGTTTGTTGGGTTTGTTGAATAATATCCAGAGCGACTTAAAGTGAATTAGGTACAGGGACAGTCCCCCTGGAGCAACATGGGGTTAGATGCCTTGCTTAAGGGCACCTTAGCCATGGATGAGAATGCAGGAGGGTGAAGGTTATTCACTCCCCCACCCACATTTTTTCTATTGATTTCTAGAGTTCAAAACCATAAGACCTAATCTATACCACTTCCTGTACAACTGGAATGCACCATATGTTACCATGCTTGCATCAAAAATTCTTGTCTTTTAAAAGTTTAAATACAGTGGCAAGGAAAAGTATGTGAACCCTTTGGCATTTCTTGAATTTCTGCATAAATTGGCCATAAAGTGTGTTCCGATTGTAATGTAAGTCACAACAATACAATCGTACATTCTCCTAAAGTAATACTTCACAAAACAAATATGTTTTGATTTTTGTTTATTGGGCACAAGATGTAAACATTCACATCACAGGGTGGAAAAAGTATGTGAACCCCTAGGTCAATGACTTCTACAAGAGCTAATTTGAGTCAGGTGTCATCCAACATGGAGTTCAATTAGTGTGACGAGTTTGCAGGAGTTGATTCAAGCTGTCCCCTCCCTTTAATAACTCACACTTGTTTTGAAATAGCTGTTTAGAAGATGCATTGTCTGATGGGAACCATGCCCCGCACCAAAGAGCTTTCTGAAGACCTGCGAGCAAGAATTGTTGAGCTACATAAGGCTGGAAGGGGGTACAAAAGTATCTCTAAAAGCCTTGATGTCCATGTCTCAACAGTTAGACAAATAATCTACAAATGGAGGGAGTTCAAGACAGTTGCCACTCTCCCCAGGCGTGGTCGTCCTGCAAAGATGACCGCAAGAGCACAGCGCAGAATGGTCAGTGAGGTGAGAAGGAATCCTCGAGCATCAGCCAAAGCCTTACAAACTTCTCTGGCGCATGCAAACATTTCTGTTCATACCTCCACAATACGTAAATGTCTGAACAAGAATGGATTTAATTGGAGGACACCACGGAGGAAGCCTCTGCTGACCAAAAAAAAACATTGCTGCACGTCTGAAGTTTGCAAAAGACCACCTTGATGTTCCACAGCAGTTCTGGGACAACATTCTTTGGACAGATGAAACAAAACTCGAGTTATTTGGCAAGAACACACAATGCTATGTGTGGAGAAAAAGTGGCACGGCACACCAGCATCAGAACATCATCCCAACTGTGAAATATGGTGGAGGGAGCATCATGGTTTGGGGCTGTTTTGCAGCCTCAGGGCCTGGACGGATTGCTGTCATCAATAGTAAAATGAATTCCAAAATTTACCAAGACATTTTGCAGGAAAACATAAGACCATCGGTCCACCAACTGAAGCTCAAACGAGGATGGGTGATGCAACAAGACAACGACCCCAAACATACAAGTAAATCAACAACAGAATGGCTCAAACAGAAGAAATTGCGTGTTCTCGAGTGGCCAAGTCAGAGTCCGGACCTCAACCCCATTGATATGCTGTGGCATGACCTCAAGAGGGCCATACACACCAGACAACCAAAAAATATTGCTGAACTGAAACAATACTATGAAGAGGAATGGTCCAAAATTCCTCCTGGTCGTTGTGCAGGTCTGATCTGCAACTACCGAAAACGTTTGGTTGAGGTTATTGCTGCAAAAGGAGGGTCAACCAGCTACTAAATGTTAAGGTTCACATACTTTTTCCACCCTGTGTTGTGAATGTTTACATCTTGTGCCCAATAAACAAAAATCAAAACATATATTTTTTGTGGGGTATTACTAGGAGAATGTACGATTGTATTGTGGTGACTTACATTAAAATCGGACACATTTTATGGCCAATTTATGCAGAAATTCAAGAAATGCCAAAGGGTTCACATACTTTTTCTCGCCACTGTATATTGTTACGGGAGAAATGGCTTTTTTACATTACAACTAAGATGTATACTGTTGACGTTTCCTACAGTTACAAGAAATTAAACAGATACTTCGGAATTAGACTTTGTGTGTCTTTCTTTCTCCTCAGAGTGAGTTTCCTATGTGGGCTCCTGATGGCTCCCTCATTGGTAAGTGTTAATGTTTGAAACCTTGCACTTGCTAATTGCACTTTCTTAGCAACATGTCTTCTAAAAAAATGAACTTTGCTGTTCTTGTAGAATCTGCGGATTACCAGGTAATCCTCACAGGATCGAAAGGAAACGAAATGCTGACAGACCAGCTGCTGGGTGAAAATGCCACTGTGGACGATGTCAAAATGGCAGAACTACAGGAAACTTCCCTGACTGTCACATGTAAAAAGGTGGTGGGGATGCCTCAGAAGAATCGATCAGCTGTTTCAGGTACATTTTTATGTAACGTTCTATGTATGTATGTATATGGGTTTTCAGTAATAGATGTAGCACAGGCACAGTGTAATGACCTCGCCTGGGACTGGTTCAGGCTTTTCCCTTGATGGCCACTAGGGGGCAGTCAGAGGTGCTCATGTTTCAGGTACTCCTAACCACAACATTGTTACATTATATTACACTTAGCAGACAATTTTATCCAAAGTCACTTACAATAGAGGACACAAATCAAGCTACAGTTATGCAGACTAGAATAATAAGCAAGAGAGTAACAGCATGCAGACTTACAGGAAACGCATAGGTGGAGTTTAAGAGGTTGGTGTTAGGCAGGGAAGTGTAAATAGGTTGTTTGATTAGCCTACTTTCAGTGAGATGTGTAGTGTACAATGAATGACCACGTTTACATGCATTATAGTATCCCGAATATGATTGGCATATTAAGTATCCTGGCTTTGTGGTAGAGTACTCCGGAAAACGGGATACTGTGGCATGTAAACACCTTATTATAATAATAATAATAATAATAATAATAATAATAATAATAATAATCTTTACTTGTATAGCACAATTCTTACATACAAGACGCAGCTCAAAGTGCTTTACAGTTTGGCAAGGTCACCACAAGACAACATTTCTTGCAGTCCAGTGGCGTCGGAGTGGACGAACACAAATCCCATAGTCACTGTGTGCTCAGCTGAACTGTTTTAGACAGAATGTACTAGGAATGTCATGGTTACTGGTGCAGCGGTAAACCTCGATAGAAATGTTGATAATTACAGTTTGAAGTTTAAAAAAATATATTATGTCGGTATATTACCGTGCCCGCGGTCTAGGCACCGTGAGTCCTTCCAGCGTCTCATCCGAGTCTGCTGAAGTTGCCACGCAGGCCCACTTTGTAGCCTACAAACTAACGGTGAAACTTTCTCGAAGCTGGAATCATGGCCAAAGGAGGAGACGACAGTGCTCAGGACATCCATCAGCCTTCGAAGAGGACCACGTCTGAAGTATGGGCATATTTTGGGTATTTTAAGGATGCCGAGGGAAAGCTGATAGAAGACCGTTATCCTGTTTGCAGAAAGTGCAGGAAAAAGGTGTCTGGTATAGACGGCAATACTTCGAACCTCATGCGTCATCTGCGTGTCCATCACCCACAACTCTATAGCCAATGCAAGGTAAGTTAACATTTACATTTTAGCTGAAATGTATGATGTGGGGACTTCGGGTTGAGGGAGAATGCAACGATTCGTCGTCTGTCAAATTCAATAGAGCTTTATTGGCATGACAAAAAATACATTGCATTGCCTAAGTCTGTCAATAATGTTAACATAAGCCACATAGTGCAGCCGCAGCACCCACTAGCCTGGTAAACCAGCCCCTCGTACTTCATTTCATTTTGTACAGAGGGTCTGAGGCGGAGACATAGACAGTAGAAGAGAATGGACCGTGGGATGGCGTCGTTTTCAATGGGAGCCGTTGAAGCACAATTTTGAGATTTTTAATTGGTCACCAGGCAATTGCGCAAGCGCGGGGTGACGTACGGTCACGTCGGCCAGCGAACCCAAATACTATAAATTGAGTGATAGATGCTCAATCACATCATACAGCGTACGATAATTTTCTTAATAAATATTCTTCTACTGTTATAGGTGCAATCACTTGCACTTGAGGCTAATATTGTACGTGGGGACTTGATTCTTCGTCAACTAACTTTGGTTCCAGGCAGTCTTGCAAGCCAGCATGTCAAGGGAGCTAGCTAGTTAGCATGTAAACTACAAGCTATAGCGTGTAGCTTAGCTTAGCCATCTTTCTCAATTCACTTGCATCGAATAGTAAAATCCATAAAGGTAGTGATTCTGCTTACAAACAAATAGCAAGTTCTAAGCTTATTTTTTGAGAAATACTGATGTAAATGTTTCCCCAACATGAATAGAAAAGTAAAGGGGCATGACTATGGCTACGGTTTGTTATCCAAACAGTACGGTAAATTTTCTCCTGTGCGACAGAAACTCGCTAGCTGTCGCATGATTTGTGACGCCATTTTTAGCACAATTTCAGATAAATGTTTTTTATAAGGCAATAACATGACAGATTTCCGATCGAGGCAAATATGTTGTGCTGTGTCCTCTCCAGTTTAGAACAATGCCGATATCAAGACACAGAGTCCTTCTCATGTAAAGTTATTTGATTTCAAAGTGACGCTAAAGTGAATGGAAGTCAACGGAATGCTAAAGGCTATTGGGCCCTTTCCGGGTTGGGATTTCCCCATGGGTGCTTCAACTTCCGCCTATGCTCTTACCCCCTTGGGCGGAGGCCGTGAGAAACGATTTCTTCCTGAGGCGTGGACTCTGCTGAAGTTTAAAACAAGTGCCTCTGCCTTTACCCAGTCGCTAATGCCTGGTCGTCACGTGCAATTAGCCTACCTACGCACTACAATTCAAATGTAGCACACAAAGTCAACATCATGGCTCACGAACACACCCTCTGTTCGCTGATTGGATCGGAGTTGCTTGGTCCGCTTACATGCTCCTCAACAGATTCCGGTCCAGACCCTCTGTACAAAATGAAATGAAGTACGAGGGGCAGGTTTACCAGGCTAATTGCCCACCGCCAGCATATTTAAAAATGCATATAGCTGCTTGCTAGCAGCTGATATTCTAAGCTAAACGGCTAAACTTTCATTCACGATGAGACGGTGAAATGGTGAAATTAAGACACGGCTGATGAATCAGCTAAATGTGTGAAGCTAATCAGGAGGACACCTGAGCTAGATAGATGCACACATTTATTAAACAGTGGAAGATGCCAGTATTTTATTGCGTGCGTTTCTTGATTTCTATGAGATTGTACATTTTATATTTGTCCAAAATCAATAAAGTGTTTAATTCTAGCAAAGTTGGATACTTTAAATTTCATTAAAAGTCATGGTGACTGAACCACGTGTCCTTGAAAACATGAAACATGATTTGCCCTGTAAGATAATGAATTTCTAGCCAATCGTTTTCTTTTGATTTAGCAACAAAAACAAGTATTTGTGTGTGTATTGATATGAATAGTAGCCCAGTGGTGATAATGATTCATAACAATAATGACATGGGAATTTTTTTATATATATTTTTTTTTTACAGAGACGACAGAGAGTGAGGCAACGAAGTACTGGTACTGGATCATCAGCTGTGGTGGAGTCGTTACTTAAAAAAAGTAATCCATTACACATTATTCGCTACTGTGAAAAAATATAATGCATTACTTTACTTCTTTACTCCTTATGGAAAGTAACTCCTTACATTACTTTGCATTACTCAGCAACAGCCTTGAGCAAAACACATCAGCAAGATGTCAGACAAGTCGTTCTTTCATGCCCTTTAATGAAAACTGGCTACTCCACAAAGTTGGTGAAAATCCGAAGAGCACTACACAGGGTCATATCAGTATTGCGCTGTTGGCAGGCCTATGTCATAAAAAACAAGCCAAAAGTCTAAATCAGGTTAACTTAATAACAGCACTCATTAAAAAAAGAATGAATGAAATAGCATGCAACGACTTGCATATAGGCTTAAACTGCCATTCAAATAAAACGTGTTACTAAATAAAATATATCCTCCTCCTACTCAAGCGAGTAAGATGCTTTTTGCCTTGCTCACGCTTTCTTGCCTCTCTTTTTTACTATTTTCACTATTTTACTTGTGTTTTTACTTTCACAAGTTCAGCGAGTATAACAAAGAAGGACCACTTTTTAGTGTTTTGAAACTTTTTAGTGTTTTAAACAAGATAACTAGAAAACCAGACAATACAGCTGGAACGGCAGTTCACCTTGACTTGGGACTATAACACGATGCGAAGATCCAGGGATTCCTGTGGAAAGTGCACAGAGCTGGAACGGAGGATTTCTATCCTTGAATCGAAAATTGATGCCCGTCCATCACGGACTGACGATGTACATGGGACATCCAATGAGGGGTTTTCAGCAACTGGTGCTGCTGGTAGGAGTGCTGAGAATGCACCACGGCTGGCTGGTGCGACTGTGGATGGGTCGATTGACTGCATCGACTTCACAGTGCAAAATGTGAGTACTTAACGCTGGCTTACACAAGGTGCTAAACCCAAAAGGAAAAGGGTAGTGACCTCAACACCAGTGCGTTCTGCTGCTACTACACCCATACACTCCGGGCATCAATCCAGATGCACAGCTAGGACAGAAAACTACAACATTTCTAGTCCTCTACAAACCCAACAGCCCATAGCCCTTCAGAATCGATTTGAGTGCCTCAGACATCTGGAACCAGTGGTTTCCAGAGAGACAACTCAAGATAGACAGAGACTGAACCACAAGAATAAAGGAGTGGGCAAACATGGAAAGCAGTCATCAACACCTGCTTATCCTACAACCCTTGTTATAGGTGATGCTACTGTAAGAAATTTAAAAGGAGATTGGATGACCATATGCTGCCTTCCTAATGCATCCATCTCTGACACTAAAAACAGTATTTCAAAGATAGTGTCAAAGCATAAAACTGTTAAACGCATCATTGTGCATGTTGGAGCAAATTACATTTTTAGAGAACAGCTCAGTGTCAAAGAAGATTTTAAAGAACTTTTCTCTGCCCTAAACGAGCTTGGAGTACAAACCTTTCTGAGTGGCCCACTTCCAGCACAGGGAAGCTTCATATTCTCTCGACTATTCAGTCTAAACACCTGGCTAGCAAAGTCATGTTTTTCCTTTGGGGTGAACTTTATAGACAATTTCAATCTTTTTTTTGGAATCGCAGGGTATTCTTCAGGCCACATAGCACAGAACTCAGCTGGACCGGGGCCAAAGTCTTGGCTGACCACTATCGCCTCTCTCTACCATGCAACCTTTTCTCTGCCGACCTTGGGTCCACCTGCTGATAAGCGCTCTGTAACAGTGCAGACAGAACCAATCATGGTGGATAAAGACTCTGTTGGGGTACAAACTGAAACAGACATGTACATCAACAAACACTCTGAAACAAAACAACGGCTCTCACAATCTGGAAGAGAGAAATGCCCAATCACTTCCTTCGTTCCTCCATTTTACCCTCAATGTAAAACTAGCTCTTCTGAACATCAGATCACTCTCTAACAAGTCATTTTTAATTAATGATCTTATTTACACACACAAACTTGATTTTATGCTTCTTACTGAAGCCTGGCTGGAACAAGCGAAGAGTTTCACTACCCTTATTGAATCAGCTCCCCCAAATTTTGATTTCATGAGTGCCACAAGAACTAATAAACGTGGAGGCGGAATAGCAAACATATTCAAAACATCTTTTCAGTGCAAACAGACAACATTTGGCAACTTTACATCTTTTGAGTACTTAAGTACACTCGTTAAGTGTTCTTCTAGTATGTTATTATTGACTATCTACAGACCACCAAGACTTTCAACAACAGTTTTTCTTGAAGAGTTTGGTAAAGTGTTGTCGAACATTTTTTTGAGGTTTGACAGTCTTATTATATCAGGGGATTTCAACTTGCATGTCGATAATCCAGAAAACACCTATGCCAATGAATTTTTCACACTGATTGATACCTTCAGCCTAACACAACATGTTCAGGGGCCAACACACTCATGGCCATACCCTTGACCTTGTTATCACAAAGGGTCTTAATGTCTGTACAACTGTTATGGACTTGGCCATATCTGATCATTTTTGTGTTGTCTTTGATGTTTGTATGTCCCCTCACATTCAAAACAGGTCTATGTCTGTAAGAAGGAGAGTCATAAATAATGGCACAGGTCTTCTTTTTGAGCAGGCACTCTCACAAACCCCAAGTCAACCATCAGACTGCGCAGACGATTTAATGATACATTTTAATTCTAGGATGACACATATTATGGATAAAATTGCCTCTTTAAAAACTAAAAGAGTTACTGACAATCAAAAAGCACCCTGGAAACTGAATCCAATGGTTAAACTGCTAAAGAGAGAGTGTAGAAAGTCTGAAAGAATGTGGCGTAAATCTAAACTTCAGATTCATTATCAAATTCATAAAGAGATGCTTGGTAAATACAATTGGGAAATCTCTAAAGCAAGACAGTCCTTCTTCCCTAACATCATAAATAGGAATATCAACAATGCCCGTGTGCTATGTTCTACTGTTGAGAAGTTAACAAATCCCTCATCACAGTTGCCTCCTGAGCTTTCCTCAGTTAATAAATGCAATGACTTTGCATCTTTTTTCAAAGAAAAAATTGATAAAATACGACTGAATATAGCTTCCCAATTGCAAATAGCTCAAACTCTGGAACCACTGGCTGTAGAGAGAGGGGACCTCAACCTAATGGCAACATTTGGCTTAGTTGACTATGAAACCCTTGAAAAACCGTACAAAATCTCAGTTCTTCCACATCTGAACTGGATTTTTTGCCCACAATTTTTTTTCAAATCTGTTCATCTTATATCAGCCGATGTACTTCAGATTATAAATACATCACTACAGACTGGCATATTTCCTTCCTCTTTAAAAAATGCAGTTGTAAAACCCTTACTGAAAAAGAATAACCTGGTTCAGTGCTTCAGGCCCATATCCAATTTACCATTTATTGGAATTATTTATTGTTGTTAATCAATTAACTGCCTTTCTTACATCAAATAGCTGTTTTGATAAGTTTCAGTCAGTCAGTCACGCTGTGCCAATCATAGCACTGAAACAGCTCTTATTGAAGTTATAAATGATATACGTCTTAATTCTGATGTTGGCAAAACATTAGTCTTGGTGTTACTCGACCTTAGTGCAGATTTTGACACTGTTGATCACTGCATACTACTACATCGACTGGAACATTGGGTTGGATTCACTGGTACAGTTATCAATTCGTTAAAATCATACTTACAACAAAGGAGCTTTTTATTATTATTATTATTATTATTATTATTATTATTATTATTATTATTACATTACACTTAGCTGACGCTCTTATCCAGAGCGACTTACAGATATTTACAGGGTTTCAGTTACAGGCCCTGGAGCAGTGTGAGGTTAGATGCCTTGCTCAACGGCATCTCAACCACGGGTAGGGTGGGATTCGAACCAGCAACCTTCCGACTGCAAGACCAACTCCCTAACCACTAGACCACAGCTGCCCTTTTTTGTTGCTATTGGAAACTGTACCTCAGCATCTATGTCCTTGATCTGTGGTGTCCCACAGGGGTCAATCCTTGGACGATTACTATTCAACCTTTATATGCTTCCGCTTGGGCAAATCATCAAAAACAACTCAGTCAATTACCATAGTCATGCTGACGACACCCAAGTTTACTTAGCTCTGTCACCCAATGACTATACCCCCCTTGAGTCTCTCTGTGGGTGTATCGAACAAATCAACAACTGGATGTCACACAATTTTCTTCAGCTGAACGCAGATAAAACTGAAGTAATTGTATTTGGGGAAAAAGGAAGACAGACGTAGGATCACCACTGCTCTTGAGACTAAGGGGCTTAAAGCAAAAGATACTGTTAAAAATCTTGGTGTCTTTATTGACAGTGAACTAACATTCAACAGTCACATGAAAGCAATCACTAAATCTGTATTCTATCACCTAAAAAACTATCTTTTATGCCTTTATATATTGTCCTTTGCTTTTATTTTTGTGAAGCACATTGAATTGCCGTTGTGTATGAAATGCGCTATACAAATAAACTTGCCTTGCCTAAAATAACTCTGGACATCTAACTACATCAGATGATGTCAGGGTAAACACGTTTCACTGGCATGGTATAGTCTGGGGTAAAGGCACTTTAAGTCACTGGGGGTGCTCCCCACTAAAACGATGATCATATACTGCATGAGTAGAGTTACTTTTTTGATCCTGAAGGAAAGTCTTTTAAATCTTTTATCGGACAACCGATTTCTATTAGGCTTAAGCATGAGACTGTATAGTCTGAATAGCCTCTTGACTGGCGTGCTAGATGTTAAGTTTCATATAGTTTTTATATGAGGGCAAAGGACTTCTGTGTCTGATTCCAACTTTAAATACTCTTACTTTTGTGTCAGATTTGAAGGAAGCTGTACTCCTCATCAAAAGCAAACATCTCCTTCCCAGCGACAATGCTGTATGGCTATGGCGACAGGTTTCTGATTCTGTGCAACCGGCCCCACATGGAGCAAAACACGACACTGCAGCCAGAAAAGTCCTGACAGCTTTTTTCTTCTCCTCTTCCCTAAGCCATTGCACCTTTACTTCAGCAACGTTTCTCAACATATAAACAACAAATAACGAGCATTTTTCCACCACCCCAAACATTATGGTAGAGGGCCACTTCCCTGAATTCAAGAATCACCGACAGTTTCGTGTCGACATGTCTTGCGACTGTTGTGCAACCGTGCACCTGAGGATTTTGGGGGAGGGTCAGGGAATTCCTCTTGGATATTTGTGGTCAGTCTGTCAACTGGAGAAGTCCAGTAATCAGCCTATGCACTATTAGTAGTGTGAATAATGAACTTATAACAGTAATGTGTTACACAAATATAATGTGAGTGCAGCGATCTCTGGTCATCAGTGACACATTCACTTGCACAAGCATTCCAAAAACTGACTACTTATGCACCTGTATCCAAAAATGCTCAAGAACTGACTGCAGCAATCACGAGCAATCGCTTATTGAACGGCAAAAGACATGATGCCTTTCTGGATTGTCGAGAGGCCTGGCTTTCTGAGGATGGTGAAGGTTTACATATTGTTCTTTATGTCTTGAATGTTTGGATTTGTATAATTTAAACCTGCACTACTGTAAATGTTCTTGACAAAAAAGCTATTTACATGCTCAACCCTTGTCCCTTTACTTTGATGTGAAAACTTGCACTTTTCATAAGGCTTTGTCTGTATTTTTAAAATACAATTTTTAAAGCTATTTCAGTTTGTGTAGGACTGTCAATGCTTTCTGAACATATTCAACACATTTTTAATAAATACTGCGATAATACCAGAAACTGTGATAATTTTGATCACAATAACTGTGAGGTTAAATTTTCATACAGTGACACCACTAGCATGTACAAGATTTACAGAAACACAGAATATTTAGACATTTTAAAGATATGACGTGTAGAAACTCAAATTTAAATTCGAATCAAAGATGATTTCTTCATGTCTCCAAATGATGTTTTGCACTGATTATTAAGACATGTCTGCAAATGCAGTGATTTTGTGATTATTTTACAATTGGCAGTAGTATTTGTGTGCTGTACATTTTGCTAATACACTTGAGTGTTTTAAAGTTTCAGTTAACATAGGATTTGGTATAGGATTCACATTGATGAGTTTATATTCAGTTGGAATTTGTGTGTTTTTATCTGTGGTCTTTCAGAGTCCCTGAGAGACTCGAAGGTGAAGGGCAAAATCAAAAAGGAGAGTGCAAGTCAGACAAACAAGAGCAGGATATCTCCACGGCAGAAAGAGCTGAGGAAGGAAAATACCGTCCAGGACGACTTGGACATGGCCATCTTCCAGGAGAGTTTGTTGCCAGTCACGTGCAAAAAAGCGGAAGGAAGTCTGCAGAAGAATCGGTTTTCCTCAGGTGAGTGATTTTGTTTGGATGTACAGTATATTAAGACATCTGAAAGGTGTCACTGATAACACCTTTTGAATTCAATTTTGAACTCTTCTGTTGCTTTAAGAGCTTTATGGAGTTTGTTAAAACTGACTAACCAATCAAACTGAAGTGCAATGTAAGTTGTTAGAATTAGAAGCACAAGGAATGTAAGTTGTAGGAATTAGAAACACAAGAAGAATATTTCTTTCCCAGGGTCAATGGGCAAATGCATCAGGACTGCGGGTCACTGGATGACCCCTGAGGAGTTTGTGCAAGAGGAAGCTGGCCTAAAGGATGGCAAATGGAGGCGGGATATTAAGTGCCATGGCCAACCCCTCGCCATCCTTATTGAGGTAAACACAGGAAGCTAAGGTCAAGAGGAGTAACTGTGTGCACATCCCACCAATTGGCCAGGTGTAGGACAAATAAAGTAATGTTAAGATAGATACATTACACTTAGCTGACGCTCTTATCCAGAGCGACTTACAGATATTTACAGGGTTTCAGTTACAGTCCCTGGAGCAGTGTGGGGGTTAGATGCCTTGCTCAAGGGCATCTCAACCATGGGTAGGGCGGGATTCGAACTGGCAACCTTCCAATTGCAAGTCCAACTCCCTAACCACTAGGCCACAGTTGCCACACACTAATGTCCAAAATTAGATGGTATAATGTCTGCAACACTGATGGTATAATGTCCGCAACACTGCTAAAACCCAAAATTTTATTTAACAAATACGCAATGTTCTTTGAAACGTTGCTTATTTGTTAAATACAATTTTGGGAGTTTAAGCA